>OZ020284.1:10127224-10168394 GCA_963971205.1 Aethes cnicana
TCTGATAAAAAGTAGCCATCATCATCATCATCATCATCACCATCGTTATATTTGTTAGTGGTAGGACCGGGTTCTGGGTTCGTCCGGGATAGTACCACCGTCTATCCCCGCTAACCTGCCGCCAAATAGCAGTGCTCGCACTGTTGTGTTCCGTGTTTCCGTAGTAGGGGGTTAAAGCAGCCGGTGAAATTTCTGGCACAGAGACATTCCATCTTAGACCTCAGGGTAGGCAACGCATTCGAGATCTTATGGTTTCTTTATGGGGGATCATAGGATTTTGGTGTCGATGGGCCGCAGTGACCACTTACCATCAAGTGGACTGTGCGCGCGTTTGCCTTTACCAATGACATGAGAATAGAATAGAATAGAATATCGTTTATTTCAGTAAGTACACAGAAATACAATATACGAGGTACAGGTAAATAACAGAAGCAGAAGTACATTTACTACAATATGAACTACTTACTTACTACACTATGTATTACTGAAAGAAAATCATGTATAATTTGTTGTATTTTTTTTTACCTTGTAACGTACCGAATTGCGAAACATGTGATAGTTGGCGGGGCACATTGCTCGCAGAACTGATGACCGATTGGCGTCTGTGCACCCGGAGACGAGCTGTCGAAAAACAATTTAAATTAAGTACAGTACTACCCCGCTCTACACGACTAGGTACGGGTAAAACAGGGTCCCGTTAACCGAGGTATTACTGTAATAAATTGACAATTATATAATTTCCAGAGCCGCATCTCTGGCCACCGGCTACAAAGTGGCCGCTCTAAACGTGAAGGACGCAGTGCTGCTGCCTATACAAGTTGTGTTCACGAGGCACGTCGATGGAGCCGACAAACTGGTGAATATACCTTTATTTTTATTAGCCACCCGTTGCGCGCGACTTCGTCCCGCGTAGACATGGAATTTGCGTACCCAGTGATACTATACATATAGACGGTTATAGTTATAGAAGTATTGACAAACTGGTTTGACCCGTTGAAAACCTGTTCCTTTAGGAATATTGGGATAAAAAGTATCCTATGTTATTCCCAGGGTCTTAAACTATCTCCGTACCAAATTTCATTCAAATCGTCGTTTCGACGTGAAGGATAAACAAACAAACACGCTTTCACATTGTAATATTAGTAATATAGATTTATATATTTAGTCACCCACTTCTTAAAATTTTATTTTTTGCTGTAAAATTTCAAAGTTATTAATATCTCGTTATTAATTACAGGAGTTGGTGAGGTTCATTTTTATCTATTTGCTTTAAAAAAAGGTTTACGGTCGCGGTACATGTTTGTTTTTAACAGTTTTCAGTTTCTTACTAACAAGAAATTATAAATTGAATTGATTTTAAACTTTTTTGGTCTATCTGAGAAGGTAGAATCCACATATTGTTAAAACTGTTGATGATAATATCTTTCGTAATGTTAAGACGATAAAACTTTTCTTTTTCAGATTAAAAGAACACTGTTCAGCCCAATGAATCCTTACCCTCAGAAGAAAGTGATCACCTTCAACAAACACACGGACGACTTTTCATTCAACGTCAACTACGCTGAACTAGACCACATTCCCCCCAACGAACTCAAAAATCTTGGCTCATTGAATCTCACACAAGTCGTACTGAGCGGAGTCGGAGCAGCGCTGAACAAACACGTAGGTGACAACGTAGAACACAAAGGCATCAAAGCGCATTTCAACATGGACGATTCCGGTATCCTCAATTTGGTTAACGTCGAGTTTGTCGCTGAAAAGACGGTCACGGACGAAGAGGATAAAGATAGCACGCTGTCTAAACTAGGGAGCACGATTAGCAAGCTCTTCGGTTCAGATTCAGAAACTCCCGAGAAACCCGAGGAAAAGGCAGAAGAGAAGGCACCTGAACCAGAAAAGAATGACACTGTTAAAACAAATGAAACTACCGCTGAAAAACAGAACGCTACGGACTCTGAAATTAAGCCGAAACCTAAAGTGGTTGTTCTGAAGGAACCCATCAAAACTGATGAGCAAGTACTCGTCCTACAGCCGTTATCCCCTGAGCAATTCAAAACTTCTAAAACAAAGATATCCGAGTTAGATACAATAGACAGGAAGCGGGCAGCCAGAGAATCGGCCTTGAATTCTCTGGAGGCTTTCGTGGTCGATACGCAAATGAAAATCGACATGGAAGAGTACTCCGAGTGTGCTACGGCTGAAGAAATTGAGGAAATAAGGAAAATCTGCAGTGAAACCTCTGAATGGTTGTACGAGGATGGTTATGAAGCGCCCACGGAAATGTATGAAGAGAAACTGGCAATGATCAAAGAGAAAACAAACCCAATGTACTACAAACATTGGGAGCACAGGGAGAGACCCGACGCGATCGCTGCATTACGCAACATGCTCAACTCATCAAACGAATTCTTGAAGACAGCAAAGAATTTCACACTAGAAGTCAACCCAGATAAAGATATGTTCACAGAAGTAGAGATCTCAGTGCTTGAAAAGAAAATACAAGACACTAAATCATGGCTAACCAAGTCCGAAAAGGAGCAGAATGCGTTGAAAAAGAGCGATGAGATCAAGCTCACTATCGACAGCATTAGAGAGAAGATGGCAGGCTTAGATCGAGAAGTGAAATATCTGGTTAATAAGATGAAGATTTGGCGGCCGAAGAAGCCTATTAAGAAGGAAACTGAGAATAAAACAGCAGAAACTATTCTAGAAGGTAAAGAGGAGAGGGATAAAGTAGAGAAAGCTCAAGAAGAAAAGCCTGTTACGGAGAGCGCTCCCGAAGAAAGCCAAACGGAGGATTCCGGAGGAGATGCGACAGAAACTCCGCAGCTGGCAGAGGCGAAGGACGAACATTCCGAATTATAATAGTGAGGTTCTAATTATTAGTTTAATTTATTTTTTACCATCGAAGTCTGTGTGAATAGTTCGCTTTTCGCATTAAGGATTATCTATTGTCTTATTTATTGTGAGATGTGTTGCACATGTTTTTAGTTATTGTTCTCTTGCAAATGAAAGGTAAATAGATGTGATTGTGTCAAATTGTTATTCCAGTGAATTTACTTTTTTACTTCAGTAACTTAGTTACTTATTGATAGGGTGCTACGATCTCAGTAAAGGATTTAATGAATTAATACGGAAAGCGAGCTTTTTAATTAAATAACAAATCTCAAATCGATGGCCGCCTTCCTTCCTTCTATTCCAAAATTATTTATTGTTGTCTATGGTTTGGTTATTTTTTTATTAATTCTTTTTTTATATACGAGCGCGGCTTCCTCGTTTATGGCTAACGCGGCGACCCCAAACATAGTAAACGGCGTGAAAATGTTATTGTATTTTATAGTAATTGTAATTTATGTGATATTATGTAAATGGCTATAGATTTGTGAGTGTTTTCCTGCAATAGACAGGTATTGTGCATTTAATTAAGGTGTCACCTACGATTGTAAGGTGATAGTCCACTGCGTCGCAAACTGGATACACAAGCTGCATATGCGGGATTAATCTCTTAAGAACTATCTTGCATATTTTAATTTGAAACAACATCTGAACAAAAAAAGGGATCATGCTGAGCAAATCAATTGGTAGTTTGTGCTCCAGTTGGCTATTGACTTAAAGCGCTGTAATATTTGAGCATTAACACAATCACTATTATTAAAATCAATTAATTGAAGTCCAAGCGTAGTCAAAAAGAGCTATATAAATTTACAATGTTAACAAGAATATTTGTGTTTGTTTCAGACTAGTAAATGCTCAAATGTATCAGCATCTTTGACCCAAAATACTTCATCCACAGTCTCATAATTCTCATCAATAGATATCTGAAGATCGTGGACATTTCTTTTATCTCAAACGACACTCTTATTTCTTATATTCTTATTCTGATATGTATGTAATATATCCATCACAGAGATTATACGTCACTAGCTGTCAATTTTGTACTTTAATGTATGAACGAATTTCATTTTTACTTCGACTGTCTAGAGATGCGAATGCCTCTTCACAAATCTACAAAACTGTCTGTAGCAGTGAAACAGTGTGTGAAGCAAATGGTTTAAATTTTAAGAAAATTTACCTAACATCTTAAGTGATATTTGTTCAACCAGTCGCAAAAGGAAATACATTATATGATGAAGTATATTCTGGTTTCATTTCCTATCTTAAATTCGACTTACATTAACGTACTCGATAATATTTCACGACTAGCTTCTGTCCGCGACTTCGCGTGGAATTCGTTAATAGAATTCCCGCGGGAACATGCATTTTCCGGGATAAAAAATAACCTATATGTTGACCAGTGTTATACACTACCCCCATTCCAAATTTTGTTGGAATCCGGCCAGTAGTTTTCGAGTTAAATCCGGACATACATACAATTTTTCTAAAAATCGTGATTTTGTGTTCAGTATCCTTTCGTCACAGAATATTTAATAGTACTACATGCAGAATGGCCACGGAATCACCCGCCTGAATCTAGCCGCCGCGCAACTCACCCTTACTAGGCTAGGGGGTTCTAGGACGCCAATGGTTCTAATTTAACACGTTGAACAATACAATACAATATACTTTTCTCAACCATGCTCGGAAATGTTTGTGTTACTTTCAAAAAAAGAAGACGCGAGGCTGTCCATTGCCGGCCTTGGCCAGCAAAAACATTATTGTCGTGTGTGTTTTTTTTAATTCGCTTGTTATTTGAGACACCTCTGTAGAGAAACTGACAAATCCATGGAGTAATAAGTACAACTTCCATGGCCAAATTATCCACGATCATGGAAGTAGTAAATACTGATGTGGGGTAAGTGCGCCTAAATTTATTTCGCCCCTATGCCTTGTAAACAGCCAACTACTAGTTGAGTAATATTTATAGGTTTCGATATATTTATGTTAGGCGCACTTACCCCATCCTGGCGCACTTGCCCCGACTGACCTTACGTATTTCCTCGCTGTTTGAGAAAAGCATTATATAAGTATACCTCGGCCGCAATTGCGATTGCTGGACTCGTACTAATAGAAGGCTTCGCTTCGCTCAGCCTTCTAACTGACTCGTCCGGCAATGCGCTACTTGGCGGCCTCTGCAATAATGTACTATTATTGAACACCACACGTTCAAGGAATAGTACAGACATAATGTAACTACACAAAAGGTATGGCATAAAAACAGGTGGTTTTATCGCTTAATATCGATCTCTTCCAGACAACCTTTGGATAGTGGAGATGAAGAAAAAAAAACTAGGTTGGTAGGCGGTGCTCTGTACTAAGATTTGCAGAAGAAACAAACACAAAATGTAATAAACGTACTTAAATACATTTATACATAAATATACCTAAATAATAATTTAATATTTTTATCATTTAAGTATTTATCGGCTTAAGGCTTCACGGGAGACCAAGATGGAGCGACGCAACGGTGAAAGTCGCGGGAATACGGTGGATACCAATGGCTCAAGACCGGGCTGAGTGGTGAGCTTTAGGGGAGTTCCTATGTCCAACAGGGGCCTCATTCAAGTCCATACGTACCCATTAAGGATTCCAAATAAGGATAGACAATCTCCCAATTTTTGCGGGAGATCAGATTAATCGTATACACTACCAAGAAGCGCACTATCCAACCGTGCGTCTCGCTCATACACGTTCACGATTGGACTGTGCGGTTTCAAGCTATAGCGCGGAACGACGTTTGGGCTTTGGGATTTTCTGACTCACTTAGCAATCATTTTTGACGTCCCGAATAACGGCTCTGTGGGTTCATCTGATAATCTATAGGGAGATTCCTTTTCCGACTCAAGTGCTTCGCCGCGCGCCTTCTAAGCTGTGTCGTGCTATAGGTAACTTTAAAGCTATTATGTACCTAATAACGAGTCCATAAGTACCTATTCGATGTCAACGGAAAGAATTAAATCTAAAGAACTTTGTTTGGACCCCGATAACGAGATCGTTTAGGGTCAACGGCACGATATCCCAGTTAAATTAAGTGTATCCACAAAAACGGCGTGCAATGATGATTTATCGGTATCACATCTTGGCATGGTCATTAAATGCTCATCTCGAATGCCCAAATCACGCAGCGGGGCAGGTAAGCCCCCATTACCGGTCCTAGTACCTACTCCCAGTTAACCACTTGTTTCGAACTTTTTTTTCCACTCCCGAAGGAAGAAGTCGGCGCGGGCGCACACTGGCGCCTTTCTCCGAGGGAGCGGGACGGGAGAGCGCGCCTGAAGAGTGAGAGTGAGATGGAACAAAAGCATTCCGCGGCGAATAGCCGAATGAATCCAGTTTGCTATAGCCGGCGCGCAGCGGTGTGCGTCCCATTCTCTCGCCCTCGAACAGTGATGTAAACAAAAAAGAATTAATTACAGCGTTATTTTTGGCCAGTTTCTTGACAGAGTGTCACGTGAATATGTGGTAGGAGTGTCTGTGGTTGGGTCAGGAAGAGGATTTCCTTGGATTGTCGTTATATTGAGGTAAGATTTTGTTAAGAATGCAACCCGTGCCCTCGCGTCCCTCTCGGAGGAATGCACTTTTCCAGTCGCAGTCGCGGGCGCACCTTGCGGCTGGCCGAAAATATTGAACTCTGTAGCCACATGTAGTCACAGACCAAGTAGGCAATGAATACAGGTTGAACGCTTTGACGCTATCAACGTAATGGTATGTTTACAACACCATTTAAGGTTTAATGCCACTTGTTGTAGAATACCTGTGCCTTTATACAGTCTAGAACACGTTTCTCGGGTAACAAAGGACGATACTTACCCTGCAGTTTTATTGAGCGGACCAGTGAACTTCTGTGAAGTTTACCTAAAACTTGGTCCTTCGAGCCGAGCACCACACTATACCCAGTGTGGAGCTCGGCTCGAAGGACCAAGTATACTATATCTGTATGTCATAAATAAAACAATCGTACCTAGTTATAATGACTTCGCGATTATAAACCCAATATAAACAATAAACATACTTAATCTTATTTATTACGATGTCTTTAGAGTTTATTGCTAGTCACACAATCATTACAATTATGATGATCACATCACAGTTATTGATTCAATCAAATCAGTTATTACAGATTTCATTGCTTACTTAAGTTGTCATTGGTTCTTATCTTCTAAAATAAAATCCGTAGACACAAAATATTGTAAAAACTACCTGTATTGTATCTATAATACCTACCAGATTACCACCAATTACTCTACAAGGGGCCTTATTCGAGTTTGCAAATATGTACTAAGATTCACTATCACCTTATTCCATTTAACTTCAAAAATGACGTTTCAACCATACAAACTTTCATCCCCTATTTCCCCCTTTAAAAGTATTTTTTTTTTAAATGTTGAAAACGTGCTAAAAATTTTTTGTAATCAGATATCTAAATCATAATAGGTACATATTTCAAAGATGAGGTTCATCCATTCAACCTTCATCCTCTATTTCACCCCCTTAAATGTCAAATTTCTAAAAATGCTGATGTACGTGTTTTATTATTTGTAATCAATCAAATATCTAAATCATAACATTTCGGGCATTTAATTTCAAAAATGACGGTTCAACCATGCAAACTTTCATCCCCTATTTCACCCCCGTAAAGATCAAATTTCTAAAAAAGTTGAAACACGCATTTTGTTATTTGTAATCGGATATTTAAATCATAATACGTATTTCGAGCGTTTAACTTCAAAGATGATGGTTCATCCCTTCAAACTTCCACCCCCATTTTCACCCCCTTCAATGTCAAATTTCTAAAAATGCTGAAACACGTGTTTTCAAAACCAAATAATCTAAATCATAACATTTCGGGCGTTTAACTTCAAAAATGAGGGTTCAACCATGTAAAGTTTCATCCCCTATTTCACCCCCGTAAACGACAAATTTCCAAAAATTTTGAAACACTTACCTATTTAATTATTTGTAATCGGATACCTATCTAAATCATAATATTTCGAGCGTTTAACTTCAAAGATGATGGTTGATCCCAATACAAACTCCCCCCCCCCCCCCAGCCCCAATTCTCATAGAAATTAAAAGAATAAGAATAAGAAATAATTTATTTGTCACACAAAAAAAAAAGAAATACAAAAAAAGAACAGAGGTACATAGTTTAAAGTAGCAAGATTATAAAAATTGCAAACAAGATACTATTACCTACTTCTAATAATTAAGTGACAAATAGGAGACAGCTCAGCATTTTCTGCGAGTGCGTTCACCGCTCTGCGCAGAGCTGGTTTTCAGCTGTCCCCCTTGTACTAATTAAAATTAACATATTTAAGGGTAACATACAAAAGTCACGTGCACAAACATTACTCATATGAGTTAAGTACTTGTGATTTTGTTTGACTATAATTACGAGTAGGTAGTAGGTATTATGTAGGAACAGTCCCGTGATGAGAGGCCAGTGCCCAGCAGTGGGCCGTAATGGCTGTTGTAGTTCCTATGTCCTTACAGATAATTATGAAAGAGGCATACCTATCTAAATGATTCTAAAGGACTTAATTCCACGGTGCCCGGATTTTCAACCGGCTTGGTTTTCAGTTAATGACCGCAATTAAAAACTTCTCTCGTTTATATGTCAGCTTTCGCACTGCAAGCAGTTTTTGTTCATTTTAACAAGGTACTTGGAACAGGCATAGCAGCTGAAATAGCGTAGCTAGGTGCGATTTGATACAATGCGAATTACTATAAAAAAAAAAACATAATCGTGATGACATATTTTATTTGTGTTAATTTAGCGTTATAGGACTTCGTCTTATCATCGGATTGCTTTACTGTAGCCTTTATAGTACCTAACCTAAGTCATAATAAGTAATAAGTGTTCGCACTGTCTGATTCGAATACCTATGACAAATATCGGTCCGAAGTTACTATGACTATATTTGTATGAGAGGTTGCTCAGGCGGAGTTACGTTACTATTAGATTTTTCATTCATATGAACTACTTCTAGCTTCTGTATCATATCCTCGGGTTCGCTTCGAACGTAACACTGCACATCACTGCATCATAAAATTTATCACAGTTTGTTCCAAGGTCTAAGTAGGTATAAGAAAACTTCTTACAACAAAATTACTTATCGCCCCCGTTATTTCGCGCCAGTGGTATAGAAACCGTCCGTCACCATTGACACCTAATCAATAAATCATACATCGTATCGGCCTTCCTTGAGGGCCTGTCGGACGAACCCCAAAAACGGCGTGACTAGGTAGGTATTCAGGCTTATTTGGAAAAGGGCTTAGGACTAAAGAGGAGATAATTTATTCATAAACGATAGATAGCCTTGATCACTGTCAGTTAAGTATGCATATACTGGCAGGTATAACGTTTTCAAACTTAATAACCACCACAACAGCCTATTACGTCTAAATGCTGAAAGGCCGTTCATCACGTGAGTGCTTGTCTCGAATCGGTTAAAAGTACCTGGGCCACCGAGATTATCTTTTTCTCTTCTTTTTCTTCGTCAGCGCATTTTCGCCCATCACAGGCATAGGGCGGACACGGCCTATAAAAAACACAATTTCGAACACAATTCGAATGATAAGTGTCAATGTCAGCTAGATTCAGGCGGGTGATTCTCCAAGGTCTACTCCAAGGACTACCTACCTATAGGTAGGTAGTCTCTCCCGCCCAAAGAGGTGCTCTGACCGCCACTATGCCATGGAACCAGCCCTGCTGCATGTCTGCCGACACTTCTTTTGAGCTCTGGTCGGGTGAAAGAGCTGAAAAATTGTTTTTTCCAGATACCTACCTCAGACTGAGCTACGAATTTGTGATTGCGTCGTTGCAAATGTCGTCCAAATAACCGTTTCTAAGATGGGCAGTACCGTATAAATAAACATACCTAGACGGTTCAAATTGAATTTACCACTGAGCTTTTCGGTGAAGGAAAACATCGTGAGGAAACCTGCACGCATCTGCGAAGTAATTTAAAGATGTGTGTGAAGTCCCCAATCCGCAATGGGCCCGCGTGGGGACTATAGCCCAAACCCTCTCGTGATGAGAGGAGGCCTGTGCCCAGCAGTGGGACGCAAATAGGCTGTAGTAGTAGTAGTAGTAGTAGACGGTTAGCTCGAATAAAGTACAAGATTCGAAGTCATCGGATCGGAGGCTGCAAATGCAGGGTGCCCCGGACACTAAGGGTGAGTTGATTCATGCATAGTTGACGGACTCCTGGTCGTTAAATATGGCCGCCAAGCTGTCATTCCATACCGAAACGTCATTTTGTCCCAAAGCAAAATATTTAACATTAACGTTAGCTTTAACGGACGGCTTGAATCAACTCACCCTAAGCGTCGGACTTGTCGTTGCGCGGCACGCCCGTGATGCCCGGTATCAGGAGACACGATCTTTAAGCTCTACACTGCGGTTGTCATCACGGATGCTGGCTGGTCAGAGCTCAAGGACTAAAGTTTGCCTAATATGTATAACAATAGTAAAGCACCATCGATGTATTCTAGAATAAGTATAGCTTCTGTCTGCACGAAACGTGTCTAGGTGAAATTTGGTAAGAACGTTCCCGCGGGAACCATGCGTTTTTCCGGGATAAAAAGTAGTTACATGTTGAAGTGTATACATGTAAGTAGGTATACATATAATCTACGCCAATACTTAATTTTGTAGCAATCGATTAAGTAGTAGTTATAACACCTCTCCTTAGTTGCGTCGGTCGTTTAAAAAGACCATCGATAAATTGCATTTCTAGAAAAGTAGTCTCTCTTTTAACCAGAATGAAACAGAAATAGGTGTTAAGTCGGGATAATTCGCCAGCGAGCGGTCTCAGGGGACCGATCCGTTATCCCAGTTTTACTGCAGAAAACGAACCAAACTGCCCGCAAAGCTGTTCAGTGGACGTTGACGAGGCATTGATCGATTCGACCGACGTATGGATTAATAGAATACTGATTTCTTATTTAAGTACGCATGTCCATTCTATTATTTTATCTACGACCTAATAAGGAGTGTGGAGCCGCTACAATGTAACCATGTGATGTGATGACATAAATGATTTATAATATAACGAAGCATCAACGTCATAATTTAATTGCAAACAAAATGATAAGTATGATAACGAAGATGCGTACGTGATTTGGGCAGCATAGTCTTTCTTGGGTTTTGTTTGGCTGCCGGGGGATTTTGTAATATGAAGCAAAACTACAATTTTTGCCGTAGGGATTTGATTAAGATCTACTAAAATGTAATTTTTTGAATGTTATTTATTCATAGGTTTATTATACAATAGAAATAGCATTTTGTAAGAAAATATGCACTTTTAACAAAAACAATTTGGACACGCTTTTATGAAAGAAAGTGCGTTTCCAATTCCCATACTTGAATAGATTAACAAAAGAACAATAACCGTGAATTCTTGGAATACAAAATCTGAGCCTTTATTCGTAGGTATAGCTTTTTTATTTATTCCAAGTAGCGCAAGGCACGCCTGGGTTCACGTTCTACCTACGGATTGACACGTCTCTGTTTGTGGACATACCAGTGACCTCTTAAGGTCAGGACGGAGATCTTCGGTGCCAATAAGATCTCACATGATCTGCAATTTAAATGAACAAAGATTAGAGCTTGATACATGTGAATTAGAGCGTCGTTACTTGATCTTGGGAACCTTGGGATACAAATTATAAGTAAGTTTTTTAGCACTCTTCGGCGAGCTCGAATAAATAGTTAATCATCTTGATTATTTTGGTAATAGCGCAAATTTTACGAAATCCATTCTGTAATGTGTTTTTTTAAATAAAGAATTACCTACGTTTTTGATCGCAATATTTTCACAACTTGAGAGCGCGTTACATTCTAACTTAAAGAAGTAGAAAAATTATTCAGGTGTTATGAAAATCTGAATACCTACGAACTACTACGAACTACGAACTACTACGAACTTTATAAAGTTCAGTACAGGGGCAATATTTCAAATAGGAATTTTTTTATCAGCACTCTACCCTTGACAATGTCATTTCATGGAATAATAGTATACCTACCTACGTTTTCATCTAAATTATCTTTATCTATAGCGGATGGCAAAATAGCATTTCAATTTAAATATGGGATTTTTGGTACCGCGGCGGATACTGGTTTGTTGGCCAAATCTACATATCTACTCGTATCCAAAATTTATGGCGACTCTGTCAATTTACCTATGATGAGAAACAGTTTTTGATTGCGTGAATCTTTGTAACTGTGCACAGTTACAAAGATTCATGGTCTGCGATCGCTTATTTCTTTTCAACAGGGAAGGTAAGGTAATTGAGACAGATGTTTCCATTTGTCTGTATCATAAATCATAAGTTAATAAACTTTAATGGTATATGTGTTCTGTCTCCGTTTCAGTATTTGGGCAAAAATTCAGATTTTGCCAAGATTTCGGATGTCTGGATGGACGTTTTCCTCTAATACGATTGCATTTCTCAAACTGTTCTCGTGAAATTTTGTGAGCAGGTTCTAAACACATAGTTTTTTTTCGTCCAATCAGATTTCGGAAACTTTTCTAAATGTAAAAAAACATAGGTATTAGAAGCTTTGAAAAATCGACACGCGAGGTCTGCAGCTTACAGAGTCAGTAAAGTAGTAAGTCGTGATTTCAGAAATTACAGGAAGAAAAACGGGCACAATTTGGTAACTTAATAACACAGCAAGATGTTCTTCAGAACGCTGTAGTCAGCGATTGTGTTTAGCGTCATGAAATCTCCGAAGAAGTTGCAACAAACTGCAGGACTGCAGATTTTCAGCTGCAGCTGCGACGTGGCATGTTTAATTTAAAAATCACGAAGAATAAACAAGTATGAGGTGGTCTGACTAATAAAATCGGAATTGCTGACTGAAGATAATCGCGAACGCGCGATACCTGCGTCGAAATGTCAAACAAGTTAGTGACTAAGCTCTATAAAGATCATTAAAAAACATTTCTGTATCTACATTTTGACGCCTTTGTTCAAGTTTATATTTTGATGGTCAGTTGCTTAGTAACTTTCAATTCTGCCCGAGTACAATCTGATATTTTGCTTTTAATTATCATTGAAATTATAATTAAAAGCAAAATTATTCTTCTATTTCTCCAGCGAGTTGTTGAACTTGTTGAATAAGTCTTCCAAAGTACTCTGACTTACGGCAATTTAATTATTGCAATATTATTCCGAAGAAGGGGCAAGAATTGCGAGTTTCTGTCAACAAACAGGAAGCAGTTCGCAGGAAACTACGTCAAAGGCTAGTTAGGTAGTGTTTTTGAGTAGCTACAAAGCATCACAAGCAAAACTTGAACCGGGTGGGTTTCTTTAACAAATATTATCTGTAATTCAAAGATATTTGATGCCTTCATCGTAACTTGTATCTAAACGAATTTACTAGAAAGATTAAGTTTGTAGAATGAAACAAGATGCCAAGTGCAAACACCGAGGCGACACTATAATCTTTCATTTGCAAGATGATGAAAGCTTCTACGAAATACATATCTATATTTTACAGTACTTTCACACTATCGTAATCGTTTTCATTTATTGTATGATTTACTAATGAGACAATGAAGTGAACATTTGAATCTGATTTTTCTACGCAACTGCATTTTTTAACACATATATTTGAATAGTGATCAAAATGCAGCTTCGTTCGCTCTTTAACTTGCTTACCATCCGCCACGGTCTTGATAAAAAGGATTCGTATATAAATTACAGATCTCCACTGATACGCGTGTAAACGCAGCGCCGTCTCACAAAGAGTCCAAATCTTTAGTTTAAAAAAAATATAATCACACGAAGGTCTATTTAACAGGTTGTTTCGTGGTAACGGCGGTAAAGACAGGCGCCGGCGGCGATTAACTCTCTGATGCCCGATTTATTTATAGTGATGATGGAATCTACTCAATTTCAAATCTTGTTACCCCGGTCTATAACCATTAATTTGAATCTAAACGCGAGGCGTTACAATTGGGTGAGATAAAAGGCGGACTCGATAGGAATAGAGTCAATTTAGGTACCAGTACCTGGGCGACCGAGGTTTGCTCGGGTGAAAATAGCTAAAAACGAATTTTCCTAGATATGAGACCTAGCTAGATCGATTTCTTAGCTCCGTAATCCTCTATATTCCAAATTTCATCGCAATCGTTGGAGCCGTTTTCGTTTAATAGTATAGGATTATTTTAGGTAGTGCGCCGGATTTTAAATGTTTATAAAAATCTTACTTGAGATTCTATGAATGAAATCATAGTATGAATATGAAGCGTGCTTTCCTTCAGTTTGGGAACTAAAAAATAAGAACGCAAAGTCAAAGTCAACACTTTATTTGTAGAACAATATAGGTACGGGGTCAAGCAAATCGTTGTGGCGATATTTTACCCACAGAATCAGCTATCGATTTTATTTCTTCGATTATAGTACCAAATACTTGCATACTGCGTCAGATATCCTACTGTGTTGTCCTCAATAAGGATACGGATAACGGCTGATAGATGTCTACCGTTGGACACAGGGCCTATATTCGAAGTCTTAATTAGGGATCTCGCTTTTCTCTATAGGATCGCTCACGCGTCAAGTTGAACTTTAAATCTAGCTGCCTAAAGTTCACGTGACGCGTGAGCGATCTTATAGGGAACAGCGAGATCCCTATTTACTCGTAAGACTTCGAATATAGCCTCAGGCCTCCGCTCCCTCAACTCCGCGGGCGAGACAGGGATGGCTGCGAGCGGCTACGGGTAATGTTTGGAGATTTCCTGCATGTTTTTAAGACTTGTTATAAACATGTTGGAATTAATAACTACTTATTATACTTTAATTTGCTATACGTTGTATCACTACATAGTATAAAACAAAGTCGCTTTCCGCTGTTTGTCCTTATGTATGCTTAGATCTTTAAAACTGCGCAACCGATTTTCATGCGTTTTTTTAATAAATAGATTGTTTCAAGAGGAAGGTTTTCGTATATAATTTGTCATAGTTTAACGCTCAATTCCCGCGGGAACGCTATAACCGAATTCCACGCGGACGAAGACGCGGGCAGAATCTAGTTCTAAATAATTAAGACCTTCTATGAATAGTGTAGCAGTATACGGGAAAACCTAAAAAGGTTTATGTATACTTGTATAAATGTACCTTACAATAATTTTATATCAATAAGACTTTTCTATCTATCTATCTAACTCCAGCCTCGCCACTCCGACCGCTCGGTGTAGCCACCGATGTCGGTATCTTTGGTTTTCTCCCAAGATATCTTATACCGCTAAACTTGTATATTTCTCTGTTTGTTTATTTATTATTCTCAGAAACGGCTCTTAACTATTTGGACGAAATTTATAGAGGTTTACGGGAGCGACAAATCGATCTAGCTATGGACCGAGAAAACTCGGTTTAAGCTAGTTTCACCCGAGAAAAGCTCGCTCGGCCAGGTCCTATTATAGGTATTAAGTAGTATGGATTAATGCGCTTTTTGCGAACGTTTTTCAATTATGTAGACCTGAAATCTCCATTTTGTTTCCTCGCGTTAATCGGCGTTGCTCCGACGCTTACATTATTATTAATATTATTCACGGTGATTCACCTCCAAATGATATACCTATTCAGATAAACGCGCGGACCCCACAGGCCGCTTGGCACTTCACCATGTTTCAACGTCCTCGTCGCGTGCGCATCAAGCTTTTCAGCACGCGCCTCGGCAAAATTACTATTGCGGTCACAGGATCCAAAAATAAAACTATTCTCAACCGTCCTGCTCCCGCTTAAAAACCGGAGAGAGTTGCTCATCCGTACCATAATCTGGCATATTCGAGATTTCCTTTTTCATGGAGGTCTTTAACAGGGCGTTAGCATTAGCACGTGGATGTGAGGGCTACTCGAATTTAAAAGAGTTTTTGACAAAAAAAGTAGCTTAATTTGTGTCTGCTTGGATGTGGCCACAGTATCCGTTTTTGGGGTGGATGGTATGGATGGTATATCACATAGGGGTATGAAAAATAGTTTACGTCGTATTCTCAGACCTACTGCCAAATAGGTAAGAATAGATATGAATAGGTAGGACTAAAAATCACACATAAAAATATCATTATCAACTAAGCAATGTGCCTATTCCCTGGGGGAACTATCTACTGCTGAACTTTTGACATCCAACACATCACCACCACAACCAGACTCCTCTGACATGAACACATTACAGGCATCAGAACCTGTTGTATTTACCTTGATACTTTCAGTGCCCAAGTTAATACAAAATCAAACCACCTAGCGGCAATGAATTGGGTGCTGAGTCCGATATTCACCTTACAAATCAATAATGTTTGTTTTGAAACCTGATTAGTTAATCAATACTGCACCGGGACCACACACGGTTCCGGGTACGCTGCAGTTCGGGTTACCCTTACAATATTGCTGTCATTGATCAAAGTGTATAAATAGGGGCAGGAGGTAAGTAAACTGTGTACCTAACAAACTCATCTACCCCCAACTTAGGTAATTACCGTTTACCGCGACACGGGGAGAATTATCTATTTGCTTCTTCAAATACCTACACAACATTCTCCGCACAATGTTGCTAAATACATCATACCGATATTGCAATTTCGCCAATACTCCCAACATTTGGGAACGTTACGTATGTTGATCACGTTGTGATACAGATATGCGAACAGAATGCATATTGTCCACCTTTTGTTTGCTACGAACATTTTGGCATGTTAACAGTTTATGCATCGCAATGGACAGATGTCCACGGATGAATAAAATTCTTCATCGACGTTCATGAGAGTTTCGTACTGGGATTGTGAATTAATTGACCACTTTGCAGTGAAATGGTTTGAAATGAAATCGATTGCGGTATCCGGAAATTTATTACTGGGTTTGGAAGTCCGGATACAGAAGCCGACAAATTACCTAATAGATAGTTTTCCCCGAGGCACTCGCGCCTCGCGGGTCCGTTTTCGCCGCGCTTGTAACACGAGCCGGTCGCGTTCAATGGAACCAAATAATGATTTCCTTGTAGACCAGCCGGCGGCATGCGGGTGCATTTACGACTAGTTTTAATGAAAGAACTTCTGTTTACATTCAAATGCCTTATAAGAAATTTTATAGGCGTTTAAAAGATCCGAACTTTCTGCCGTAAAGCTTTGTTTTACGCTCCGACATACCAATCTTAAGTATTGTTATCAATTTAAACGCTACCGTAGCAATTATCTTGCGCTGTTGGCGATCAGTTTAAATCCAAGTTTGTTTTCACTGTTAATTTGTTGACTACGGTCTGGCAGTTGTTCCGCCTCTAGCGGAGTAATAAATGCTGACCTTTTGAATTTCATCGCATCTAATTGGTAGCTACGTGATATCCATTTTTAGGCAATCTTTAATAGCCGCAGGATTCCGGCGATATCCGCCAGTTCCGAGCTGTCAAGTCGAATGCGGAGGTTGTCAATTATTTCGACATAAATTTGCATTTTATTAGATAGTCGTTTTGCATCCTAATGCAGCGTCCGGGCACGTGGGCAGTAGCGCGGCTGTCGTAAAATAAGTATAGATACAAGTCGATCATAAATTAGTATTTTTTACTGCAGTCATTAATTCTTGTCTAGGTAAAATAGAAACGCGCTATCTATGAAATTGGCTGTGTCGTAGATTGAAATTAATTTTCAAAGCTTTTGCCAGCAGTTTTTGGAGAAATGGGCTCCTCTATTATACCCTGGCTAGATGTCCGATCCAGGCGAGGACCAGTGGACTGTCAGCGTCTATGCCACAAAATTGTGGAATACATGGAAGTAGGTAGTAGCACTGACAACTGGAACTAGGTACCTCTGTGACCAAATTTTGTGCCAGGTGGGCGGAGATAAGGAGTGTAAAAAGCTTATGATTATCTCTCTTTATCTAACCTTATAGCGAGAGATAAAGACAAAAAAGTTAGGGTTGAAATTCGCCAACTATTTTGTTATTAATGTTTTCATCGTCTGCATGTTTCTTTGCTTTATTGTATTTTTCTGTTGTTTATTTTATCTAATAATTATGGTGTTCTTTTTATTATTTTTATTCTGTGTGTAGCTTTTCGTGGTCTCACTAAATGATCCTAGCGGAACACCGCTGGCAGCAATGCTAGCACATGCTGATAGTTAGGACCATTTCGTGACAGGCCACAACACAACACTTTATTTGTCCTGTATTGTAATTTGTTATGTGTTGTCTTCTCGTGAATAAATGTTTTTTCTTTCTTTCTTTCTTGACGACATAATAATTTGACGGCGAAAAATAGGTCGTTACCCAAATTGAGCGCAACGTCGCCACTCCTTGCTCAAGCCATCTCAACACCGTGAGATGAATTTAAATTGGTTGCACGTAGTAGGTCCCTACAACAATGTGAAATAAATATGCTTGTCAGTTCAGTTTAGCCACGATATCGAACCAAACAAATAGCGCAACTTAAATAGATGCTAATTCAAGCAACAAAGTAGGTATGTAGTACATTTTATATGGAGCTAATTTTGAACATTGAAAACTAAATCCTAAGTCCCTGAATAGTATAAAAATATGATCAGGAAATAGTAGGCAACATAGGTTCATTACTGAAGAAGGAAAGTCTGGAAAATATTAGGTACGTATTAGGTAATATATATTACAAGAATTGGCTATGGATAATATCTAGTAAGTACTTATTTAAATATGTTACTTAAATATTTAAACGCAGGAAATGTTTTTTTTTTCTGTCCGGCCCTCTGGAGCTCGTGGGTTAGGCGGTTATTTCTGGCGTAATAGTTGTGAGTAAGAAGCACGCGCCAATTATGTTTTGCTGTTACACACGACGATAAATCTTTACAATAACAATATTTTCATTCTAATTTAGATTCTTGGTGTAACGGCTGAATGTATTTTTATCGCAAGGATCGACAAACAGGCAGGTATTCCATCACCACACGCGTTTCAACCATAGTCGATTCGTCACCGTCAGTCCCCTGGCGCATCTCGCGCAATTTCCATTGCAGTAACCTCATTTTTAAGTCAATTGAAAATTCAATCATTTATTCCGCGAATTCGGCACATCCACATAGCATAGAAGCACTTTTACACGTTAGGAAATGTGGAGGCTGGCTATGTTATAATAGTGAACTGACACATCTTCTTTAAAAAAAAATATTTAGATTGTTTAGAATGATTAGGAATGTATTTTTCTCAAACATGCTCGGAAATGTTCGTGTTACTTTCAAAAAAAGAAGACGCGAGGCTGTCCATTGCCGGCCTTGGCCAGGAAAAACATTATTGTCGTGTGTGTTTTTTTTAATTCGCTTGCTATTTGAGACACCTCTAGAAACTGACAAATCCATGGAGGTAATAAGTACAACTTCCATGGCCAAATCATCCACGATCATGGAAGTAGTAAATACTGATGTGGGGCAAGTGCGCCTAAATTTATTTCGCCCCTATGCCTTGTAAACAGCCAACTACTAGTAGAGTAATATTTATAGGTTGCGATATATTTATGTTAGGCGCACTTACCCCATCCTGGCGCACTTGCCCCGAAATTGAAAAATCCATGGAGGTAATAAGTACAACTTCCATGGCCAAATCATCCACGATCATGGAAGTAGTAAATACTGATGTGGGGTAAGTGCGCCTAAATTTATTTCGCCCCTATGCCTTGTAAACAGCCAACTACTAGTTGAGTAATATTTATAGGTTTCGATATATTTATGTTAGGCGCACTTGCCCCATCCTGGCGCACTTGCCCCGAAACTGACGAATCCATGGAGGTAATAAGTACAACTTCCATGGCCAAATCATCCACGATCATGGAAGTAGTAAATACTGATGTGGGGTAAGTGCGCCTAAATTTATTTCGCCCCTATGCCTTGTAAACAGCCAACTACTAGTTGAGTAATATAATTATAGGTTTCGATATATTTATGTTAGGCGCACTTACCCCATCCTGGCGCACTTGCCCCGAAACTGACAAATCCATGGAGGTAATAAGTACAACTTCCATGGCCAAATCATCCACGATCATGGAAGTAGTAAATACTGATGTGGGGTAAGTGCGCCTAAATTTATTTCGCCCCTATGCCTTGTAAACAGCCAACTACTAGTTGAGTAATATTTATAGGTTTCGATATATTTATGTTAGGCACACTTACCCCATCCTGGCGCACTTGCCCCGACTGACCTTACGTATTTCCTCACTGTTTGAGAAAAGCATTATATATACCTCGGCCGCAATTGCGATTTCCGGACTCGTACTAATAGAAGGCTTCGCTTCGCTCAGCCTTCTAACTGACTCGTCCGGCAATGCGCTACTTGGCGGCCTCTGCAATAATGTACTATTATTTACCATTTATATTTAGCACTAGTTGGCCCGCCCGGTGAACATCGTATCACCTCGGATTCCCATACAAAGTAATTATGCTTTTTTTAACTATTCCTTTAGAAGTTTATATTTATCACGATTGTTTTTCTTTCTAAACTTTCCCTGAACTACAGAGAATAAAACAATAAAAGAATCAGCCAAATCAGTCCATCAGCTTTAGGCAGATGTTAGTTCATTTCAACACGGCAATTCATTTTTAGGGTTTTATATACATACATATATAGATTTTGTAGTAATCGTACCGTCCCGTCCCTCTAATTCCACGTAAATCTGCTGGAAAAGGCACAAAATGCGACAGGGGACTGACGGCGGTTGAAAAGCTTTTGGAATCAACCTCGTGCATACGTAAGTTTTATTTAATTATTTAAACTTTAGTGCACATAAGGAAAACTTAGTGTACAAAAGGCGGACTTAATGCCTTGAGGCATTCTCTACAGTCAACCTTTAGGCAAAGCAGAAAATGGTTGGTGGAAAGTTTTCGATCGTAAAATAGATTTTCATCGATGCGCCTACCACCACCACCACCAAAACAGCCTATTTAAATCCCACTGCTGGGCACGCATAGGCCTCATCTCATCACGAGAGGGTTTGGGCTATAGTCCCCACGCGGGTCCACACATCTTTGAATTACTTCGCAGATGCGTGCAGGTTTCCTCACGATGTTTTCCTTCACCGAAAAGCTCAGTGGTAAATTCAAATTGAATTTCGCACATAAGTAAACTCAGGGGTGCGAGCCGGATTCAAACCCACGACCCTCTGCATGAGAAGCGGCAGGTTGAACCACTAGCCTAGGCTACCATAGCTCATCATGTCTTGAGTCCATCCCAGTACTAAGCACAAGCAGGTGTAGAGCTGTTAAATTCGGAATGCAATTCATTGTGCCACATATGGCGAAGTTATTATTACTGCAACCTGGCACTGCAGCTTTTTCTCCCGGTAAAAAAAAAGTTGATCGTAGACATCCTTTCAATAAGGATTCTGCATTACTCGTATTGTTGGTATGTCTTTAAGAACAAGTATTAGACACCTGGCTGGTTGTTGCCATTAGAAGATTTCACCCGCTGCCATGTGTATGCATTTTGCCCTTTACATGGTTGTGGGCAAACGCATACGACAAATCTTTTATTATTAAGAGGGTTTATCCCGAAAGTTGGCAACGTCGCATATAGCTGTCAAATGATTCGCTGTTTTTATTAATTTCTCGATATTGCTGAATTAAAAAGGAAGATATCATTCTATGGTTGAATGACGCGTCTCGTTTTATACTTGTTGGTTAGGCATTCAAATGATAAGCTTACATTAAAATGCATAGAATCTGCGATGGAAAGTTTTCAAAAGATATTACTTCCATAAATACAAAAAAATTCGTGTTCCTATGATAACTGTTGCAATCCATACTTAATGTTTTATTCAACCATATAGCGATAATTCATATTTTCATTCAGTAATATTCAGAAATTAATGAAAACAGCAAAATATTTGATAGCTATTTGCGACGATGCCAACTTTCGGAGTAAACCCTCTTAAGTAAAAAACTCATTTAGGTATTCAATGATAGACACTTAAAGCAAAAAATAGGGTAGGTATAATAAAGTCATATGTCAAGATAATAGATTGCCTGAACTAAAAAAAGATTATTTACTAAGTATTGAAAAAAGATTAAAATGACTCTGAGATTATTTTGAATGTAGCAATCGTCAACGTAGGGAACTTGACAAAAAGCTCTCTTCTAAATTACATTTACAAAGTACATATTTTTATCCATTAAAATAAAAGTATAAATGCGAAACTAACTCCGTCTGTCTGGTTCTTATCACTTCACTCCTAAACCGCTAGACCGATTTCGAAGAAATTTTATATGGATGGAGTAGTTCGTAGTCCCGATAAAGGGTACTTCACAGCCTTAGATATATCTCGAGTAATTGTTCTGTGGATTAGTTTTTGGAAAAACGCATAATTCCCGCGGGAACACTATAATAATCGAATTCCACACGGATGAAGTCGCGGGCAGAAGTAAAGAAGTAAGGTTATGCGTTAACAAGGGGAACCAGAAGGCATATTCGACTCGCATAATTTAAGTTAAAAAAAAACACTTAACAATTCTCGTACAGTGGTTATTTTCCAAGAAAATGTATGTTTTAAAACACTGAACCCAAAACCAGTGACTAGAACGAATTATATTATTTCATCCATAGACGTAAATAATATAGACCTGGTCTAACGTACACGTAATATGTCCCCATTTCCACGGTGTCCAATCCAAAGTTCTGTCACCGAGCGTGCGTGACAATAAGCGTTTTAAAAAAAACTTTTTTCGAAACTGTTTCTCAGTATCTAAAAACTCGTCTCGTTGTTGAAAAAATGTGACCCAGCTTTAGTGTCACGATATAAGTTTAACTTTGGATTGGACACCAATGAAGTGGAGAAACATGACATGTATCTACGTTAGGCCGGGTCCATACGAAGTATTATTTATGTCTATGATTTCATCCCAATATGTATTCTAATCCAGTTAACACGTTACCCAATATATCACGGAGTTTAAGCTTTAAATTAGCACCTACGGCCTGGGTTCATTAATCATAATAAAACATGGCGAGTTTTCAACGTTGCGTAAGTTGCCTAACGTAATTTTACCTTTATGTCCTCTATTCAACTTCTGGAACGAACGACTAAAATACCAGATCACAACGACAAGCCTGACAGCAATAAAGATTTGTAAAGTTTAGAGAACAATTTTCTCGTAACGATTAGCAAATGTTTTGTTTCCCAATTATAAGCGCCATTTACTCAGCTCCTTCATAAATTGTTTCAGGGTCGGAGGATGGAGTCGGCCATTTTTCTCCCGCTGTTTGCAGCGGTGATCGCCTCGGCAACAGCTGGTATGTAAATAAGCTTAATAAAACGACTTAAAATGTTTCCAGAATTAAAAAAAATACTTAAATAAATCAAGCAATAAAGCAGCAAATGACCATCTCTCAAACCTCACACCGTTTAACTGGAAATGCGCTATCCGACTCCTAGATGTGTTTACTAATTAAAATTAATTGCTCAAATGATTATCTGCTTTTTAAGCCCAACAAATTGATGGACCTGTCCCTTGCATGGCCCGGGCTATTACACAAAATCTCTCCCGATGCTTATCTGTGAGATTAACGAGGATTTTCAAATACATTGCCGCTTTGGTGCGTCAATAGTTTTTGTGTTGGTTCTGACGGGCGGCATTGAATGGGGTGTTAAGTGATAATTTATGTTTTGGTCTATTTTGTGCGGCGGCGGCGTGACGGGTAGCTCCCGGATACGGCAGGTAGCGAACGCACACACGCACAAATTATTACGGGCTAGTTGACGGGACAAAAAAGTACTATTTTTATTTTTGGTGAATGCTAAGGAATTATATTTGATAGAGGTATGGCAATGACATGGCTTTAACAATCTCATGCCTAACAGACAAATTGTTGATGGTCCGTCGAAGATTTAGAGATCGGGACGCTGAGTGCTAGTTTGATTCTAAAAGCGTGTTCTGTGATTTGAATCGAGTCAGTCATGAAAAGAGCAATTCACGCTCTTTGGAGTTAGGTAAATGTTCTAAGAATTTGAAGCCGTGGTGGCATAATGGTTCGACCTACAACCTCTCAAGCAGAGGGTCGGGGGTTCGATTCCGGCTCGCACCTCTAAGTTTACTTATGTGCGAAATTCAATTTGAATTACCCACTGTGCTTTTCGGTGAAGGAAAACATCGTGAGGAAACCTGCACGCATCTGCGAAGTAATTCAAAGATGTGTGACTGTGTGTGACGTCCGCACTGGGCCCGCGTGGGGACTATAGCCCAAACCCTCTCGTGACTACTATTTAGTAGTAGTAGTCTAAGAATTTTGGGTTTTACCTATTTCTTCAGGCAGCATTGTTTGTCCTGAATGTTTCCACGTAGGAATTTGTAATTCTCGACGCGTTATTAGGTTTTGGCCAAACAACTATTGTGCTCGATGCATATTTTGACGGAGGCTGTCGGCAATTGTCCAAATTCCGAAGACATTTGCCACGGCGGACATTAACAATTGTGTTGTAGTTTGAGGCGGCGGGTTTGGGTAAACAGCAGTTGGAGGAATCGTGGGCGTATCCGGGACGAATCTCATTTCACTTAATGTCTTAAGACGCTGACAAGAGCTAATGAAGTAATGACCTTCAGCAATCGAGGCAGGCCACTGTCTCAGCGGAGAATGTCTGTTTGCGTTGGAGGGAGCGAGAAGCACGACCGCGGCACGTGGAAAATGAGAAAAATGAAGATAAAAAAAAACCCACATTGCATGAACATTATAAATCAGCAAACTTTTTAGTACCTAAAGTATTGAAAGAATTAAAAAAACGTAACATATAGAACCGTTTAAATAGGATTAGAAAACGCAACTTTCTTTATCGAAATGATTTAATATTTATCTTATTTATGAAACATCAAGTTTTTTAAGCAAATAAATGAATATTAAGATATAACTACTACTACTACTACTACAGCCTATTTGCGTCCCACTGCTGGGCACAGGCCTCCTCTCATCACGAGAGGGTTTGGGCTATAGTCCCCACGCGGGCCCAGTGCGGATTGGGGACTTCACACACATCTTTGAAATAGTTCGCAGATGCGTGCAGGTTTCCTCACGATGTTTTCCTTCACCGAAAAGCTCAGTGGTAAATTCAAATTGATATAAACATATAAATTAAGATATAAACTCAAGAGCAATTAAAACGGGTCACTTATAGAATTTTCCATACAAAGTGACCCGTTTTCATTGCTATTCAGTGTATTTTATTCGCCTCACCAAATCAAATAGTTTTCGTTTAAAATAATGTTTAAAAGAAAGCCAATTTGGGTCTTGTCAGCGCGTTAACCGTGGGACGGGTCCGGATTTGTCTGAAATGAATATAGGGTATGTTTCCTGTTTAGAAGGATTTCTAAACATATTAAGATCATTCATGAATAGCTGTGTAGAAACCCTGCCTTCTGTGCCTAAAGGTCGCGGGTTCAAATACCCCTAGGATTATGCTCCAACCTTTGAGATCACTCAAAGTCAAAGCTCATCAGAGCATGAACTTTTGTACCCGAGAAAACAAAAGTAAGTAAATAGAGTGTCGGCCTTGGCACATGATACTGCTAATAACTATTAGGTAACCTAACATCGTTATACCTACCTACTTACTGTTTGTCTGTCTGAGTAAAAGATGACCGATTATTTTGGGTAACGCTAACGCGCTTAGCTATAGGTTTACACAACTTAGAAGGCGCGTGGATTAAGAGAGAGAGAGAGAGAGAGAGAGAGAGATTTATTTCCAATAATTTCACATGCAGCTTAAGACTAGTTTACATAAGCAATAATAGACTCTGCGTCAACGGCTTAAGTGCTTCAGCGCGCGCCTTCTAAGTTGTTTCGTGCTAACGCAGAATACGCTGATGCTATTAAGTACATAAAGTCACATGGTCGACCAGTTTAAAAAAAAATGCTTGCTTCGTGTAGCGAATCATCTACGCCCGTCCGTCTTCGATTTTAGAGACTCGTGTATAGGGTTGCCATCTCCTAAAATGAAAAAGCCGGACTTTGCCCAGAAAAAGTCGGACATTTTACCCTAAAAGCCTGACATCACCACAACTAAAACCCAAACATAACTTCCTTATATGTGGCTGAATGAAATGAATCCCTTTTGCAGCCGGAATGACGCTCCTTTCTTGGAAATGCAAAATAATATTCTGCCACGTAATTTCTGTAATTCGTAATAAAATTCTACATTAGAAAGTGATTTGAAAATTGAGTTTCGTTTGCGTCCGTCCTCGTAGCCATAGATTTCGGCTTACATGGCTTCGCTTGAGGCGCTAACAAAAAGCCAAACAAAAGCCGGACAGGTCGGACATTTAAATATTTGGCCGGACACAGCTCGAAAAAGCCAAACATGTCCGGCTAAATACAAACAGATGGCAACCCTACTCGTGCAAGCGATTGTGGCCATTAGGTAGGTGGCAGGCACTCCGCTAGTACACGTGAACTGTACCTACATGTCAATTCTACCACAGTCCTAAGCGGTGGTGGTATAGTGTTAGTGTAGATAGAATTATGACCAAGAGCTAAATCGAGAACAAAACCAGTATTGCCTGTTGCGTAGGCCGAACACGAATGGTTACAGAAAATGGGCGAATTATAGTTAGAGCGGCTCGTAAACATCTGATTTTTAGATAAGATAGTCTTAATAGTTTTAATTTATTCGCGTGGGAAATGGTTCAAGTTGTTATTTATGGATGTTTTTGAGAAATAGCCAGGAATGTAGAGTAGAATTTCATTTATGTTTTCTAATTAACATTAATAACCGATGGAATTTTGTTGCCTGTTCCGTAAGATATTTGAGATATTTAACAATATTTTAGACCAATTAAAGAAGGAAATGCTTTTTTTTCTTTGTATACGGCTAAGAAATTTTGTTTTCAGTTTACAAATGGTAGTATCCATATCCATATTAATATTATAAATGCGAAAGTAACTCTGTCTATCTGTCTGTCACAAGAGGTAACAACCCTTCACGCTTCAACCGCTGGACCGATTGAGATGAAATTTGTCATGGAGATAGTTGGGGTCCCGGGAGAGGACATAGGCTACCTACTTTTCATCTTGAAAAAACGCGTAGTTCCCGCGGGAGCGCGATAACCGAATTCCACGCGGGCAGAAGCTAGTTATTTTAAAAGGCAAATTAAATTGTAAGAGTGATAAAACTGATAAACCAATAAGTGTTAACAAATTGTCAGGCTTCCGAGGAAAGCTTAGGCGGCGATTCTAAGAACGGTCGACAATAAATTCGTCGCCCGTTGTGTTGAAGGAACACGTCGCTTGCAAGCGAAGACACTTTAAGAGGGGCGTTCTGAGAATAGGAGCCTATAGCTTCGAACCTATCATAATTTTATAGGTTCGAAGCAAATTGCTAATGCAAATTGGTAGCTAATAAAATAACAACCTAATTGAGCTTCTCTCTTGCATTGAAACTCGGTGATGTGTTCGGCGGGATGATTTGGTTCATATTTTTGTAATTTTTATATCAGTGCGGTAATTAATAAGTAAGAATTTTATTTATTACTAGCTTCTGCCAGCGACTTCGCCCGCGTGGAATTCGGTTATCGCGTTTCCGCGGGAACTATGCGTTTTTCCGGGATAAAAAGTAGCCTATATCCTTTCCCGGGACCCTAACTATCTCCATACCAAATTTCATCTCAATCGGTCCAGCAGTTGAAGCGTGAAGAGGTAACAGACAGACAGACAGACAGACACAGTTACTTACGCATTTATAATATTAATATGGTCGCGGGCAGAAACTAGTAATATAAACATAATATGGATATGGATTCATCAACCTATAACAGCAAGTATAAAAACCTTAGTGAAATGTTGCAAATATTCCAAAAAAGATTATGGGATCTCCTATATCACTAAATAACCATTGACGTTCTCCTTAACAAGATACAACAAACAAGATATTAACAGAGACATTATAATTATAAGATTGTCAATCTCCTTACATTACGGCGTACATGACGTACATCGGAAATAGCCAGGGAGCTTCAAATTTTCATACCTACTTCGCCTGTACAGCGCCATCTAGATGTTGCTCATGGAGTTCAAATTTATATGCAGGCTACCTATGCAGCGACATCTATTATAGCGTTTAACACTTATTTCGAGCGTACGCTGATTTGTTTGAAGGTTGTCATTCTAAGTTTACCTTATTTTTTCTATTCTTAGGTATAGATATCAATTATTCGGGAATATAGATTAAATTTTAAGGACTCCTTTGAAATAATATTCCCATAGAACCTGCGGATAGAATCTGCTATGCAGATTAGGTATGTATTAATTTAAATTATAATTTCGGGGCCTGAGAAATCCCATGTCCATATTTATTAACTCGAATGAGGTCCTGAAAAAGTGTTACATCAGTCCAGGTTACCATGAAACTATGATAGTAGTTTTAAAGTAATAAGGCCACTACTTGGAGGAGGTGCTTATAACAAAAACTATTGTACAAGTTCGTATAGAACTGCCAGCTTTATTCGCGTTGGCTACTTGAGACCCTCGCTAAGTGGCGTGCGATCGGGCGCGTCGGCACTCTACATGCGCCTACGCAGGTTCATTGCTACGGAGCTACAGATATTCGCAATTGGTTTTATTAATGTCGAGTACCTCACAGTGAACGATCGAACCTTAAGTAGAGGGTCGTGGTCGTGGGCTCGTGGGATATATTTATGTGGGATATAATATACTTTTCTCAAACATGCAATGAAATATTGATATTATGTTCTTCTTATTAGCCTGGGAAGTATCACGTTTCAGGCGCGGCTAGACAATTGGTGTTCGAGTTAATAATACTTTTCATTTGGTTTTTTGTTTTAAATTTGCATGTTATCTTGGTATTCAAACGAATTAGTTCACATTCCCGCCACTAGATGGCGCTCGCAGTCTCGAATGTAAAAGTTTCTTTAAAATTAATAAAATATGTCGTCTTGTATCTGTCAGTGAACGAAAAAGTTTGGTTTTATTGCTTTCTCCCACATTACTAATCAAACGGTACATTATTTGGTCCTAACGAACGGATTTAAGTAAACAACTTTGAAATTAAACTAAAATCAAGAACAGTAATCATCCAGTGCAGATAGTTTTTAACATTACAATATTTCGAATAACGTGTCATAACGAGGTTATGTTTCAAGTGAAAATACATCGAAATAAACATTAATTAGTGGTGAAAAGACAATAGTGACGTGCTAAAGTGACTTTATAAGTGTATAAACATTAGTGTGGACAATATTTCAACATGGAAGAGTATATTCAAGAACAAGACAACACGTATTCGTTGTTGACAAAAACTATTACAAATTTCAAGAAAGCGCCGAAACAAAGATTAACAATGGGCTATATACAATTACAAATGGAAACAATATCTGAATATTGGAAGATTTTTCACAGCAACCACTTAGAAATGTTAAAATTAGTACCTCGAAAGGATCGCGCTCAATATGAATATTTCACTAAAGATTATTTCTCAGAACTGGAGGAACAATATATACAAATGAGGTCCGATATGATGGATATGTTATTAGCTTTGCAAAACAGAGTAACCGGTCCAATATCAACACCAGTAGCTGAAAAGGAAGAAGTAAAGTTGCCGAAAATCAACATTCCACAGTTCACGGGAAACTATCATGAGTGGACTCCTTTTCAAGACTTGTATATTTCCTTAATACACAATAAGACCACACTGAGTAAAGTACAGAAAATGCATTATTTAAAGAGTTGCTTAGCGGGTGAGGCCGAGTCATTGTTGAAACATGTACCCGTGACCAATGATAACTATGATATGGCATGGCAAATATTGAACCAAAGGTATAACAATAAACGAATTATAGTAAACACTATTTTAAATCGATTAGTTAATCAGAGAAAAGTAACAACAGGAACGGCAAAGGGTATAAGAGAATTACTCGACACAACAAATGAATGTTTAAATAAATTGAAAAACCAAAACATTAACATTGAATCATGGGACATTTTGGTGATATATTTAATTACAAATAAACTGGATCAAGAGTCACTCAAAGAGTGGGAGCATGAAGTAGGCTCGCTCGCTATAACAGAATTACCAAAATTAGAAAGATTGACAACATTTTTAGAAAAAAGGTTTAGAATACTCGAAATGATTCAGCCATCGCCGTCCAACCGAGAACCTGTTAAACAAAGAACATTCCATGTCAGCTCAATGGAAATCAAATGCATTTTTTGCAACCAAGACCATTTATTATACACTTGTAAAGATTTTGCCAAACTAGAAGTAGATAAGAGGGTGGAATATGTACAAGGCTGGCGGCTTTGTTTCAACTGCCTAGTACCGGGGCATTCTGTCAAGTTTTGTAGAAGTAAATCAACATGCCGCCGCTGTGGGAGAAAACACCATTCTCTTTTACATAGCACATGGAGTCCAGAGAACACTGCAAAGGCGTCGCCGTCTTCAGCACCGCATCTGAAACAAAAAGAAGATATCCAGAAACAAAAAGAAGATACACAGGAAGAAAAAGAAGATAAACATAAAAAGCATATTTTAACTCACCTGACCACAGGAACTCATGCGGTGCTGATGCCGACTGCTTTAGTGCAGGTAAAAGCTGAAAATGGAGAAAATCACTTGATGAGAGCGTTGTTGGATCCATGTTCTCAAGAATCCTTTATCACTGAGTCTGCGGCACAAAGGCTTCGTTTAGAACGTACGTCAATAAGTGGACACGTCACTGGAGTTGGACAAATGAAGACCTTACTGAAGTATTCCGCTGATTTAGAATTCTCATCAAGAATAGAACCTACGATGAACATGAAGATTACTGCTTATGTTGTCCGTCACATCACCGACATGATGCCGGCAAAAGGAGTGAATGTTGCAGAATGGACACACTTTGACAACCTCTGTCTCGCTGATCCAACTTGTCACACACCAGGTCACATCGACTTACTGTTAGGAGTCGAAGTTTACAGCGAAGTTATCAAACCTGGCGTGATAAAAGCCTCCTCAGGAACACCTATAGCTCAAGAGACATCTCTGGGGTGGATCGTATCGGGAAATGCGAAGACTATACACACTGCCACACCTAACAACATCGTCAGCATGCACCTCAACGTCGATCTCAACAACATGCTGAGGAAGTTCTGGGAGTTAGAAACTATAGAAGAAGATAACAATACACTAACTTCAGAAGAGAAGAAGGCAGAAGAACTTTATGAACAAACACACAAACGAAGAGAAGATGGACGTTATGTGGTGAGATTACCATTTAAAGAAGAAAATCAAGTCTTGCCACATGACTCACGAGAAATCGCAGTTAAGAGATGGAACACTCTAGAAAAAAGATTAGAGAAAACACCACAATTGAAGGAAGAATACAACAAGGTCTTAGAAGAGTATATAACATTAAATCACATGCAGAAGGTAACCAGTGAAGAAATACCAGCGAAGAGCACCTACTTACCACACCACGCTGTTGTAAGAGAGGATAAAGAGACTACCAAAGTACGAGTTGTATTCAACGCGTCGTGTGCTGGTACTAACGGAGTCACACTAAATGACGGTTTACTCGTTGGACCTACTCTGCAAGAAGATCTTAGAGACATTCTGTTGAGATGGCGAACACATAAAATTGCCTATGTTGCAGACATAATAAAAATGTATCGACAGATTGCGATAGATGAACAAGACGCAGATTATCAACGAATCGTCTGGAGAACCGATCCGCATAAACCATTAGAAGATTTTCGTCTTTTAACAGTCACATTTGGAACTGCTTGTGCCCCATACTTGGCTATAAAAACATTACGTCAAGTAGCTATCGACGAAGGGAGAAATTGTTCTGAGGCCCAACGTATAATATTTGAAGATTTTTATATGGATGACGTCTTGTCAGGCCACGATGACGCAGAACATGCTATAAGAAACCTAAAAGAAGTAACCGAGATCTTACGGAAAGGCGGCTTTGAGCTTCAGAAGTGGAGTTCCAACTGTGAAGAAGTGATGCGGGCAATCGAACCTGAAAAAAGAGAAGAGAATAAAACATTACACGTTGATAGTCGAGACAATGTGAAGACTTTGGGTATAGTATGGAAGACAAAAGAAGATAAGCTCACAGTAACAAACAACATAAAACACTTACCTGAACTACCCATCACGAAGAGAAAGGTGCTGGCCGATATAGCGTCGCTGTTTGATCCGATGGGATGGCTGGCCCCGTCTATAGTTATTGCTAAATCATTTATGCAAAAGCTATGGTCACTGGGCATGGAATGGGACGACGAGCTTATGGATGATGTCAAAGCGGAATGGTTGACGTATAGAGAAGAGATACCTGTGTTGACAGAGATAGAGATAGACCGCTGGATACACACCACAGAGAACGCCGATTCGATTGAAGTTCATGGATTTGCAGATGCGTCTATGAGTGCGTATGCTGCTGTCGTTTATGTGAGAGCTAAAGGCACCGATGGACAAATAAAAGTATCGCTACTCACCGCCAAAACGAAAACGGCGCCTCTAAAGCAGGTATCTATCCCAAGATTAGAACTGTGCGCATCAGTTTTATTGAGCAAGTTATTGAAGCACGTCGCCCGATTATTAAAGTTACGAAGAGATCAAGTTTATGCGTGGTCCGACTCTCAGGTAGCTCTCGCCTGGATAAAGAGCGATCCAGTCAGGTGGACTCCCTTTGTGAAGAATCGAGTTACACAAATACAAAATACAACAGAAATTCAGAGTTGGCACTACGTTAATACAAAACATAACCCAGCTGATCCCGCCTCGCGTGGAGTGATGCCCAAGAAACTTTTGTCACATACCCTCTGGTGGCATGGCCCAGAGTTTCTTGCAGATCCTGACGTTTTATTACCAAGTGATGACCTACCTGAAACTGATCTGGAGAGTAGAAAAACGATTCGATCAATGACAACTGAAACTAACATTCAGGAAGATCTGATACTTACCTTGATGAAGAAGTGCTCGTCGCTCGCGAAGTTAGTGAGAATCGTCGCGTACTGTAGACGATGGAGATTACACCTGCAAAGGAAAAAAGAAGGTAAAGAACACTTACCTGCTTACTTGACAGCACAAGAGAGAGGAGAAGGACTTACCATTTGCTTGAGGCGATCCCAGGAGCACGAGTTCCCTGAGGAAATCGAGGATTTAAAGATGGGGAGACCTGTTAAGAAGAGAAGTCGATTGTTGCCACTCAGCCCCTTTTTAGATCCAAAGGGTGTGTTAAGATTGGGAGGTCGGCTTAGACATGCTGACCTAAGAGAAGATCAAAAACATCCTATCATCATATCAAAAGACAATGCTCTGTTACCTCTTCTTTTGGCAGAAGCACACAGCAGCACTCTTCACGGCGGTCCACAGCTAATGGTGATGTACCTGCGATCAAAATACTGGTTAATCAAAACGTATAACAGTATAAAAAGATACGTGCGAAACTGCGTCATTTGCGCAAGACAGAGAGCAGAAATTAGTAGCCAACTGATGGGAGACTTACCTTCAGTTCGAGTGAAACCAGCCCGACCATTCTTCTTCACTGGAGTAGACTTTGCGGGACCAATTGACACACGCATGAGCAAAGGACGTGGAGCAAAAAGTAACAAATCATATATATGCTTATTTGTATGCATGGTCACCCGCGCCTTCCACATAGAGTTGGTGAGCAGCCTAACATCTCAGGCATTTATTGCTGCACTGAAAAGATTTGTCGCCAGACGAGGGAGATGCGCAGAGATGTGGAGCGACCATGGAACAAACTTTGTGGGTGCACAGAAAGAATTGATAACGATGTGGCGTCAAGGAAAAGCTAACATACCTACAGAGTTCGCAGCTCAACTGGAAGAGCTACACATTAAATGGAAGCATATTAGTCCTGGAGCCCCGAATCAAGGCGGTCTGTGGGAGGCAGGAATCAAATCTATAAAGTATCATCTTAAGAGAGTAGTGGGTAATTCTACATTAACCTTCGAAGAAATGAGCACCTTGCTTACCCAGATCGAAGCTTGCCTTAACTCGAGGCCACTGTATCCTCTGAACGACGACCCAAGTAATTTACAACCCCTGACACCCGGGCATTTTTTGATCGGAGAACAGCTTGTAGGCATACCAGAAGACGATTACACAGAATGGAAAATGCACAACTTGTCCAGGTGGCAACACATACAAAAAATGCTACAAGATTTTTGGCGCAAGTGGCAAACTGAATACTTGACACGTCTTCAGCAACGCCCAAAATGGAATCGTGTCAATAAGGAGTTGAACATAGATGACCTAGTGTTGGTAAAAGACCAAAGACTACCTCCTGGTCACTGGCCTATGGGCCGAATCATTGCCAAGCACCCAGGTGCCGATGGTCTAACAAGAACTTATGATATTCGTACCGCATCTGGCGTGTTACAGAGAACCATCACTAAGTTATGTGTTTTACCAGTGTCAAAGGACTGCGCCCTTTCGGGGGGAGTATGTTCGAGTTAATAATACTTTTCATTTGGTTTTTTGTTTTAAATTTGCATGTTATCTTGGTATTCAAACGAATTAGTTCACATTCCCGCCACTAGATGGCGCTCGCAGTCTCGAATGTAAAAGTTTCTTTAAAATTAATAAAATATGTCGTCTTGTATCTGTCAGTGAACGAAAAAGTTTGGTTTTATTGCTTTCTCCCACATTACTAATCAAACGGTACAATTGGTCTATAATGAAATTTCATACAAACGTTGCAGGCCAAGGCCGGGAACTCACTTTTTTTTTATTTCCATTTGACATATTTATGACACAGCATCTTGGCATTCCGCCATTTAAAAAAAGCTACAAGCAATATTTACTCTATGGTTCACTATGACATTCTGCCAATACAGCTATTAAAAAAACATGAACCATACTTGCTACATAGGTATTGCAGTTTTATTTATTTTAAAAAGAAGATTATTATCATAAAATTTTTGTTTGATTGATAAGAGGTTATATAATTTTGATTGTCAATAATGAATGACAAGTGTCGTTCCACAGGTCCTTGCTAAGGATTCGTTCAGAAACATGATTACGCAATGTTCGAATCGTATGATACGTGTTAGTTTTTTTTTATTCACTTATAATTTCTCAAGTAATATTTTTTTTGATTTACAGATTTTGTATTTATTTATTTCATTGCATGTTTGAGAAAAGCACTATACCTACATACATCGGCGGCGAACGGAAGTTGTCGGCCTCGTAACTATGCGGCCTCACTCCGTTCGGCCGTATATAATACTCGGCCTACAACATCCTCCTTCCCGGCCTCTGTAGTAATGTACTATGACGACTCTGGGGGCTAAAACGTCGAGTTGGTTAGATATGATTTTCATACAGCTGTTACAAAATGGGCGACCGAGACTGAGCTTTGCTTGGGAAAATCCCCTAAAAGTCCGAGAAACGTATTAGGGGAACTTCGGAAAATGATTTAGGATAGAAGGCCTGGGAATTCCAGATGTTCTCAAAAATCCCGGAAATCCCAGATATACCGAAAATCACAGAAACTATTAATAATCCCTGGAAACGGTTTTAAAAGTATCCTGGTGAAAGGGCATTGGAAATTTAGTATGAAATTCCCCGCAGACGAAGGGTAAAAGCTTGTTTTGTCCCACTCCTGGGCTTCTAAACGGATTTCTTCCTACTTACTTCTTGTCTCACTAGTTCCTAGAAAGGTACTCTATGTCTCATCATGAAAGGGGCTGTGTCATGAAATAAATGCAAAATAAATTGAATAGCCACTGATTGCAATTATACTGGAAACTTTTCATACCTTTCAATAAATATTATTCTCCCACAGATGCACATTCATCGATTCGCGCCAATGAACTCCAATAAAATTGATTGCACACAAAAAGACACATATCTAACAGCTCAATTAAGCCTACCGAACACGAATGAACTTTAAAATCGACCAGTTAAGGTTTTTTGTTGAATCGCAGCTTCTTGCAATGCGTCATCCGAATCTGTGGGTAACAATGTACCAAGGACGACTGGAGGTTTTTTTTTTAATTTTTAATTCAATTTAATCGTTGGACAGTCGCCTGTATCGGTATGCAAATAAAAATCGTTGCTGACGGCATTCTTTCTCACCGCAGAGGAATTTAAGCTGTGTTTCCTGGGCGATAGCTGGCAAATTACTTAAGCAAATAAATCGTGATTTTTAAAATGCGCCAAATAGAACGCCTGTTGTTTACCTATTAGCTGCGTATTCCTTTCGTGTTTTCTGTGTTTTGTATATATGGTGTTCAATAATAGTTATTTGTTATGCAAGGCTGCAAAGTTGTTGTTTGCTGTGAGTGCGTGATTGAGACCCGAGTGAACGAACTCAGGATTCTATACTCGCTTCGCTCGTGGTTCAACCCTAGAATCCTGAGTGTAACGAGGGTTTCAAGGCACGAGACAGCAAACGACTTTGCTGCTGAGCGCAACACAAAATTTTTCACCTCACGCGCGATTTTTCGGGAAGAAGACTTAGTTCGGCGTCACGTACAGTTTGTGCTAACTCTGGAGGAGTTAATTTCGTATCTTCATCGCTAGAATCGCTCATATTTTCTTTATTACTTCGTATAGGTATTCTAAATTACAAAACCAGCAATCTAAAACTTTTTTTAATGTTTTTTTTGGTTTTTTTTCCGGAGGTTGCGTTCCAAATCACTCCTACTCGTACTTCAAGATTCAATTATTCATTGAATGCAGTTAAAATATACACATATTTAAGTATTTTTGTGATAAAACATAGTGAAATAATGAAATACATCTGAAACGGTGTATTATTAATATAATTTTATTAATGATGATATTAAGTAAATTGAACCTTTATTTTAATAAAACTCTCACGACGAATTGCGTTTCAGAACGTATCGTTGTTTTTTTATTGTGACAGTGGCGTCATGCGTCGTTCGAATTTCAAAAACACTTTCCACGCTAGCGGATAAAAACAACTTTTGCGCTCGGATATCAAGCTGCAAAACGACCACTTTCGAGCCAGTGAGGTGAAAAGAGTATTGTTGTTGTTGTTGTTGTAGAACACTTATTTTGGCTTTTACTCCCGCAAGAAGCGGTTTTCGAATGGGAACTCTAATGAAGTGTGATAACGTTAGGATTTTACTGGACAGTTAGGATGTTAATTCTAGTTAGAGTAGAATTAACATCCTAACTGTCCAATCCAGGTTAACAGTCTGACAATGCAGGCCTGAACTAAAACCTGCTATTCATCTAATATGATAAATGATAAATCGTGTCTTGGTTAATAGTGACGGACATATTCATTTCCATATTTCGAGTGCAACGAACTTAATAAATATTTTTTGATTTGAACACGTATTTGTCCTTATACGAATATTTTTGGATGTTGGATAGTAAAATGGAGCTTTCGAAAATCGTCGGTAGTTTTCGTTTTCCATATCCAGACCTTTCAAAATATCTATACAATATGTTGCCTATCCGTCTTTGGCAGACAACAAAGGACATCTACCTACTGTCTAAAATTTTCGCGATATAAAACTCAGATTAGGAACACTTATGAGGGAATTGATCTCGTAAATACTATTTGCACTCCCATTCGAAAAGGAGTAGTTTGTTGCCTGTGTAAGTAGAGGGAGCAAAGTACGATTTTGCACCCGAGTCCCGACTGCTACTGGTTTTCTCATAGGAGGAGTAGTACACTACATCAAAAATTATTTACACTTTACACCATGGGTACTAATATAAGACATCTTTCCAGAGCTGGAATGGAAGTTCACGAAATACCCGGAACCGGTGACGGCGCCGGTGGGCGACGAGGTGACGTTCGAGTGCGCCGTGAACGTGCCGGGCGAGCGGCTGGCATGGCGCTGGCGCCCGGTAGGATAGCATTTATCCACAATAGACCTAAGTATATAAAACTCTTCCGTTAGGTACTGACAGACTGATGAAAATATCTTACAGGCATCGGCACGTAGCTTGAGCAGTGGCCTTAGATGCGCAGAATTCAAATAAGGTCTCATCGGTAGAGGGTCGCGGGACGTGGGAGCTTTGTTGTACGCGCACGCTTATTGGCCCTTCAGTCGTAAACATGCGCAGAAATCACCGCTCAAGTTATGTATGTGCCTTACCTGTAGTAAGCGGTGATCAAACAATATCTACTTACATCGGAAGATAGGTTCCCTTGACAATCAAATATTATTAATAGATGTCGAGATTGTTGAGTCTCAAAATTTAATAAAATGCATAAATTCAGGTGGCGCGGCCGGAGGAGGGCTGGCGGGACGCGGCCGGCAGCAGCGATCGGGAGCACATCACGTCACGTCTGGTCGTCAAGATCAGGGAGGATAGTGAGACGGCGTTGTACCAGGTATGGTCACAATACCTAGCTAGGGATTTATTGCGGAATAGACGGTCAGGCAAGGTCCAAGGGGCTCCTGATAGCAGCGACCGGGAGCACATCACGTCATGTCAGGTCGTCAAGATCAGGGAGGATAGTGAGACAGCGTTGTACCAGGTTTGGTCACTATAACTAGGGATTTATTGCGGAACAGACGGTCAGGCAAGGTTTAAGGGGCTCCTGATAGCAGCCACCGGGAGAACAACACAATGCGTCTGGTCGTCAAGATAGATCAGGGAGGATAGTAAGACGGCGTCGTACCAGATATGGTCACGGTAGCTATGGATTTGATGCGAAGCAGAATGACAGGGATAGGCAAGGTGTAAGGGGCTCCTGATAGCAGCGACCGTGAGCATATCTCTTCGTGGCTAGTCGTCAAGATCAGGGACAGTAAGACGGCGTTGCCTGGAAATCTTTTAGTTGTAAACTTGTGACATAGTTGGAGACGTGGACGAGACGTGATATTGGCGAGGAAATTACCAGTCGGTTAAATAAATGAGTTGATTTTAGTTAAGTAAAACATACCAATAATTACGTAAAATGGTTAAAAAATTTAGTTTGCGGACGTCTGGCGTCTGCAAATTAATACTTCACTACGCAAAATTTAACGAGCAGAAATTACTGAGTTATTTTGGCGTTAGATTGAGTCATGCAGTTTGTGTGGTCGGTTAAATATGAAGAGCACTTTCATCGCGATAATTTATGAACATAAAAGTTTTAACGGCATTAAATGGCATTAATGTCCGGGAACGACCAAATTGCTTCACACTTCGCCCCCAAACAGTCGTCGTTAAGTACGCAAATAAAATCTTGATCCATATGGACTGTCATGGCGTCTGATAAAACAAAGGCATTTTCAGTTGAATTGAGTATACATATCTCAACTGGAAATGTTCTAGCCGTTGTAATTATATCTCATCTTTTATCAAAGTTTCTTTGGTTTCATCGGCTTACAATCCCCATTGTTCCAGTATTATACGCCCTGACAGCTCATATCATATTCCTTAACAGCTGACGTAGGTTAGCTACAGTTAGGTTTCCTACAATAAAGAAAGATTCTATTAAACTCCCTATAAATCCTTTACTTTACTAAACTCAGAGTTCGAAAGGGGATCTTGGCCTCCGATAGGTTGATTTGACTTGACACCAATGAGCGCCATCTTTTACTGTCTCAAACGACCTCCTACTAAACCGGTGAAGTTAGACACAGTTACAAAGTAAGTACTAGACTAGATTTCATCGACGTGGAATTCGGTTGTCTCGTTCCCGCGGGAACTGCCTTTTTCCGGGATAAAAAGTAACCTTGACCCTTCCCCGGTACCCGAACTATATCTAGTGAAGAGGTAACAGAGTTACTATGATATTTATGTGTGCATTCAAATGATTCGTAAGCTTATCTTCAATGTTATGGTCTTATTCAAATCTTACTCCCTAGTGTGTGGTCTGGTACGGCGCGATCAGCCTGGCTTCCGACCCGGCGCGGCTTACCGTGGCTCGACTGGACCTGAGCAGGAACTCAGCTGAGAAGAGAGTCATCACTGCTCCCCTCCACAACAATGTGGTGTTGCACTGCAAGGAGCCGCGGTCAGAGCCGCCGGCCGTGCTCACGTGGTGGAAGGAAGTCAGTCCGGTAAGGAATCCTTAATAAGGATTGATTTGGGTACAGGACCCGACTCTCAGAGGGTTGGGGGTTCGAATCCGGCTCGCACCTTTGAAATTATTTATGTGCGAAATTCAACTTGAATTTCCTACTGAGCTTTTCGGTGGAGTAAAACATCGTGAGGAAACCTGCACGCATCTGCGAAGTAATTCAAGGATGTGTGTGAAGTCCCCAATCCGCACTGGGCCCGCGTGGGGATTATAAGCCCAAACCCTCTCGTGATGTGAGGAGGCCTGTGCCCAGCAGTGGGCCGTAGATAGGCTGTTGTGGTGGTGGTAGGACCTGGTGCTAGGGCCGTCCTGGTTGGTACCACAGTCTCAACCTGCCGCCAAATAGCAGTGCTCGCACTGTTGTGTTCCGGTAGGGGGTTAAGGCAGCCGGTGAAATTACTGGCACAGAAGCATTCCATCATAGGTCTCAGGGTAGGCAACACATTCGTGTCCATGGGCCGCAGTAACCGTTGTGCTCGTAGGAAACCAATGGCCAAACGCAATACCACTGCTGCTCTTGTACAAAAAGAAAAATGTTGTCAGACCACGGTTTAGAATTTCAGCTCCTCATCGATTCTTTTAATTTCAGGGTAGGAAGAAGCAAGTGGAAGCCACACATGGGGTCCTGGTGATCCGAAACGCCACGACCGAGGACAGCGGGACGTACGGCTGCACTGCCACGAACGAGCTCAGCGGCCAGGAGCTCGATCTACCTGAGAAGACGTATTTGAAGGTCCAGCACGAAGGTCGCGGAGGAGTCAGGTACAGTTTTATACAACTTACGCGAGTGGATTTATCAATACTAGCTTCTGCTCGTGAAATCGCCCGCGTGGAATTCGGTTATCGCGTTCCTAAGATGCCTATTCACTCTAGACTTGAATACACCAAGATCATAGGAACTACTACTACAGCCTATTTGCGTCCCACTGCTGGGCACAGGCCTCCTCTCATCACGAGAGGGTTGGGCTATAGTCCCCACGCGGGCCGAGTGGGACTTCACACACATCTTTGAATTACTTCGCAGATGAGTGCAGGTTTCCTCACGATGTTTTCCTTCACCGAAAAGCTCAGTGGTAAATTAAAATTGAATTTCGCACATAAGTAAACTTAGAGGTGCGAGCCGGAATCGAACCCCCGACCCTCTGCATGAGAGGCGGTAGGTCGAACTAGGCTACCACGGTTTCATAGGAACTGGGAGACAAAAACGCAGGGAGGGAATTCCAAGTTTAGCATCGATGTAATGTCACCAATCCGTTCCCCAGGTTCTT
>OZ020284.1:10168594-10336707 GCA_963971205.1 Aethes cnicana
TATGCACGCCGAGGTGAGATTTACACGCTTATTAAGGACTGGACACTTGACACTTTGAATATAGGTCGAAGATATGATTCTACAGAAAGTCAACAATTTTCAACTGTAATAAACTAATTAATTACTGAAAATTCACTGGATAATAGCCCGTAATCTATTAAAACACAGACTTTCTTTTACCGACTGACTTTATTAACACAACCACAGATGGTACAGATGCACTGATAGTTAGTATATTTAGTTACTATAAATAACAAGAATTTACCTTATAAACCAACTTTTGACTCCAGAAATAATTCATTTTCGTATTTTCTATATTTCCTTGCAACTTAATTGAACAGTACACAAATATCACTGCGATAGCCGATAGGTAGTCTCGCTTTTTGATTCCTTAACATTTTAAACTGGCTTCCTATTGGTCAGTCATTATGCAAACGATTCTAGCCCGAAATGCTGCATCACCGCAAGCTTAGGCAACTGTAAATTCAGAGTAGATATGTACTTACCTATTACCTTTTGTATCATTTTATGCAAATAAATATGTTTGAAGTTTGAAGTTTATACAGATATTTTTATTTCCAGAGTGGTGATGGAAGTGTAGAAATGTCCTTCTTACACAACAACAATTGTGGCAACCCTGGCAATAATGACGACACTCTACCGAGAACGAGGAAAAACGGCCCAACCTCACGGCAATACGTGTGACCAAAACCGACTTTATAACTTTAACACAGGGTCGAAATTTACATTTCCTGATGCAGGAATAGCTTATTCTTATTGGCGTACTAGCCCGAAGAAATAGAATGTGATATGTGATATCAATTAAATTAGTAGCCATATCTTTTCGAGTGCACGGACTATGAGAGTACAAAATTATATTTATTTACGGAGGATTCGGAGATAAATTCGTTAATTTAGGCCAACACGCTTATAAGGTACCTAGTAATATTGCTATTGAGTTATTTAAGAAAAAAATTGTCAGATAATAACTTATGTTTAAGTTTCGAGTGCTATTGGTTTTGAGATCGTTTGGTGTTTGTATGGTAACTTCGCAAAATTTGTTAGAGGTAGTTTAGAAGAGCCATGAATGTAAAAGTCGAAGTTTGATATGAAAGGAGTTTGCAGACACCGTAAGGGAGATATTAAACTTGGTTAATAAACGTATGGCTTGATCGCCCAAGTTGGCTCTTACAGGCGTTTTTCGGTGCGCAAATTTAGTCTTCGGAAATGTAATTCTGCAGTGGCAAGTGATTCTATTAACGCTGCGCTCTGTAAAAAAGGTTACAAACAGCGCTCTTAAAATGTAGTCATTCATTTAAAAAACAAACGGTCTATGTACCGAACAGATGACTTTTGATGATTTTTTTTTCATTAAAATTGAGTGTCTGTTTGTCGAGCATATTTTTTTGTGGAATTACTTGCCATCGTTGAAGTTTAGTATTGTTAATTACTCTATATGAATCTCTTAGTTCTTAATTAAGTGTTGCCTCAAAAAAAATTGTGAATTTATGGCAATGTACTTAAAAGTTGGTTGGTTATAATTTTATTTGACTAAACTTCAATTCATTTAGAATCTGTTATGACGCGGACTTGTTTTAGTTTTTATATTTATGTAAATTTTTACGTTATTCTTTATTTTTAATTATATTATTTATTTTCTTACGTAAGGTTGTGATTAACTTTGGCATTTATGTATGAACCGGATATTTTGTGTTGTAAATTATTTAGGATGAAGTAGGGATTCGTCATTTTGCTTTCATTTTAAACAGTAAAACTCGCTAGTAATTAGTCGGTAGTTAAACGCTAAAGTAGACAAGGTTCTATTTAGTAGTTCTTTAAATGTAAGGAAATCGCACTCAATAAAAGACTGTACTGTAAGTGGTTGGAGTTTAAGTAGGTAAACTATAATGTGCTTGAAATAACCACTCGTATTTAGCGCAACATTTTTCAAGACGAGCTCGTGTGAAAAAAAATTGGGTTCGATTACTTCGATTATTGAATCGTATTTTACTCACTAATAAGACTGAAACCATAAAATTTAAAAATGTTGTGCCATTTTTGAATAATAACTCATTACAGTATAATGAACAATATAAGTAATCTAACAAAAGTGGCACATGACAATAACTATGATTGCATTTCTCTGTAGGTAAGTAGTCAAATACGCTATTTTCGTATCTAACAAATAATTAATAAGACACATTGCAAAAGATATAAGTAATAATAAGTTTAAATGTAAACAATATACCTAATCAAGAGTACAGATCAAGGACGAAAATGTATGTACCTACTTACTCTGACAACGCATCAAAATGATGTATACTCGTAATAGCGACTTTTGTCACTCGTGTGTCATAGAGTAGCTGTATATTTATTTTGCCGCTTTGGCCGGATCTCGGCCGGTTTAAGGAAAGTACCGTATCTTTCCTATCCTATGACTTTAGGTACCGTTAAGTCCAAAAAGATATTTTTTTAACCTTCTTAAAATACACTTAATCGAATGTACTTTCCTTAAACCAAAACTTTAACATGGTGACATGACATTAACATGTTGAAGATACGAAATATGTATGTATCATTGATCTATGAATAGTAAGGATTCACAATCAACCGGAGAAAAATGGCCCGTCAAAACGGGTGTCCGAACAGCTAAATTTGACACTTAAATCTTGTAGTGTTAGGTTTACTTTTGTATCAAGTAAATATTTATCTTGACATATATTATAAAGAGGCGGTATTAGCATATTCGAACGTATTTTATAATGTCAGTTTGCGCCATATATTTTGACATATTCCGTTAAGCACTGTTCGTCCATTTGTTATTAAAGGTCAATAGTATGTATGTATGTATTTCGTAGCTTCAACATCTTAATTTCTGAAGCAAAAGTAGACACGATCACATACGAATGTAACACCCCTGTAAAGCACCTACCGTATTCCGTATCATACATGTGAACATAATTGAAAACAAACTGATTATTTTCCCCTTTATACGGGACAAGTTGTTCGTAAACAATAAATTAACGCAATAATTCACTTGCCCGTTTTATTTATAGCTTTTCGTTCCCTTGAATATTAATAAAACATTTATGAGAAAGTTGGACGTAATATGCCCAAACTTCGCCTATGCGAGAGACATGTCAACGGATATTCACCTGGATCCTGTATTTCATCACATAACTAAAGCTTTTTTAGTGTGTAACGTTTGATATGACACGGATGTTTAACGTATGTATTTATTAAGATACTAGCTGACCCTGCGGACTTCGTACCGCCTTAGAATATATTTTTTGTGTATGAAAAATAACTTACGTCCTATTCTCAGACCTACTGAACATACACTCAAAATTTCATAAGAATCGGTCGAGCCTTTTCGGGGGAGTTTGGTTACAAACACTGACACGAGAATTTTATATCTTAGACAAAGCTGACCCCGCGGACTTCGTACCGCCTTAGATATTTTTTTTTGGGTACGAAAAATAGCATACGTCCTATTCTCAGACCTACCGAACATACAAACCAAATTTCATAAGAATCGGTCGAGCCGTTTTGGAGAAGTTTGGTTACAAACACTGTGACACGAGAATTTTATATATTAGATTAGATGGTAACCAAATGTAAATGTAACGTAAGAGTACAGTTACATTGATGAGATGTACATACATTTTCACTTTAATTACTACCACATACATCATTCGATAAAATTACAGTAGAACTAGGATGCTGTTATAACAAGGATGATTTCAATATGGTATTTCCGAATGAATTAAAACCAAGATTAAATATGTCGGCATGATTACTCATCCTGTAATATACAAAGAGCACATGACTGATGCGTGCCAGCGGACTGTGCTCATTGCATTGTGCAATTGTGCATTCGAGATCATTTGTTTTTTTTTCTTAATAATAAATCATTAGATTAAGCCGTGGTCGCCTAGTGGTTCGACCTACCGCCTCTCATGCAGAGGGTCGGGGGTTCGATTCCGGCTCGCACCTCTAAGTTTACTTATGTGCGAAATTCAATTTGAATTACCCACTGAGCTTTTTGGTGAAGGAAAACGTCGTGAGGAAACCTGCACGCATCTGACAAGTACTTCAAAGATGTGTGTGAAGTTCCCAATCCGCACTGGGCCCGCGTGGGGACTATAGCCCAAACCGTCTCGTGGTGAGAGGAGGCCTGTGCCCAGCAGTGGGACGTAAATAGGCTTAGTACCTAATAGTAAATTGTTAGATTTCGTTGTCCATGGGCTGCAGGTGACCTGTGTGCTACTTTGTTCATCATCATCATCAATATCATCATCATCATCATCACCATCGTTATATTTGTTAGTGGTAGGACCGGGTGCTGGGTCCGCCCGGGGTAGTACCACCGACTTTCCCCGCTAACCTGCCGCCAAATAGCAGTGCTCGCACTGTTGTGTTCCGGTAGGGGGTTAAGGCAGCCGGTGAAATTTCTGGCATAGAAGCATTCCATCTTAGGCTTAGGGTAGGCAACGCTTTCGAGATCTTATGGTTTCTTAATGGGGATCATAGGATTTCGGTTTCCATGGGCCGCAGTGACCACTTACCATGAGGTGGGCTGTGCGCTAGTTTGCCTATACCATTGGTATAAAAAAACATTATTTCAACGGAAAGACGTCCACTGCTGGAAATAGGCGTCATAGGACATGATGACGAATTTATAGACCCCCCCCCCCCACCCAAATTTTAAAGATGTTAGGGTATTCCTAGTCTATATTACTAAGTAACTACACTACTACTACTACAACAGCCTAATTACGGCCCACTGCTGGGTACAGGCCTCCTCTCATCGCGAGAGGGCTGGGCTATAGACCCCACGCGGGCCCAGTGCGGATTGGGGACTTCACACACATCCTTGAATTTACTTCGCAGATGCGTGCAGGTTTCCTCACGATCCTAAGTAACTAACCATTATTAATAGCAAAGGAAAAAACCCGAAATTGTGTCGGTATTCGCCGTAGGAGTATAATCATAGCGGCAGACGAGGCCGCGGAACTTTCCCCATGTTTCGAGCTTATTTATGTTAATTCATTCATGGCAATTAGGTACCTAATTTCCATCGGCGTACGGTGTTTTCCGTAATGAAATTCTTGAGCATGTCATGTTCGAAACGTGACTGCGGTGTTCATGTATTCAGAATGTTTTACAAAATACTTACAACATAGATGAACAATATACGAATAAGTATCTAGAAAAAGAGGAAATAACTCGATTTTTGAAAAATAAAAAATATAAACTCGATTGCGTACAAACTTTTGATATACCTACCCTCACTATCATACTCAAAGTGAATCTAACAACACCCAAGCTAAAGTCCAAAATAAAACTTGCCCAAAATTTCACCCGAGGCTTCTATTGTCTTTATACCCCGTTATAAGGTATATAAAGAGAGATAGATACAAGGGTGAATATCAGATTTCATGTTTTGCACTTGTCCACCCATGTTAACTTCATGAAAATTAAACTATAAGAGTCAGGCTTTTTTTTGGGTAAAGATCTTACTGGGAAGCAACATTGCCATCAAAAAAAGCAATGAATAATAATTCAGAAGTTATCAAAAAAAAATTTTTAACTTTAAAAATCTAAGCTCTTTGGCGCGTCCACCACTGTGTTATTTTTTTTAAACAATTATAATTTTATTTTTTATTCCGAATTTGACGTCTCCAATAGTGTTTCCTGAATTTAGAAATGTTTAATTATACAAAACTTAACTAGAATATTTTTTGTAATTGTCTGGTCAAAAGTTATTGTAAAATCAATTTTGTCCTACCCAAAAACACCTCATTTCTTTGGCGTACTTGAACAGTCTCGCATTTTGTTATCATTTTACCTAGACTAGCCCCACCTCGCGTCCCCGCTTCCTTTAATTGCCATCTAACATCCGACTGGTGCAAACCTGAGCATAGTTTGACGTGTTTCGGAAAAATATTTTATACATCGCCGCTTGCGGATTTTTTTCCGCTAAGCGCCTAATTTCTTCGGTGACTGAATTTAAGGTCAAATTCTACTTGAATTTTTTTATACTTTTTTAGTGAATGTATGCTGCGATTATCTACATCTATAGTTTTAATTTGAAATTATACTTTAAATACTTACGGATGTAAAAAAATATTTATACCCTAATCTCATTTCTTTGGCGCTAATTTCTTTTGATTTCTTTGGCATTTAGTGCCAAAGAAATTAGATTTAGCCATAGAAATTAGAAGTTTAGTGTCAATTTTCCTAAATATATATCACAAATATCGCTTTTATTACATTTCATTGTTTTTGTATATTGTTTTATTCATTATCATTCCTAAATCTATCAATAATACTAAAAAATAATATTTTTTACGCTAAACTACCATCAATAAAACGACTTTGTCTCTGTTCATTATAAATAAATGTTATATTCGGATATTTATATAAAATATAGCAAATTTTGCAATTTATTGTGTTTATATACATGATATAAAACAAATGCAAAAAAAAAATGTTTCAACATTTTAAATAAGTAACACTGTCGTACAGAATAACATAAAAATGGATACAACTATATTGTACAAAGTCGAACCGATTCAATATCTAAATGGTGCGAAAGAAGAAGAAATCGGCAATTAAAATTAAACAAAAACTAAACAATGAGAGTTCCTGTTACTAGGTAAAGAAACCAAAAATGGAAATGACTAATAAAGGCAAACAAAAGATGAAAAGTTGTAAATGAGCAAAGAAACGTTTAGAAGATATTAAAAACAATCCTTTTGGTTCATCAAAAACCATGAACAATTCAAACAAGAGATAGTTACCATGAAAGAAGAACTGAAAAAATGTTTTTAATGGGTACCCATAACTTTTTAAAGGAATTTAGATTTAAGAAAGTCTTAGGTCGATCTGTAGCACAAATGATGTGCAAATAAGAATAAGCTAATGTACATATTTACTCGCTTTTTTGGTTTAAATGATAACCAAAAATATCGAAAGTTTTCTTGATACTGTTATTTCATTACTTACACATGGTTGTAAAAAAAAATGTTTTTTTGTAAATATGTTGTAAAATTTGCTACAAATATTTTATTTTTAAAATACATAATATTGTTCAGAGTTTATACCTACGATGGAAAAGATATTTTAATAACACTGTTAAATCTGTGATATTATAAAAAGGACTGAGATTACGTAGATTTTGTGAAACAGATTTTTTAATACAGGTAAAAATATGATCTCAAATTTAGAGACTTTGACAAAAATCGACGCTTGCGATTTAAATGCTTTAATTTTTAATTTTCTGGTTATCTTTTATACTCCATCTATTTTTTTTGGCGCATTTCTCTAATATGTTTGACAAAATTTTGTTCATTTTCTAATTTTATTGGCATGTTTTCTAATTTCTTTGGACCTAACCTAATTTCTTTGGCAATCAAATTTTCAAACTGCTAAAACTTAAAAAGTATTGGAGCTATTTTTGGCACAATAAGATATATTTTATTGAATTTAAGTCTTTTACAGGGTATGTTGTCCGAAATACCCGAAATATTGAAAAAAAAATGCGCCATAGAAATGAGAAATTTTCAAACGAAATCTGATATTCACCCACAAGCCTTTTAAGCGGGGTTATCACGAGGCGATTTTAGTTGATCAACTTTTAATTACTACTACAGCCTATTTGCGTCCCACTGCTGGGCACAGGCCTCCTCTCATCACGAGAGGGTTTGGGCTATAGTCCCCACGCGGGCCCAGTGCGGATTGGGGACTTCACACACATCTTTGAATTACTTCGCAGATGCGTGCAGGTTTCCTCACGATGTTTTCCTTCACCGAAAAGCTCAGTGGTAAATTCAAAGTGAATTTCGCACATAAGTAAACTTAGAGGTGCAAGCCGGAATCGAACCCCCGACCCTCTGCATGGGAGGCGGTAGGTCGAACCACTAGGCCACCACGGCTTAATACTTAGAGGTGCGAGCCGGAAGCCGGAACTTTTAATTGATCAAGAATAATCACACCGAGATTGGACCGAACGGGCAGTTTGCTTCAAAATGACCAATCAACTCTCACCAAAGTTGAGAGGGAATCTAATTTTGTTTTCATTGGCTATTGTCATTAAATTCGTGAACCTATTTAAGTTGAACAACTAAAATCGCCTCTTGAGAACTCCGCTTTACGCCCGCACACCTCACACATGGTGACAGAGGTAGTTCCAGTTATTAGTTACTACTTCCATGTTTGCCGACACGTTCTACAAAATACAAGTACAACATAGTTGATGTAAGTTTCATAACGAATATGTAATCATCATGGTTAGGTACTGGAAAGGAAACGACGGAGTTTAGGCATCGATTTCTTCCCTTTGTATTGTTGGACGACACGTGACGGCATATTGACATGGAAAGACTATTAGCGCTTACTTGCTATCATAATAATAACCTGTAGTACGGGTACATAGATAGTGATAGTTTCCAAGGTTGGTATAGGTACTTTTAGTCGTTGGTGAAATCGATTACAAATGTGTATCTTTTGAACCTTAAAAACGATTGTTACATGTCAATCAATCAATCAATCATTTTATTCAGCAAATTTGCCACATAGGGGCACTTTTACACGTCAGTAATGAATTTACCAGCGCTTCCTAGACCCATTGCTTGAGAAGAAGCACCGCAACAAACTCAGCAGTCCTTATTTATAAAAAAAAATCATACAAATTCACATTACATTCATTTGCACACATTTAAGGGATGTATAGTCCCTAACTTAAACCTGTGCTAAAACTTAAACCTAAGACCTTATGGGTCGAAAGTGTATAAAACATTTTTGTGTACTCGTATATGCAATTGCACAAGAAACTAGCCCTGGCCTAGTGGTTCGACCTCCGCTTCGCATGCTGAGGGTCGGGGATTCGAATCCGGCTCACACCTCTGGGGCTTTATTCGAAGTCTTAAATAGGGATCTCGCTGTTCGCTATAGGATCGCTCACGCGTCAAGTTGAACTTTAAATCAATAGCTGCTTAAAGTTCACGCGACGCGTGAACGATCCTATAGGGAACAAGGAGTTCCATTTTTAGGGTTCCGAACTCCACAAGGAACCCTTATAGTTTGGCCATGTCCGTCCGTCCGTCCGTCTACCCGCACTATTGCTCGAAGATGCTTAGTTCTAGTAGCTGTAATGTGGGTTTGTTAAAACCATTTTTTGATTAAGTGATGCGTTTGGTAAATATTAAGCTTAAAAGTGATATTTTTTGTTAGAGTCAAGTGTGTCCCCCCCCTGCCAGCTAAATGGTGGTATTTGGATGGCTGAAAAAATCAAGGTTGTGGCATATATAACATACTTAGTTGAAAGGAAAACTATCATAGCTAAGTAGGCTGTACAAATTTACGAGTCATAGTCAACCAATTTATGAAATGATTAAAAAACCAATGATTATTTTCGAGCGGCAGGCCGGCGTCGGGCGGGCACGTCATACCACACAGGCTAGCTAAGATGCTAAATAAGTCTTAGAAAGGTACTGTGGGTATCGTCAACTTCGGAACCCTATACTTTTCGCGTGGCCCGACACGCACTTGGTCGGTTTTTTAGTTGCTATGACGATGTAGAGAAAAATGCTTAGTGGCCGCAAATTATAGGGTTCCGAAGTTGAGGATGCCCAGAGTACCTTTCTAAGACTTATTAGATTAGCATCTAGCTAGCCTGTGGTATGACGTGCCCGCCCGACGCCCCTGCCGCTCGAGAAAAATCATCATTATAAGTTGGTCGACTATTATTCGTAAGTTTGTACAGCCTACTTAGCTCTGATAGTTTTTCTTTCAACTACGTTATATATGCCACAACCGTGATTTTTTTCAAATCCAAATACCACCATTTAGCTGGCAGGGGGGGGGGGACACGTGACTCTAACAAAAAATAGCACTTTAAAGCTTAATATTTCACAAACGCATCACTTAATCAAAAAATGGTTTTAACAAACCCACAATATTTTTTTAAGACCTATTCAACGATATGCCGCACCATGAGGTACGCAAGAAAAAAAAATTACATCCCCACTTTACGAGTAGGGGAGGTACCCTATAAAAAAATATATTTCAAAATTTTATTGTACCACTTTGTCAGCGTAACTAATATGCATATTCATGCCAAATTACAGCTCTCTAGACCTAATCATCTCCGAGCAATAGTGCGGACAGACGGACGGACGGACGGACGGACGGACGGACGGACGGACATGGCGAAACTATAAGGGTTCCTTGTGGACTTCGGAACCCTAAAAATCCGCCAAACCCAAACGATTATGCCGGTTTAAGAGAAAATCTGATATGCAGAGCGAAGCCATTATTTAAATTAAAAGTATTCTTATATTTTCCTTTACAATGAATTAACCTTGAACTTGACGATCCTAACGGTGAAACATTTTATTCCTGATTTTCATTTTGTATTCTTTCTGACGATCTCAATGTGATTTTGACATGTAAAATATGCTGTAATTTGATATTGAGAAATAAATGTCTATGTCTATGTCTATGTCTTGCTGTTTTTAACGGCGGAAAAACAAGCATTACTGCTTAGTGCCGCTTATCCATATCCATATTAATATCATAAATGCGAATGTAAATCTGTCTGTCTGTCTGTCTGTCTGCCTGTATGTTACCTCTTCACGCTAAAACGCCTGGACCAATTGAGATGAAATTTGAGATAGTTGGGGTCCCGGCGAAGGACGTAGGCTACTTTTTATCCCGGAAAAATGCACAGTTACCGTGGGAACGCGCTAACCGAATTCCACGCGGGCGAAGTCGCGGGCAGAAGCTAGTCACACATAAATCAAATAAAATCCCTTGAAACTAAACTGACGTGGACAAACTACATGCACGCTCCATACATCTCAGTTCGCCCGTAATAACTCCCCATGCAGTAATACGGGTAATTCGTTCACAACAGTTATTTGGGTAAGAAACTTCCTTCCCATAAATTAAACGTTGCCTAAGTTGTAGCTCGTAAATCTTCGGGCCCCGCCTTAGGTCTGTGACAATCGCATTCGATGATTGAAACAGCTTTGCATAGCGAAAGAAGAAAATGGTTTGTGAACGCAAAATAAATTACTAGAAGGTTCACGCGAGGTACCTTTAAAAAGATGAGGGTATAAGGTCGGGGTTTCTCTGCGTGATAGAATCAGAAATGAGGATATCCGCAGCAGAACTGGGGTCACCGACATAGCCCGAAGAATTGCGAACCTTAAGTGGCAGTGGGCGGGGCACATTGCTCGCAGGACTGATGGCCGATGGGGCCGGAAAGTTCTCGAGTGGCGTCCGCGAACCGGGAGACGAGTTGTGGGTAGGCCTCCAACAAGATGGAGCGACGACCTCGTGAAGGTCGCGGGAAACCGGTGGAAGCAAGTAGCACAGGACCGGTCGGAGTGGCGAGCCTTGGGGGAGGCCTATGTCCAGCAGTGGACGTCTTTCGGCTGAAATGATGATGATGATGATGATAAGGTCGGAGCGAACACTTGAGTTTGGCGTGCAGCGTTCATGTCGCACAAAGGCCATAATAAGCGTCTTGAGTGCACGATGCCCAGGGATCTGTTTCAAGGCCAAACATAGGAAAATACTTATTGGATACTACTACTACTACTACTACTATTACAGCCTATTTACGGCCCACTACTGGCACAGGCCTCCTCTCATCATGCACGAGAGGGTGTGGGCCATAATCCCCACGCGGGCCCAGTGCGGATTGGGGACTTAAAGGATACTACTACAGCCTATTTGCGTCCTACTGCTGGGCACAGGCCTCCTCTCATCACGAGAGGGTTTGGGCTATAGTCCCAACGCGGGCCAGTGCGAATTGGGGACTTCACACACATCTTTGAATTACTTCGCAGATGCGTGCAGGTTTCCTCCCGATGTTTTCCTTCACCGAAAAGCTCAGTGGTAAATTCAAATTGAATTTTAATAACCTTACGACTTATAGGATACTTATTTCCCAAATAAGGATAGACACCTAATTTTTGCGAGCGAGAAAATTACTCTTCCAATACAATTCCAAGAACCGCATTTTATCCATCTGTGCTTTTTGCATATATTATACACGTTCACGATTGGACTATATTCGACAGGGGCTATATTCGAAGTATTTCGAAGTCTTAAATATGATCGCTATCCCTATAGGTTCGCTCACGTGCCGTGTGAACTTTAAGCAGGGCCTATATTCGAAGTCCTAAGCAGGGATCTCGTCTCGCTCTTCCCTATAGGATTGCTTACGCGTCGCGTGAACTTTAAGCAGGTAGATTTAAAGTTCAACTTGACGCGTGAGCCATCCTATAGGAAACAGCGAGATCCCTATTTAAGACTTCGAATATAGGCCCAGCTTTCTCACTTTATGCGCCAAACGGCGTTTGGACTTTGGGATTTAGTGACTCACTTTTGATTTCGGACGTCCCGAATATCAGTTTATCCTAGAAGCAGATGCTACATTTTCACCTTAAAGCTCTTTGGATGATTTAATGCAATAAGACTAATGTTATAGTGCCCCTTTATTCTCTAATGGTATAAGCGTGCTACAAGAGCCGAGATTGCTCGTGACGTATTGTCTACGTTCAAATTGCAACATTTATGATGCCGGTTGCACAGTGGCGTGCACAGAGCTTTTAGACAGGGTAGACAACAAAATATAAAATAATATTAGACTTCCAAATAGATACCTATTCAGCATATTTTCTCGTCTTTTCGATTAATAATGGCGTATATTTATATCAATCCAAATATCCATGTACCTAAACAATGGAAGCAGAATAGTCAGTGCACCCCGGGGGCCAAGAATAGTATTAGTAATTCGTATTCAAACTCGATTATCTTGCCGATTGTACCTACACCGGCCTTATTCGATTAAAACTTGCTAAAAGAAAGTTTTAAAATAGCACCATTTTCAATGGTTCATAGGTACATGCACAGCACAGACCCACTAAATAATTACCGCAGTTTTTTTTTCAACATATTCATTGTAAAAAAACTTTCCTGGTTACGACTATCAATATTTTCAAAGAACAAACCAAACAACATCATTTCAGCCGAAATATAATTTAATAATCAAAACAGATAAATAGAAAAACGACAAATAATATTAAACAACCATACATACAAAATAGCATAGCAGAAAATTGCATGGAAAGCTTCCTACTCCTTCCCGACTTTCCGTTTGTTCCAATTTCTGCCACGGCATGCGCTGCGATTACTTCGAAAAGACATGTCTAAACTCCGCCGGGATGCGTGCGTTTGGTTCATGCGCCTCCCGCTAGTTGGCGCTGTCGTCGTGCACACTGCCAATATGATGATGTACGCTTTGAACGTTTCCGGACGGAAGACAGAATAGTGTCCGTCTTTCTCGTTGAACGCGCGCTAGTATTGAAATTGCGACTATCTTCGGATGTAATTATCGAGTACAGAACAGTACAAAGGATACGATGATGACCCGATAGATGAAGCTGTTTTGTGATTTAAGAATTTAAGTTAATGCGTAATGCACTGATATTTTATATGTAGATGAAGCTATTAGGTATCATAATAAAGCAAATTAGATAACGTTGGGGTAAGGTAGACAGTGTCTTTTTGTCTGTATGGAGTGCACGCCACTGCGGTTGCAACAAGCAACTAAACCAGGTTAAGATTAGAACATTTCGACTGATATCCCAGTTTGACGCATTGTCTACGTTCAAATTGCTACATTTATGATGCCGGTTGCAACAAGCAACTAAACCAGGTTAAGATTAGAACATTTCGACTGATATCCCAGTTTGACGCATTGTCTACGTTCAAATTGCTACATTTATGATGCCGGTTGCAACAAGCAACTAAACCAGGTTAAGATTAGAACATTTCGACTGATATCCCAGTTTGACGTATTGTCTACGTTAAAATTGCAACATTTATGATGCCGGTTGCAACAAGCAACTAAACCAGGTTAAGATTAGAACATTTCGACTGATATCCCAGTTTGACGCATTGTCTACGTTCAAATTGCTACATTTATGATGCCGGTTGCAACAAGCAACTAAACCAGGTTAAGATTAGAACATTTCGACTGATATCCCAGTTTGACGCATTGTCTACATTCAAATTGCAACATTTATGATGCCGGTTGCAATCTTTAGCTCAAGTTACGGCGGCAGGCAGGCCCGTGCAGTATTTATGGTTTAATCAAGCTGCAGCTGTCGCCTGCTCGCTGCATACGTCTTGGAACAACGCCTACGGTTGTTTGGCAGCTTAAATACGGACGTTCATGGATGTATTTATTGTAGAAAGCTTTTTAAAACCCCAACACAAAATAGGAAGTGTAATTTTAAAATTTTGACATGTCTGCCGGTGGCTCGTAAAGCTCTGCAATGGATTGTGACTTCCTTTGACATGTAATTAATGCGAGTGTGTTTTACTAATGTACATGTTTCAGTTTTTTTTTGTTAAACAATAGAAACGGTGTCTTTGTGACAAATGCTGAAACAAATGAAAATAATGCGCTAAGTAACCGGAAAAAAATTGTTTTCCACTAACAATGAATTGAAATTTATATTTCCCTTTGTTAAGAATAGACGAAGGGTTTTACAGTGGACACTATACAGTTCCGGGCTGAAGACATTACAGCACGACACAACTTTGAAGGCGCGCGGCGAAGCACTTAAGCCGTTGACGCAGAGTCTATTTTTGTTTAATCCACGCGCCTTCCAAGGTACCGTTGTTGTAAGTGTCACCACGAGAGTTGAAGCAACACATCGAACGATATATTATGTAATTACTTTGGGATTTTGAGTATACTATACTATTACGGCTCATTTTTGAGAAAACTCAGTTGAGTTGTAGCTATTTTCACTCAACCAAACCTGGGTCACCGATACTATTGATTAATTTGGCCAATCAACTATTTTCTCGTTATTCATCTGTCTCGTTTGTCAAGAGACAAAATAAGAGGAGTTCCTTAGACAGTTACGACATGGACCACTAAGATGAAGGTGGTGCCCTTTAAGGGAAAGATAATGACAAAGACGCCCCATATCTGGGTCATTTAAACCCATAAAATAAGTTTTAAAAAGTGACCCAGGAGACCCGTAACCATGGTAACTAGGCACAGAAAAAACTTGATTCAGCCAAATAATCTGTTCATCCCAGGCATCAACTAAAGCTGTGGCCAGACACATTGACCTATAATAACATATGGACGAACAGTGCCTAACAGAAAATGTCAAAATATATGGAGCAAACTGACATTAGAAAATACGTTCCAATATGCTAATAACGCCTCTTTATACTATGTCTCAACATAAATATTTTATACAAATTATATGAAAATTTACTGAGCGCCAAATGGGTGCCCGTACAACTCGTTTTGATGGACCATTTTTCTTCGTCTGATTCTGAATCCTTACTTATAATAGATCAATGTGATCCGGTTATTATAGATTCTGTTTGTTCGCCCTTTAATCCGAAATTAATCATGAATGCGACAGTATGGTCGAAACGATAATAGAGGTAATTGAAACTGACAAGTATTTATGCCACTACAACTGTACAGCGGTTTCGTCTGCGGATTATTATACAGTCTGCCTTTTTCCGAGTCCCCGGGGCACCATCTGTAGAGGTCTGCCACACCCATCCATAGAATAAAATTACCTATGTATATGGCCCAGGCGGAGATGGCGGGATGATCTGGACATGTTCTCCAGTGACTGGCCAACAATAGCCGAAGATAGAGGGAATTGGAAAAACATAGGAGAGGCCTTTGCCCAGCAGTGGGAAATTAAAACAGGCTAGGGAAAAAGAAATCACGTATATGTATTTAACTGTATTTTTTTGCTTCATTGTCCTTTTTTAAGCGAGGGATTGTCGTGATTGACCGCTGAATCATCCCGAGGGGTGGAAAGGGGGTGGACCACTGAATCCAGAGAAATATAAATTTTCATTTGTTTTATGCATTTTGTACCTTTAACTAATACTCATTTTGAATGAAATTTGAAAAGAAGATAGTACTGATGAAGGACCTACGCTAGTTTTATCCCCAAAAACACCCCTAAATCGGGGTGAAAGTAGGTAGATGTTTAGTAAGAAATTCAAAACTGACCAATTTGCAGGCAACATTACATCTAGTTTGCAACGACTTATAAATGTCGAAATCAAATATAGAGGTCCATAAAAATTACAGACAAATCGCACACACCATTAAATATATTGTGATTTAACCATTAATAAATAACCAGTGAATTCGCACAGAATCCTAAATTAAACGGCGGCTGTTATGTTAATGATTCGGAATTTAATAATGCCATCACCGCCATATTGCGAATTTACAAAACGATATCGGGGATTTCGCCTGACATCCCGATTAATTGAGGATGCAAATAAACGTCGTCGCTTGCAAATGTGTTGACGAAAAAAAAGAGTTGCATGTATTGACCAAAAAAGCAGTTAAAGCACAGAACATTTAATAGTACTACATACAGAATTGCGCCCAATTCGCCCTTACCGTCATTTGTTTCACCCGGAGATGGCGAGTGAATCACTGGCCCGCGTAGTCGGACACACACACATTTACAAGTATACAGACGTCCTCGCACGCAAACATTGACACTTCATTCGAATTGCGTTCGAAATCCTGCTTTTATAGGACGTGTCCGCCCTGTGGTATACTCGTAAGCACAGAATATCTAAACCTACGAATCAGTAGCGACCCGTACCTCCCCGCGCCAAAACAGGGGCTCTATTGGAAACGTTACATAGGGAAAGGGAACTTCCATGTCCCTATCTTCAAAGCGTCACGGCGCTATCAAATTGATCTTTAATATAAATTGACATAGCTCGAAGAATTGTGAGTGGCAGTGGGCGGGGCACATTGCTCACAGGACTGATGGGGCCGGAAAGTTCTCGAGTGGCGCCCGCGAACCGGGAGACGAGCTGTCGGTAGGCCTACAACGAGATAGAGCGACGACCTCGTGAGGGTCGCGGGAAACGAAGCAAGTAGCACAGGACCCGTCTGAGTGGCGAGCCTTGGGGGAGGCCTATGTCCAGCAGTGGACGTCTTTAGGCTTAAATGATGATGATGATGAGTTGTTTGTACACCACCTGCATTATTATTCAGCTGTAAAGATGCTTAGTAAAAGCTTTCTTGTAAAGTTCTTCATCTTTGCTACAAGCGGTAACCCCTAAACGACCTGTTATACGTGTTCAGTCATAGGTACAAGTGGAACTCCTTACGAAGCAAATATTATTAACTAATCATAAGTTCCAAAGTTACGTTTACGTAAATATGTTTAAGATACGTATTTTCCAAGGAAAGGCCTTGAGCCTTAAGGCGCTTGGGATTTCATCTTTACTTCCTTTTATTGTAGCTCTTGATTTTCTGAGAAAGTTTTTGCCGGAAAAAGAATAATTATTTATTGCTCGAAAGATATTGTTTCTCTTTTATATTGCTCAAGTAAGACTTAGACTATGATAAATATACTTATAGGTAGGACTTTCAGAAGTATACCATTAATAAGGCAATGCGAAACGTGTATCAAACGACATTTTTTAATACATTTGCGAAAAAAAAAAACGAATAGAATGAAGTTTGAAAAACTTTTTACGCACTAGTGCGCAAAATGACAAACTTTTCACACGATAAACAGCTATCGAAATGTTTACTTTTTGAGCGACTGTTTAAGAAAGAGACTGTATTTTGGATAACCAGATACATAAACAATCGGATTCCGAAGAAATGTATTCTCCATGAGCTTTGGCGAACCGTCGTTTTCCATCACCTTCGCCTTAAGGTTTCCTTACCTACCTACAGGTATCAAGGGCGGAGATAGGTAACACCGTGAATTTATGCGAGCCCCGGCTCAGCGATACAAACTTTTTCCGTTAAACTGAATTTATAACGGTTCCCAATACTTATTAACAGAGATCCTTGGCTTATGAACTTGGAGGAACACTTACATCAATCAATGCTGTCGGTAGGGCGTTGCCACACGGCGGACACGGCCTATAAAATAAAAACACGATCTCGAACACAATTCGAATGAAGTGTCAATGTTTGTGTGCGAGGACGTATGTACACCTTATAAATATTGTGTGTACCAATACGCGACGGGCCAACGATTCCACCATCTCCGGATGACGTTAAGGCGAGTTGCGCGCGGTCTAGATTCAGGCGGCTGATTCCGTGGCCTGTACGTAGTACCATTAAATATTTTGTATTTGAATTTGTATTTATTTATTGCAATACTGTGGCGTTGCTTAGAAGTCGACATTTTCCTCTAGGACACTGTCTGCAATAATTATTTTAAGCACTTACTTAAATTGCGTAAAATTTTCCGGTAGCAGGATCCATCTGGATGGCTATCACTATTTTACCCGCTTCCCACCACAAAAGCCTATTTACAGCCCACTAAGTACTGGGCACAGGCCTCCTCTCAGCATTAGAGGGTTTGGGCTACATTAGTCCGCACGCGGGCCCAATGCGGATTCGGGATTTCACACACATCCTTGAATTACTTCGCAGATGTGGGCAGGTTTCCTCACGATGTTTTCCTTCATCGAAAAGCACAGTGGTAAATCCAAATAGATGATTCATCATCGTGATCATTTCAGCCGAAAGACGTCCACTGCTAGACATACGCCTCCCCCAAGGCTCGCCACTCAGACCGGTCCTGTGCTACTTGCTCGTGAGGGTCGCGGGAAACTGGTGGAAGCCAAAATAAATATCGCACAAATTCACATTTAGAAGTGTCATTTTTAGGGTTCCGAAGTCCACAAGGAACCCTTATAGTTTCGCCAAGTCCATCCGTCCGTCCGTCCGTCCGTCTGTCCGCACTATTGCTCGGAGATGCTTAGTTCTAAAAAGCTGTAATTTGGCATGAATATGCATATTAGTTATGCTGACAAAGTGGTACAATAAAATTTTGAAATATATTTTTTTATAGGGTACCTCCCCTACTTGTAAAGTGGGGATGTAATTTTTTTTTCTTGCGTACCCCATGGTGCGGCATATCGTTGAATAGGTCTTAAAAAAATATAATGGGTTTGTAAAAAGCATTTTTTGATTAAGTGATGCGTTTGTGAAATATTAAGCTTTAAAGTGTTATTTTTTGTTAGGGTCACGTGTCCCCCCCCCCTGCCAGCTAAATGGTGGTATTTGGATGGCTGAAAAAAAAACACGGTTGTGGCATATATAACGTAGTTGAAAGGAAAACTATCACAGCTAAGTAGGCTGTACAAACTTACGAGTAATAGTCGACCAACTTATGATGATGATTTTTCTCGAGCGGCAGGGGCGTCGGGCGGGCACGTCATACCTACCACAGGCTAGCTAGATGCTAATAAGTCTTACAAAGGTACATCGGGCATCGTCAACTTCGGAACCCTATACTTTGCGCGTGGCCCGACACGCACTTGGCCGGTTTTTATATGTACTTATCTTCTTATCTTAATCGAGACCATACTCATTTTTACATACCCTATCTTAGCTATACTACTACAGCCTATTTGCGTCCCACTGCCTGGCACAGGCCTCCTCTCATCACGAGAGGGTTTTACGCTATAGTCCCCACGCGGGCATGGTGCGGATTGGGGACTTCACACACATTTTTGAATTGCTTCGCAGATGCCTGCAGGTTTCCTCACGATGTTTTCCTTCACCGAAAAACTCAGTGGTAAATTCAAATTGAATTTCGCACATAAGTAAACTTAGAGGTGCGAGCCGGAATCGAACCCCCGACCCTCTGTATGAGAGGCAGTAGGTCGAACCACTAGGCCACCACGGCTTCCCATCTTAGCTATTATCTTAGGTATAGCATCAATATTTTGCGAGATATTAAGGGTACAATAAAATATTCATTTAATATACTAGTATTTTGGTGAGATTTTGGTGTATTAATGAAGCAAATGTGCACCTTTAACCATCAGTGTCATGGTACCTCTATCATAACTATCAGACTGTTTCATATTCGGATAAACCTGTATCTGACGTCCATAAACAGTCACACCCTCTTCATAATTGACGAACAGCCTGTATCTGAATCTGGATATATGGATACCGAAATGGATAAGGCGAATTGTGCCGATACAACTCAATATCGACCGATCCCACAGAAATTGGGACCTATTGTTATGTATTCTACATTATATATTAACTGTTCGTAGAACATAGTCTTCAATATCAATTCTCTGAATTTAGTCGAAATAAAGATAGAGCAGGTGCTGGAAGGTATGTTCGTTTGCAAAAATCGCGGACCGTCTATCACAGGCAGAAAGGATTTCTTGAAATTAAGCATATTTCTTTCTATCAAAGCAATTTTATTGATTTCAAGTAAACGATTTTCTCCTCTCTCTTGTTAGAGTAAATTTACCACGTACCAGTACAAAAACTTCTTGAAGTTATTTTTTTGTACCAAGTCAATAATAAAATTGTTAAACCCAAGAATACCTATTTTCTCCTGTTTTTTTCTTGGTATTAGCAATACCTACTTTGAAAATTTAAGGATCTCATGTCAAGTTCCAGGGGGTGGAGGCAGCTGTTCGGTACGTCCATGCTCCCCCACCTATCATTTCAAAGGACTTTGTTCACTTATTGCTCTAATAATGCCTCTAATTCGACAAAGAACAGATATGGAAAAGGTATGGCGAAACTATAAGTGTTCCCCCTGAACTATGAAACCCTAAAAACGTGATATTCTGCCTTGTGTACACTATAAAATATTAAATAGTGTCTACTTCAACAATAATCGCATCACTCGTTTTTATATGAGTTCCAGAAAGTGACACCGGATTCAATCCCAAACCCGAGCAGTGAAAAGGGGATGGCACTAAAATTAGCTCCCGCATACAGCGTACCCATTAAGCCTCTCTCAACGTAGGTAACTTTAATAAATAACAGAAATAATTGTTCTGTTCCAGCCTAAAAAAATGTGAATCGACGTTACAAAAGTACGATCGACGTCAAAGAAAGAAAGAAAGAAAAAAAAAGTCTTTATTGCCATAAATAAGTAAACTTATACATAAAAAACGTGAACAAAGTAAACTTAAAACTAATTAACTAATTACGCGTCTAAGCGATGCTTACACTTTTTCACCCTATACCATTGTATAAAGTTCCAAAAGTGTAAATATCGCTTTGACGTCAACTGTACAACAAGGTAATCAATTAAAGCGCGCGCTGTTTTGTGCCACAACAATATAAAAGCCAACAAAAACAACAATTGATTAGAGCATGCCTCGGGGTTTTTGGATGAATCAAATGGGCTGCACTTCCCAGACCCTTTGTAACGTAATGCTTGTACAAGAAGAATTTTCTCTCCATTCAAGCTCCCTAAATAAATTGTTACAATTTTTCTTTGGCGCCTCTCGAGTGTTTCATTTAAGTGAAGGTGCAGGGTATGGGTTAAAAGCATTTTTTAATATAGTTGCTCAAACAGTAATCATTTCGATACCTGTTTAGCGTGCTGGAAGTATGTAATTTCTGAACGAGCGCTGTTTGTTTTTTGACAGCTAGTGATCGTGGGTAATTAAAGTTTTTTTAGTTAACTTGGTCCTGTTTGTTTTTTACTAGTTATTTCATATTTTTTCGCAAGTGTATTAAAAAATAATGTCGTGATACACTTGTGAAATTGACATTTTCACTCGTGATAAAATGACAACATTTTCGCACTCGCATCAAAATGTACTATTATTGCGTTAGCTTGGAATGCGGCAGTCAAGCTAAGTAGATCGAAATACGTTTGTTAGGATTCAAGTAAATCTAGTTACTTTTACCATAGAGAAATGATACATGCATACATGCTTTTGCTAATGATTTGTGCTATACTTAATCTATAGGTACTAATAATACATTTTGTAGAAGAGTTCGCGTCTGTAATTTGAAAATTAAAAGAAACTACTAACTAGTCGCGGGGACTAGGTATAAACGATACTGAACACAAAATAACGTTTTTTAGGAAAAAAAACTGTATGGATTTAAAAAAAAGTAGTTTGAGACATGAATAATTATCCATCCTCTTCACACTGTCATAGAAAGCGACAGTAATTCCATTCGCTCGTCGCTTGTGCCAGTATGCGTTAGTTTTTGCTAACGTATTTACGTACTCTGAATGTGAAGATGGCAATACCGACCGAACAATATGAGCGGGCGATGACTGTCGTCCCTACCCTAATGAACGCAATTCGTATTATCCTGCTGCTCTTGTTTACCCTGCAGATATAAGTACCTACCCCGGTTTGCCTAGCCTACTAACAATACAGGACAAAATACTTTCAAAATAAGTAAATACGAGTTCCATAGACATATACGCATTTAGGAAGCCGTGGTGGCCTAGCGGTTCGACCTACCGCCTCTCATGCAGAGGGTCGGGGGTTCGATTCCGGCTCGCACCTCTAAGTTCACTTATCTGCGAAATTCAACAGTTAACACTTGGGACGAGTGAAAATGACAACTTATACACGCATTGCACGTATATCAAACGATTTTTTTAAATATATTTGCGAAAATAAAGAATAAAGAATAAATAAACAAACAGGAAGCTCAAAAAACTTTACGCACTAGTTCATAAAAAAACATTAGGCACGCTCACTAGCTGTAATAAAATAAAAAAAAACAGCACGTTAAACACTAAACAGGCATCGAAATGTATACTTTTTGAGCACCTGTATTAAAGAACTTTGTTTTAGCTTTTTCATAAAAAATAAATAAATATTGCCATGACGACTAATTGCACAAGGACCTTTAGAGTTAGACAAAAGTTACTGTCAACTGGGGGCGAATTTTCTGACTATTCCAAATGATTTCGTAATTGACGGATCCATACAAAAAAGTACAGAATGTATTGAACATTCTTATACTACATTATCGCGATGACTTCGAGATAGGTAAATTATTCATACATAAATTAAATAGCAAAACATCAAACGAACTCATTATTTTCACCTCCTTGTCATACACAAAGGAGATTAGGAAACTCTTCTTATTATAAGGAAATAAAAGCAAATATTTAGATGGGTTTTACACTGGTTTAAAGTACAAACGTGATTAAATTAAAATCTTGAATATCTTTAGAACGGTGTTAGCAAGCACCTTGGTTTCTTGGAGAAATTAACTTAATTAGGCCTGCAGAATATTCCCTTAAAATTAACGCATATCAATATGAACAACCTGTATAATCACCTTCACATTTTCTTGAACTTAAAAAAAATCATTCATATATCGTAGGCAATGCAATATGAACGCCAGTATTTCTATGCCTGATGCTGCATCAATACTGGTTATTTGGAAATGTCAAGCAGGTAGCTTGGATGTGGTCTGTATGAGCTGGAATGTTTTCATAGGTTGGCAGTGTTGGCACACTTGCTTAAGTTCGGCGCGCTTTAGCGGGCTGTCAGCGGTATTGACAGTTATGACTTGGAAAGGCAGAAGGAGTTTGGCTCGTGCCGACGATTCAGTTTGATTAGATTGATTTGATGTTTGAATGTGATAAACTCGATGAAAGTCACCGTAGTGATAGTGCTTAGCCAGCTCGTACAGAATGCATCACGTTTCCAACAGTGTGATACTAAACCGGAGTCGTAAACGTGCAAATGCTAGAGTGTAATGTGTTCGGACGGATTCTATGGTATCAGCGGTGCTGCCGCTGGAAAGGCCTCAAAGACGCCCACGGGAAACGATATTTGATCGTCCTATACAAGAAAAACCTTTCTCCACGACATCAGAAGTTGGGATAAAGAATTTTCAACAAAGAAGTTCCTAACCTACACACCCACTGTGCATTGATGCAACGGCAACGGTTGAATGCCTATCGAATCGACTATTACGAACTGTGTACTGAATATGAAACGAAAAGACTATGTAGTGTTATTATGGGCATTACGAGGGTTTAAATTGTCGAATTCGATGAAGAATGTATAAGGTCAATGTCGTCAATGGTCAATGTCGATGTCATGTTGGATGGATTCAGAGCTCATTAAGGAGGATCCGAATGCTTACGCGATGACATGAACTGGCTTAAAGTGCATCTCTTGACAGTCTGATAAGCTGTCTGATAAGAGATTGTCTGATAAGAGATTGTTTGATAAGAGATTGTCTGATAAGAAATGATAACAGAATGTCAGAATACTCGGTGGGTCAAAATCATGTTATTTTATTTGAGTGCTGTGTTTATTGTTGTTAAAATGTTTTATAAGCAATCTGGAACAAAAGAATAGTTTGAAGGTCTGATAATATGACCTATTCTGTTTGTTTAAAAGTTAAAGTTAATTGGTTATATTTCATCAGTTTTAAAGTTATAAACTTTAAGTTGTATTTAAATGGACACATCACAGGAGCTTATCCTGTCCTTACACACCTGTGTTATAAATTAAAAAAAAGGTATTCAAGAATTTGAATTGAAACTAACTAAAAATAGTTCAGGTTCCAGATTACACTTAAATACCTTTACCTACCCAGTTACTTACTATTGGTACTTGACTTTGACTTGAATAATTACTTAGAATGCCTACTCCCAGTGAATTTTGCTTACAGATGGGTCGGAGATGAAATTTTGCAGTAACTAACTAGATATTCTACAGTGCAATTATTAAGGGATTAGCTATGGGAAGAAAGTACGAAGACAGCTGAATTTATAATCTACTCAGATGGTGAGGTTACAAATGGATGGTATGAAATTTGTATCACATCTGCGCTGGCTGTCCAAAGGAGTCCTTCCATTCCATAAGGTCAGAGATATCCATTATTCCTTTGCAATCTAGTTATTTGGTGTATACCTACTTGGTGATATTTTAGTACCTACCCTACCTTTGAATTAGGCAATGAAGTTCTTCAAAATTCTAAAGAAAACAAAATAACTGAATTGAACTTGGTGAAAGGATATTGATTAAGGTACAAAATGAATTTTCAAAGAATCATTGCTCAGAAGCTGCGCAGGTGGTGCATGTTGCTATCAAGACAATGTTTTGATAACTTTTATGCAAGGATACAGTGCTATATTGTCATGGAAATATTAATTTGTAGTTTTTCATGGATATCAAAAAGTAAAATTAAGTAGTTTTGATAGTACTGCAAGTTGATGATAATTGAACCAGTATAAAAATAATGAAATTGAAAATTATAAAAAGTACCTATCTAAGGGCTCTAGGGCTACTATATTTTGAAATAGGTTTTCCAGCAATCATCATGAATCCGTATGTCAGTGTGTTCAGAATTTTAGCACGGTATATCTGATGGGTGCTTCCGTGCCGGTGGCGGCGCGTGCCGCTCCGCGCCGAGCGGGTTGACTCGCGTCGGTGAGTGACATTATATTCCATAGCGGATCCGGTCGGAGTGGGCGGTCGCGCATTTACTTGTGCACCGTATAATTTTGGTGTGCAGTTTGGGTTCCGTTTGTGTGGAGTTTCGCGAGCGTGTATGTAACAAGAGCGTAAATAAAACAATTTCAATTTCCACAACTAAAGACGTGAAAAATTGATTAATACGAAAGTCATAAACGAAAACGAAAGATTGCTGTGATGAAATTGGTAGGCGCTATGATTGCTATGAATGAGTTCTTAAAACACTGGATTGCCTCATCATAATTAGAATCTTAAGGCTATTTACTATCAGCAAAACTTAAATTGATTTTTGTAATAGAATAAAGAAACGTTTTTCGCCGTATCTAGACTGGCGTACATGTGCAGGTAGTAAGGTAACTCCTATCCACCGACCTTACGAAAGAGTGATCCTTTGGCGAGGTACATTGGAGTATGTTTTATCTTACAACATAATTTGGACGATGGGAGCCTACTCGTTCCCATGGAACTAAGATGACTACCCAGTGAAACTTCGGGTTGCTGAATGTTTTGTGACTTTTGACTTTTCAAGTATTTTTTGGGTATCTTTCCCAGTTTATGAATGGGTCCTGATATAACCTTTATGTTGCGTCGGATTTCAATTGGACACATGAGTTTTATGTTCTATGGTAGTACGCTAAAAGGATTATGGATTGAATTTACGGTTTAAAGCTCTAATTCGAAAAGCCCTCTATTTCGTAATTTCCACTTCTGTTGGAAAACGCTTTTGTAATAAATGGAGTGTGAACAAAATTGACATTTTGCAGATTCTTCTTCTCTCTTCTTCATCAGCGTGTATTCGCCCACCGTTGGGCATACGCCTCTCCAATCTTTCTCCATTATTTCGCAGATTATTAGATTGTAAAAGTTGGTTTTACTTTGGGTAAAACTAACTAAAGTGAGTGTTTTTGGATAGACGAGCGTTGCTGACCATGTTGAGTTAGATGTGTTAGTATTTTTGCTAACGGATAGCCAAACCTAATGGTTAAGTGAATTGAGTGGTACCTATTCAACTGAATGATATTTGGTGTAGGTATACTTTTAGTAGCATTTGATCAGAGACAAGAGCTATGATAGCTGATATTCGTCGCTCGAGGGAGGCGGCAAGAGCTATATCACCTTCAGTGGTGAGGATAGCTATTCGTCGCTCGAGGGAGGCGGCAAGAGCTATATCACCTTCAGTGGTGAGGATAGCTATTCGTCGCTCGAGGGAGGCGGCAAGAGCTATATCACCTTCAGTGGTGAGGATAGCTATTCGTCGCTCGAGGGAGGCGGCAAGAGCTATATCACCTTCAGTGGTGAGGATAGCTATTCGTCGCTCGAGGGAGGCGGCAAGAGCTGCATTCAGGGGAGATGACAGCTATACGTCACTCGAGGGAGGTGGCAAGAGTTGCATCCAGTGTAGATGACAGCTATTCGTCGCTTGAGGGAGGCGGCAAGAGCTATATCACCTTCAGTGGTGATGATAGCCATTCGTCGCTTGAGGGAGGCGGCAAGAGCTACATCGCCTTCAATGGTGATGAGATCTATTCGTCGTTCGAGGGAGGCGGCAAGTGCTACATCACCTTCAATGGTGATGATAGCCATTCGTCGCTTGAGGGAGGTGGCAAGAGCTACATCGCCTTCAATGGTGATGAGATCTATTCGTCGTTCGAGGGAGGCGGCAAGAGCTATATCACCTTCAGTGGTGATCATAGCCTTTCGTCGCTTGAGGGAGGCGGCAAGAGCTATATCACCTTCAATGGTGATGTTAGCCAATCGTCGCTTGAGGGAGGCGATATGAGCTACATCATCTTCAATGGTGATGTTAGCCAATCGTCGCTTGAAGGAGGCGATATGAGCTACATCACCTTCAATGGTGATGTTAGCCAATCGTCGCTTGAGGGAGGCGATATGAGCTATATCACCTTCAATGGTGATGTTAGCCAATCGTCGCTTGAGGGAGGCGATATGAGCTATATCACCTTCAATGGTGATGTTAGCCAATCGTCGCTTGAGGGAGGCGATATGAGCTACATCACCTTCAATGGTGATGTTAGCCAATCTTTGCTTGAGGGAGGCGATATGAGCTGTATCACTGGAGAGAAGTGATGATAGCGACATGAGCCATTCGTGTCATTTCGGAAGTAATCGAAAAAAAGTAAGGAATTAAGACGTTTTCTTAACCTTGCATTACGCAGTGTGAATACTAGTCAATAGTTCGTTTCCGTGCAGCGTGATTATTTCATTTCGTATAGCGAGCGACTATAATCTGACATGTGGCTCAAAATGTAGCGCCACCGTAACTCATCGTGTCAGGTTATGCAGAGTTGTGATATTAAGTTGAAACGTAGTTGATATTTTCAATTTGATTGGTTGTTTTTGGTGTCGTTACTAAGATTGCATGCACCTTTAGCTATTCGTAGGCGTAGGCGTAAAATACCGGGCTTCGTTTTCCCCGTTGCTGAGCGGCCACGACAGTGAGTGGCGTGCGTTTGGTTTGGAAGTGTATGCGACTGTAATTTCACCAGTGGATGCAATAGGTGCGAGAGTATTGTTTTTTTATATTGGTGACTTGACGAACTGTACCCTTGGTAGTCTTATGGTCAGGACGACCGAGCGGTTTAGTTGTAACCTTGTGTTAGCAAGAACATCATGCGAGGCGCATGACTTGTCAAAATGGCCGTATCGTAGGCAATGCAATATGAACGCCAGTATTTCTATGCCTGATGCTGCATCAATACTGGTTATTTGGAAATGTCAAGCAGGTAGCTTGGATGTGGTCTGTATGAGCTGGAATGTTTTCATAGGTTGGCAGTGTTGGCACACTTGCTTAAGTTCGGCGCGCTTTAGCGGGCTGTCAGCGGTATTGACAGTTATGACTTGGAAAGGCAGAAGGAGTTTGGCTCGTGCCGACGATTCAGTTTGATTAGATTGATTTGATGTTTGAATGTGATAAACTCGATGAAAGTCACCGTAGTGATAGTGCTTAGCCAGCTCGTACAGAATGCATCACGTTTCCAACAGTGTGATACTAAACCGGAGTCGTAAACGTGCAAATGCTAGAGTGTAATGTGTTCGGACGGATTCTATGGTATCAGCGGTGCTGCCGCTGGAAAGGCCTCAAAGACGCCCACGGGAAACGATATTTGATCGTCCTATACAAGAAAAACCTTTCTCCACGACACATATTTATTTATAGTCGACGTTGAACATGATCCCATAATTTGTTAGAGGTAAATTACCGTCTTCCTTCCGCGGGTTTTCTTTTCGGGGTGATATAACTTGCAAGTACGAGAAAACCGCGACTTTACCCTAATTGTGAGTCGAACTTGCCCAAAGTTAAGATATTGTTATCAAGAATTAATTTCCGCTTTCGTAACGTCATTCCGCTCACAAAATGACACACCTAATACGTTTAAAACAGTATTATAACGTTGTACTGGCGCCCAACGTGGGCCCAGTATAACCGGGTGAGGTGAGGGACAAAGGAAACTCAACCTTAGAACGAGAACTTTACTACACGGACGTTCTACACTACCGGGTACAATAAGTGCGCCACCGTAGAGATCTTCTACTATCTAAAGTCCCGCGCCTTCACATTTCAAAACGCTTCAATGTATTTAAAAAGCACCACCAACACTCTCAACACATGTGTGCGAGCTGAGACAGCCATCAACTATGCGTTGAGAATGTTGGTGGTGCTTTTTAAATAATAATAAAAAATTGAAGCGTTTTGAAATGTGGAGGCGACGGACTTTAGAACAAAGTGACAACACTGACCAAGTGAATCCCAGCTTAGGGTGGAAGTCCACTACGGCAGCCACGGTATCGATCGGATACTCTACGCTAAAACGTCTCAGCAGAAGTGAAAGCGTATAGCGTGCTAAGTACCAGGCCCCAATAAGTAAGGAACCTGGATAATAGGTACGACAAATATTTACATATGACCGCAAACGATAGCGCGATGTAATCGACAGCTAGCGCCATCTAGCGAAGACCGCGGTAAACTTGAGTGTATCGTGTTACAGTATGATTTAATATTAGGATAATTTCACCACCGCCACCACAATAGCCTTTATTCCTACGTCCCGCGGGTCTTAAACTCCTTAAATTCTTCTCATGTTCGGATTATTTGTAACTTATTTACAATGGAAAATTGCCCTTAAAAAGTATAGGGTTGTTGAACCGTGTAGATAGATATATAAAAATGGTAGCTTAATTAGGTCGCTACGAAAAATACTCTCGTTTGTTTTTCCGCAGCGTCGGGGCTTTTTCATACTGTTTTTAATTGGTCTCGTTGCCGGTGTCTCTAACAAACAGCAAACAAACAATTAAATCACAAAGGGTTTTAATTGTTCAATTTTGGTATATTTAAATCAGTAACGGCATCTGCTTTGTCTGTTATCATAATAGAAGGAAATTGTTTGATTGCCGGCCTGCTCGGTAAAGACGTCGCGACACCCCTCTGCTGTAATGCTGTTATTACGTCCGTAGCACCCAGTTATTAACTTTGAAACGATGTAATAATAATAATAATTAAATTAAATAATAATAAAATTTCGTACACTTAAATTTTTGGATCTTAACTGCACCTAAATTATTTTTAAGAGTAAACTGCCACGACCATTGCCGTGAGACGTTAATGATAACATTGTTACCAGTCATGGTTTATCTTGTAACAAGTTTTAAAACTCTGATTTCAACCGACGAAAAAAAAAGGAGGAGGTTCTCAATTCGACGCGTATATTTTTTTTAATGTATGACCACGCATATCTCCGTCAATTGTGAACCGATTTCGATCATTCTTTTTTTAATTGAACGGTGTACCTCCAACTTGAACCCTTTTAATAATTTGTTTTGTAGTTCTGATGATGGGATCCATGACAAAACGAGGGAACTCCTCGAAATTTGTTAGCATGTGTATGATTTTGGCATCAATTTCAAAGACTATAGTGAGACTTACGTCCCATCGTACACATGTTTGGAAACTATAACCGAAAACAATTTTTAAATAAAAAAATAGAACCTACTTCAAACTCCGACAGCCTGTGAAGTCGGTGTCAAGTGAACCGCCCCAAAGCTATGACTATCTTATAGTGAACTTGACACCAACTTCACAGGCTATCGGAGTTTGAAGTCGGTTCAATTTTTTTATTTAAAATTTTTTTTTGCCTTCACTAGTCCACAAGGAACCTTTACAGTTTCGCCGTGTAAGTTATGCCCGTCTGTCCGCAGCTTATCTCGGATAGGGTTAACTAAACACTGTAATGTAGTGTGTAATGAACAATATTACTCGTAGTAGGGGAGATCGGGGCTGCTTGTACAATTTTCAGCTTAAAGGTTTCTATTTTTATTTCTATCGAGTATGTTGATTTAAAAACGGGTTGAGTTAATATATATACTATTAAGCTTTGGAAAAAAGTGGCAAAAAGCACGTTATTCATTATGATATAGAGTACAGGCCAGTTCTTGTAGAATAGAAAAAAACTGGTCAACCTACCCCATGCTTGGGGTATATATTTAATCGCTGCACAGAAGACATAGTTTACAGCAAAAAAACTACACAAAAAATGCACAAAAATAATATTACAAATACGATAACAAAAAAAACACAAGAACAAGTGTGTGTGTGTGTCTTCACGGCAGCGGAGAGGTTGCTGGCTCAGCATAAATACTGAGGTGTCATACATACAACAACAGTGCGAGCAGTCGAGCACTGCTCTTTGGCGGCGGGTTAGCAGGGAAAGACGGTGGTACCACCCCGGACGGACTTAGCACCAGGCCCTACCACTAGCAAAATATGCAATATATTTAGGTAAATCTTTTTATGAATAGGTAAATAAAATTAAATCCTGATTACTGGTGAGAAAATAGTGCAAATAAATCAGGTGTATACTCGATTTTCTAATTCGAGATCAAAAAATCTACCACAGATTACTTAGGTTTTTTGTATATTTGTAAAAAAGTCATTTCAATTTGCTTATTTAAAAACGCAGTTTAAAAAATACCAAGAAATAAGTAAGTAATCATCGCAGCGTGTGATTTTTAAAATGAAAATATTCAATCAAACTTCTTTTAAAAATGGCAACCGGTTTGGTTTTGAATTAGCAAACTGATTAGATACCTGCGCATAGATCTCAATACAAAATACATAGCATTGTGCCATAAGCTTACAGGGATTATCTTGGCACCTGTACCTTCTGCCGACCGCATCATTATTCTTAAATTTTCACTAATAAAAGGAAGGTCCAAAATCCAAATACACTCTACGATGAACATTGAGTGATGGGTTGACATTTATTTCCTAAATACATCACTCTGCTATTGTTGGCTTCCTTTATGAAGAAAGATAAAATATTTCCCGAAGCAGGCCGCCATTGTGGGGAAATGTCGCGGGGCGCGGGGCGCGGGGCGCGGGGCGCGCGGCAAGCCACAGGAGCCTAGTGTTGCCAACTAATTATAAATGCAAAAGTAAGTTAAATCCGTTTCTACGGAGCAGATTTTTTACACATTTGTAAGTTTTATTTCCACAACTAGACGTTAGTAAGTGTTAAAACGTCTAGGTAGGTATTTTGGGATCCACGAATGGAATGGAAGTCGTAGGTAGACGTTGCATTATTTAAAATGAAAATAAACCCTGTTTTCAACGTGCTTAGTTCATTGATTTAGAATAGGTTGAATTAAAACAATCTCATGATTATTGATAGGAGGCCTGTGCCCAGCAGTGGGACGAACTATTTACTATAGAAACATTTTAGGGTAAAATTGGTATTAATCCTAAACAAAAATATGCTTAATCTTGTAGCTTGATCGTGTGCTTCACCTTTACCTTACTACTACTACTACTACTACTACAGCCTATTTGCGTCCCACTGCTGGGCACAGGCCCCCTCTCATCACGAGAGGGTTTGGGCTATAGTCCCCACGCGGGCCCAGTGCGGATTGGGGACTTCACACACATCTTTGAATTACTTCGCAGATGCGTGCAGGTTTCCTCACGATGTTTTCCTTCACCGAAAAGCTCAGTGGTAAATTCAAATTCACCTTTACCTTATCTGATTAGAATCAGACGGACTTGGACGTGTTTCCAGAGTGTTTCCTGGCAACTTGTATAATATTTGGCTCTTGACAAAAATCGTGAACGTGACCGCGAAGATTTCTTATTAGCCTCTGAACCCTTCTAACCTTTAACTATAATTACATCGAAGTTGCCAAAGAAATCTCATTACGGTCATTAAGTAGTAAATCTTCGATTTTATTACAAGCGAAGAGCTCGGGCAAACAGCGCAGCTCCTCCTAATGCGAAAGTTACTTGTGTGTTTTAGGCGGAAACCTCTCCAGAACTACTTATTTGATTTAGAAGTCTCATACGGACGTTCTTTTGTTTACTTACTGCCTTTTTCCGGTTTGGATTTCGAGCAAGTTTTGACATGAAGTGCAGCTTATGGTTTTTCTTTGACTGTGCGTGAGCCTAAGTCAATCAAAATATTTACAGGGCAATATAGAAGTTAGTAATATTGTCTAAGCACGGGTTGAAACTTGAATTATTTCTAGACTCTAACACGCTACCTCTGCACCATTGCGTCGCCATTTCTTTCCAGAACCTTCGCACAAAGGGAAGCGCCGACGTTAGTGAATTGACGAATATTTATATCCAAAACTCAGTGTCTATTGAGCTGCCGATATTCCGCCGTAGCCCTTACTGAGGGACCGGTTAATTTCGTACCTTTCGCAAAGATTTACTTTGATGGATCCCGAGATTTATAAACGTTCGAGCGTAAAATGAGTAAAATATAGAACCGCTATGAATAAAAGGCTAGGTCGTATTGTGTCACAACGGGCGGTGGGTGAATATGGTCCCAATTTCAGTATTCAAGAAGGTAAAATGTGATTTAAGTATTCTCATTTCTGTATTTTAGAGTTTAAATGTTACATTTCATAGTTTCACTAATTCAAGACGCACTTTAAACATGATTATTATTTCAGAGTTTGCACTAAATTAACGTACCTACTTTATAATATAATATACGTGAAGTCTGTTATCTGCTTTGGGATAATAGGATCAATACGAAATGCCTAATATCGCGCAAGCTCTCAACGTACCCGAAAATAATCACATGCATAACTAAATAATTTAATAGATTAAAGGCTGCATACAAATATAAATACATCACCTAATATTATCAAGGTTCATGCAAATACGGAGAGATCAATGTTGCCAATTTAGCGAATAAAATGGAATATAATGTGCTAATTGGGATAACTGCACCTTCTAGAATTCTCACGGGGCCCTCATTCAAAGGATTAAAGCAAGTTGCGTAATAGTATTTACTTATTTTAGTACAAGTTTACATGATTCCCTATAAAGAAAAAGTCAATTATTTGGAACGAAAAACTTTTTCCTACGGTTAATTGATTCCAAGGGAATGCGAGTGGGAGTAGTCGATGGAGCAATTTTTTCCCATCGATACCAACTTCATACCAACTTCGGATCGAGTTGCGAAAGGCGTTTGAAATTTTGACAGAATTCCCCGATTAGATAAGAGGCAGCGCTAAATCCCACCGAAGAGTTTCCCATTCCATATCCCTGGAAAAGATTACGACAATTCTTTGGAGTTTTAAGTGAGCCCGGTTGGGAATTCAACGTGAGAAATTCTTGATTTTTTGGTGCTGTGAATTTTTTCGTGATTTGCATTTTTTGCAAATTTGCAGACGACATGCCTTTAAGCTCCGACAGACTGTCGTAATAAATATGATCGGTTCACTGTACTTTCAAAACAAGGCATATGAAAGTGATGCGAAAATCATAGAAATCCTGACAAATTAAGTGTTACCTCAGTTCCTAATTGAACCCATCATAACCAAAATCTAAATTTGATACCAAAAATTTTCTACTCTTTCGATAAAAAGAGAGATACTTCAGAAACGGCCCATAAATGACGGAGATCTGAAGCTGGAGAACAAAAATGCCAGAACCAGGTATTATACGAAGCTTAAACTTCAGAGGAAATTTGTTCTTATAATATAAAAATATTTAGTGAGTATTTTGCTTGTACTTCGTATTGTACGCGGGCATTGGTCGTGGGAAATAACACGTTTCTGATCCGGCCCTGCGCGAACAAATAATCGCTTGAACTCTGCCACAAGCGACGGGGCTTTACCAAGCTTTTACGAAACATTACCAGAATAATCGAATGACAGGCTTTTATTAGTAATACTCGTATTCACAATCGAATTGTTCGATTCGATTATCTTGGACAGCTTATTAGCACCCGCGCACGTCATGTGGTAACAAAGTTCGATTCTCGGATTTTGTTATAAGTTATAGACTCCTTAGGTAATAAAATAAGTCATTTGAAAGCTGTGAATATACATATTAGTTACACTGACAAAGTGGGTGCGGCATATCGTTGAATAGGTCTCAGCTAAGTAGGCTATACAAACTTACGAGTCATAGTCGACCAACTTATGAAATGATAAAAAACCAATGATTTTTCTCGAGCGGCAGGGGCGTCGGGCGGGCACGTCATACCACAGGCTAGCTAGATGCTAATAAGTAGAAAGGTACTGTGGGCATCGTCAACTTCGGAACCCTATACTTTGCGCGTGGCCCGACACGCACTTGGCCGGTTTTTTTTAACGTATTCTTGAAGTCGCTCGATTTTAATAATCGACTCGTGTATCCAAGTCTAGAGGACAGTTTCTGTTAATGTGGATCGCTGCGTCCAACTTTTCCCACTATTTTCGGGCGGTTTTCGTTCCGCAGCCTGCGGCCTTCGGATAGTGTTGCCAACTTGCTCGGGTTTCCATTTTAAAGTGTGTTCTCAATTGTTGGTATTATAAAGTTTCTAAATCCTGAATTGTGGGACGTATTTTTTAGGTCTATAAATCGCTATTATACCTACGTATGTATTTTAGTGCTATATAAAATCACGAGTGTCCTCGGGCGGTTTTCTCGATTTTAATGCGTCCTGCTGTCGATCCATGATGGTTTTATTACTTGTACTCTTTTGTTCCGATTTTAATGGACCCATTAAAATCTGCCGCCCGCCTCGCATACATTTTCAATTTCTTTTATGGCCAATAAACTCGATTTTAGTGTTTGTCTCTAGTGTTATTTTTGCTACTACTATCCTGCATTATCTTCTTCTCTAGTATACTAACACTTTCACTGCCGTGGGACTTCTAAGCGGGATCATTTTGTGTGAAAAACGGAGATGTTTGGCTTAAATTTAGTAGGTAGTGTTAAAGTTGAATGCCTGCAGCGAAATAGTATGAAAAGTATCGCGAATCCAAATTAGTTTTGCACAAAGGTGTTCATTGAATATTTCAAAGAGCAGGGCATTATTCTTGTGGGAAATACGAAATAAGTGATTAATTTGGAAATCCATCAATTACCAGGTCGGTACTTACCATCACTTTCTTTCGTGAAAATTTCAAAGGACAGGTTTTATTATCAATTCTGTCAATTATGTAGGTAATGAAATACCGTAATAAATATGGCAGTGTTATTAAATAAATAAGTTTTGTAGTTGATTAATAATCATGCCAGTTGAGCCCGATGACAGGTGCGGTTATTTTGTGTATGTACGGTTATATAATATACTACCTTCTGCCCGCGACTTCGGCCGCATGGAATTCGGTTATCGCGTTCTCGCGGGAACTATGCGTTTTTACCCGACTGCGCACCGCAAAGGAGGGTTATGTGTTTACCTGTCTATGTATGTATGTATGTATGTATGTATGTATGTATGTATGTTTGTTCCTTTGTGGCACACTAGAGATCAAACGCGTGGGTCGATTTTAATGAATCATACGTCAATCGATTCGTCTGAATTGCGCGAGTGTCACTGAAGATATGAAATTTGTCAAAATTCAAAATGGCGGCTACCAGACGGCATATTGTACAAAATAAAAAAATAAAAGTCAACCAACTATGGCATGTGAGGTATCGTTGAATAGGTATTTAAAAATCATTATTAGGTTTCTTTGACCATTTTTCAGACAAAAGAACCGTTTATGATTTATAACGATTCAAAGTTCCTTTACTAACCACGTAAAGTAGGTACCTACCTATCCACCCAGTAGTACATCCGTTCGAATTAGCAACACAGGAAATAATCTAGACCAACGAGTCTTCAAGCAGGTCACGACGACTATAAAATACTTAATAATAATGTTTTTCATAAATCTCAAACTTCAATCAAGTACGTACGCATGTGCAATGTAGTGTACCAGTAGCGTCATCTATCCTATCCGTTGACTTGAAGACTTTTAGTTTCGTTATTACATTTAAAGTGTCAATAGTGTGTGTGATACAGTGAAATATAACCTAATTGATTATAGGTACCAATTAGGTACACTAGTCAGTACTCAGCGCTCGTAAATAAATAAAATAGCTACCTAATACTCTTATGTAGTACCAGTAGCGCCATCTATCGGTTGACTTGAAGAATTTTAATAGGTTCAGGCTTATGTAGCGTTTTGAGCCGGGTTAGGTCTCTAGAGGGATTAATAATCAGTAATTTAGATCATCGCAAGCTACTTAATAATCCCCACGATAGCAACTCTCTCCATGAAATGACAAGATTGCGGAATTTACGGTCTTTTAATCCCTAACTAAAAATAATAAAAAAAAAGTTAATTAAAAAAAACAAAAAACCCGACTGCGTAAAAACTAAAAAGAAAAAAACAAGACTACTTAGTTCAGTAGTAGCTAGGATTATGTTAAGTAATTGATTGCTATTGAGGAATCTAAAGATGCCTACAGTCGGGACCCATTTAAAATCTAGGTTAAAATGTTACAAATAATGGGTCCCGATAGTAGGCATCTTTAGATTCCTCAATAGCAATCAATTACTTAACATAATCCTAGCTACTACTGAACTAAGTAGTCTTGTTTTTTTCTTTTTAGTTTTTACGCAGTCGGGTTTTTTGTTTTTTTTAATTAACTTTTTCTGGGATGAAAAGTAGCCTATGTCCTTTCTTAGGATCTCAACTAACTTCATACCAAATTTCATCAAAATCGGTCTAGCAGTTTTCACGTGTAACGCGGTCAAATAAACAGAGAAACAGATAAACAGACAGAAATTCTAAAAACTATTGGAATGTTTCTGTCTAGTGAATCATATATTTTTTAGTCAACATTGTAACAACCCCCCTCCCCCCTAAACAGTTTATAACTCTGCAAACGGCTCTTGGTCTTTATTAACCTAAATACTTAAAAAATCATTTTTAATTTGGCCAAATGATTTGTGATCGCAATCATCTAGTAGTTCATAGGACCTTATGTTATGAACTGAAAATAACTCAAGGACTTTTAACGTGAATAAGAATGGTATATTATGGATTAACGAATGATCTATTATTAAAGTTATTATGCAAGAAAATATTATTATTTAATTTATTTAAAAGATAGGAATTTAAATAATTATCAGTTTCCCTACCTAATTCCCCTACTGGGTGGTCGGATACAACATTGATTCATTTGGATAAAGGCATCAGTTGCGTGTTTTATGGTATTCTTCATATAATGAAAACATCAGTAACAGTATTTTAATTTTATTAATTTTTAGTATCACCTTACAAACAGTCCTTGAAGTAGCAACCATTCAAGATGGCCGCGCCCACGCTCTAGTGACGTGACATTAGTGATGTACCCGTAACATTCCTCTCTTCTTCGGAACAGCAAAAATGTAATTGGATTAATACTACGTTATTCTATTTCTCAAACTTATGCTAACCTAAATTAATGATTAAATCTTACAGGATTGCAAATAGTTCTTCCAGATCGAGTAACATAATTATTCATACTTCTAACAAAATTAGATTCAGTACAATTACTATAGCAACTATTAGAATTACTTTCATTAATCATGTCTTGATTTGGTTTTGCATTGGTAACATTATCACTATCATTTTCCGATGTAGTATCTTCATTATTAGTTAAAGTATCTGAAATTGAAGGGTGATTTTCATCAAAATCACAATATTGATTATTACTTATGTGTTGTCTATTCCGACGATATATTTTACCTTCATAATTTTTTACATTATATGATCGAGGATAATTGGTCTTTCCAACAATTATACCCGGTGTCCATGTTTTATCTTCAACGTTTTTTTTGAACATAACATTTTGCCCTGGATATAATTCATCCAAGTTTTTAGCATTTGAATTGTAATATTTTTTAATTCTATTTTTCTGATTATTATCATCAATATTTTCATTTCTTGTATATAATTGAGGGTGAAGATGAGACACTGACACCGGACATCTGTCATTCATATTTCTGTTAAACAGAAGATTAGCAGGCGATCTTTAGGAGAATTCCTCAAATTTAAAAGAGCTAAATAAGGATCACTATTTTCATGTTGACATTTTTTTAACATAGTTTTGATTATTTTAACACTTGATTCAGCTAATCCATTTGCCTTGGGATAATTTGGTGAAGAAGTTTGATGCTTAAAGCCATATTGAATGGAAAATTGTCTAAATTCTTCACTTCTATATTGGGGGCCATTATCTGAAATAATTTCAAGGGGAATACCATGGCGTGCTAATATGGATTTTAAATGTCTAATGACACAGTTAGAAGATAAATCTTCTAATTTTGCCACTTCAATTTCAAAGCCCACTGACCCTCATGAGATCTTATTAATAATAAAGTCATTAAAAAACAGCAAAAGTACCGGAATTGATGAAATATCAACTCAAATAATTAAAAAGGTTAAACACATCATATCACCACTTCTTAGCTATATTGTAAACCAGTGCATCGAAGAAGGTTCATTTCCTGATAAACTTAAAGTAGCTATTATCAAACCTCTTTTTAAAAAAGGTGACAAAACAAATATGGATAGCTATAGACCAGTGGCATTGCTATCAGTGTTCTCAAAGATAATTGAAAAGGTCTTATATAATAATATAAATCAATATTTTGAAGCAAATAACTTATTCGCAAAAGAACAAAAAGGTTTCCGTAAAAGAAAAACTATAAATATGGCTATTATAGATTTACTTCAAATGATAATGTTCAATATGGATAAAAAAAAACCAGTCTGCGCCCTTTACATGGACATGACGAAGGCATTCGATTTTGTGGATCATCATACTTTGCTCCATAAACTCTATCACTATGGTATCCGCGGTAATGTTTTAGAACTAATAAAATCTTATATAATTGGACGTCAACAAATTGTACAGATTAACCAAATTTGCATAAAATCAAAATGTGAAGTCACTTACTCCTCTCAGTATAAAGCAATTAGATATGGTGTGCCTCAAGGAAGCGTGTTAGGTCCTTTGCTCTTTCTCATTTATATTAATGACCTTCCACAAGCTATCCACCACCCAATGGTTCTTTTTGCTGATGACAGCACCATTATATTTGCAGGTGAAAATATCAATATACAGGATTACCAAGAAGAAGTAAATAAGACATTGAAATTAATTGTTGAATGGTTAAATAATAATAATTTGCAAATAAATTTAGACAAGACTAAAATCATGTATTTTAAACAAAGAACAGACAGATTGACACCATTAAATATAACATATAATGATCATGCAATAGGCGAAACTGATACAACTAAATTCTTAGGCTTAACCATAGATAATAAATTGACATGGAAAAATGAAATTGATACTATATGTAAAAAACTGAATCAATTTTCGTATGCATTGTACAGTATGGCCAAAATAGTAAATTCTTCAACAGTTCTTACGGCATATCATGCATTTGTAACCTCCACTCTTCGTTACGGAATTATTTTTTGGGGAAACTCTACGGACCGTATGATAGTATTTAAAGCACAGAAGAAATGTATAAGATCTGTTTGTAGAATCCCTCCAACCGAATCATGTAAACCATATTTTATTAAACTGAAAATATTAACTTTGACATGTCTCTATATATTTGAAATTGCTATGTATGTAAAAATCAATATGACTCAATTCCCTTTATTTAATAGTATTCGCAAACGTGGAAAAATCGGGCCTTGGTATTTTAAAACCGCTTTACTTGGGAAAAGTGTGTTTGGAATGTCCCATAAAATATATAACAAAATACCAAATGGAATTTTACAAACAGATGATGTAAGCATGTTCAAAAAACAACTTTTTGATTATCTTGTTAATAAGGCTTATTATTCACTAAATGAATTCTTCGACGACCATTATTGATTAAAAAGATGTGTGTTTTTATTGCATGCTGCTGGATAGTTTTTAAGAATATTTTGTATGCCTGAGGGCTAAGCATAAGGATTCTATAACATTGTACTGTAACACCTTTAACACCTATGTCTTGACAAAATAAATAAATTGATTGATTGATTGATTGATTGATCAATATATTTACTGTAATAGTCGACCACTATAATATAGTATGCCCTATTGAATTCAAATAGGTCTGTGCCTAATTTTAACCATGGTAATTTAGGAATATCATGGAACATAATTTCCTCTTTACTATTGTTAGGACGAAATGTGGCACAAGTTTGACAACAAAAACACATTTCTTTTATTTGTGACTGAATACCCGGCCAGAACATTAGTGTTTTAGCTCTTCTCCAACAAGTATTATATCCAAAATGCCCTTCATGAAGTATGGCCAGCATCATTTTCTGTAAGGATTGAGGAATTACAATTAAATTATTTTTAAATATTAAATTATCTACTATGCTTAAATCATGTCTCACATTCCAAAATGGTGAGACTATGTTGTCAATCTTTTGCTTATGGTCTGGCCAACCATTTTGGATATAATATTCTACTTTAACCAGTACAGGGTCTTCTTTCAATTTAGTCTTAATTAATTCTTTTTTATCCTCTGAAATAGGTAAGTGATCCATAGTAGCCGCAATATGACCAATTATTTCATTGTTTAGCTCATCATCAAATTTTTTGTCATCGCTTTTATCATATATTGGTAAGTATGACCTGCTTAAAAAATCAGATATAAACATTTTGCTACCAGGTACATATTTTACAAACAAATCATAGCCTTGTACTTTAAGCATCATTCTCTGAATACGCGATGGAACTTTACACAATGGTTTTTTGAACAGTGTCTCTAATGCCGAATGATCAGACTCTACTATTACTTTTTTACCTATTATATATTTATGAAACTTATTACACCCAAAGACAATAGCATACATTTCACGCTCTACCTGAGCATATTCTTTTTGACAATCAGAGAGAGCTTTTGAAGCATATGCCACTGGTTTGCCTTGCTGTAACAGGCAAGCCCCAACACCCTCACAACTACAGTCAACAGACATAACTACTTCTTTATTTACATCATAAATTTGTAAAACGGGGCTATTAGACAATGCAAGTTTTAAATCGACAAAGGCTTTTTCATGTATTTTGTCCCAAAGAAACATGTTATCTTTTTTTAATAATTCTCTAAGAGGAGCTGTTAAAGTAGAGTAGTTATTAATGAATTTAGATAAATAATTAGTCATTCCTAAAAATCGCTGAAGATCTTTTTTATCTTTAATAGATGTAATATCACGGATAGCTTTGACTTTTTCTGTATCTGGTTTGATGCCTTCATTACTAATGATCATTCCTAAGAATTTTATTTCAGTTTTAAAAAAATCAGATTTTTCTTTATTAAATTTAATGTTGCATGATTTAGCTTTCTCCAAGACTTCTAACAAAATTTTATCATGTTCCTCTTTAGTTTTAGAATATACAATCAAATCATCAACATAGAATTTAACCCCAGATATACCTTTAAAAGTTTCTTCCATCCTTTCTTGGAAAGCCTCAGTCGATATACAAAGTCCAAAGGGAAGTCTTTTGTAACGGTAGTTGCCATAAGGTGTTGAAAATGTACACAATTTTGAACTCTCTGAATCTAGTTTTACAGACCAGAATCCACTATTACAATCCAGTTTTGTAAAATATTGGGCATCTACTAAATTGTCTATGACATCATCAATGGTTGGCAATTGTTTATGTTGTCTCACTATAAACTTATTTAGGTATCGAGGATCAATGCAAATTCTAAGTTTGTTATTTTTTCTTTTAGTAATTACCATAGAGTTGATCCACTCCGCCGGCTCATGTACTTTCTCTATAATATCTTGATTTTCCATACGTTGTAGCTCGAGCTGAAGTAATTCACGGAGTGCAATTGGAACTCGGCGAGGAGGATCTGCTCTTGGTTGTGCATTATCCTGTAATTTTATAGAATATTCTCGTGAGAAACAGCCAATACCTTTGAAGGTGTCTTCATATTGTTGAACAATGTGATGAATATCATTCATTTCAAGAGTACATATTTTGGAAACATTGTTCCTTGTGATCAATTTAAGACTAATACAAGATTTTAGCCCTAAGATAGGCATGCTTGATGATCTGATGATAACAAACTGTATGTTATCTGTTTTTCCATTGGCTAAGTAACATTTAATAGTACACAATCCATACACATAAATTTTTTTATCGTCAACAGTGGTCAATTTTATTTTACTTTTTGTTATAAATTTAGGATCTAAATCTAGACTTCTATATGTATGTAATGACATGCAATTTACTTGAGCACCGGAATCTAATTTCATTTTCACTTCTTTGTCATTAATGTAAATGTTTTCTAACCATTCGGAGGATTTACCTGTTATGGAACCGATGAAGAACTCTTGATCTGTTTCTTCCGTCTCTTGTACTTGTGCTAGCTGTCTGGATTTGTTTCTACAAACACGCGCAAAATGGTTTTCTTTCTTGCAAAACGAACAAGTCGTCCCTTTTGCTGGGCATAAATGAGATGGATCCCATCCACCACCACAAGTATAACATTTCCGGTCTCTGAATATTTTCTTCGAGTTTACATATTTGGTACTCATATTTTGTGGCTTGTTTATATTTTTCGAATTAATATTGAGTACATGTTGTTCTGTTTCTTGATTTGTCATTTCTTTAACCTGTCGTTGTGATAGTTCCGCAGTTTTGCAAATCATTATTGCTTTCTCGAGGTCCACATTATCCTCTCTCAATAATCGCTCCTTCAGGTGTACATCATTTATACCAGCAATCAAAATATCCTTGATCAACTCTCGTCTCATTTCTTTAAAATCACAATTTAAACTTTTAATTTGGAGATCAGTTATAAAGTCATCAAATGATTCAGTTGGGCCCTGTATTCTGGTGAAAAACTTGTGTCTTTCCAAGGTTATGTTTTTTCTTGGTACGAAATATTCGTGGAATTTATCTATGACCGTTTGATACGGTGTTTTTTCAATATCAATGTTGAAGGAATTGAATATCTGTATGGCCTTCTCACCTATAGAGTGAAGCAGTAGGGCAACCTTGCGCCGGTCCGACTCCTTCTCGTAGTTAGTGGCAATAAGATATAGGTTGAATCTTTGCAACCAATTCTTCCAAGCTGCCTCATTGTTGTTGTTATTTAAGCACAAAACACTTATTGTATTTATGTCGTTAGACGACATGATAACGCATTTACGTATGAACACCTGACACCAAGTTGCGTGTTTTATGGTATTCTTCATATAATGAAAACATCAGTAACAGTATTTTAATTTTATTAATTTTTAGTATCACCTTACAAACAGTCCTTGAAGTAGCAACCATTCAAGATGGCCGCGCCCACGCTCTAGTGACGTGACATTAGTGATGTACCCGTAACAGCATCAATACTTGTAACTAGATTACTAGAGTTTTAAAAGCTTTCTTGTCTAACGACATTATAAACACATCTCCAAATTAATCCTTGTTTTGGATGGGGTCTGACCAGCTAAGTTCTTTAATTAAAAGCCATTTTGAGCTCATATAAATAAATAGTTAAAAACCAAAATTGGTCAGCAGATATATCTATTCACATTTTTAGCTTCAAGTTTTCTAGCTGAAGTAATTAGACACTTGTCTTTCTTTAAGGATATATTTTCCACTAAGTTATGATACATTTTGACTGTGGTTATTAGCATAGAATAACAAAATGATTAGTCAGTGACTCTGTCGATCAATATGTCTGATTTCGAGCGACCAAGACAGGGATTGAGAAGGTGCAAACGACCCAGTATGACTCAATCAATTGCTAAAAGTATACTTTAAGATTCGTGTACTTATTTTGCGTACAAACAAATCACAATAAATCAAAACTTTGATTACTATTTAATATTATCGATCCTCAGCTAAAATCCTTTTCACTAGATGAGAAGCAGCATAAGGTAAACTACCTTTATGCTTTGAAGATTAAGTTAATGGAGATTTGAAGTAGTTAATGAAGATACCGTATCCTACACGTAGTTCCCTGATACCCTAGGCTAATGTTTGCAAAGCTAGAGGCCGCGCCGCGCCTCACATTTACTTTTAAACGTGTTATGTTAAGTTTCTAAGCTGATATAAGGCTATACGGAGCGAGGTTCGGGATACCTCTAAAGAACCTGACACTATCACCCGGTGTTGTGCCGCAGAAATAGCGTTAGGCCCCCACAGCAACCGAGAGGATTGGGAGAGAAGGGGCCTCAGGATTCCCTACTTATGTTGTGCGAATAAATACATATATAGATAAGGAGGGACCACGGCAAGCAAGTACAGTTGAGAGAATCACTGTCTAGACCCCGCATACTGTCCAATACTCCACCGTGTGTGGAAGATCTCATGAGTTGCGACTCATAATAACCCAAGGTCATCATTCATAGCACTCATGCCCCAAAAGAGCCACATCTTGGGGAACTCAAACGGATGAGTTTTAGGAGGAACTTCGTTGTCACAGTCAGTTTCCATTCCATCTGAAGGCCCCGGACTACGCCAGCCCTAAAGCAAAACAACAACAAAAGGCAAAATCCATTTTGTTATGACATTTACATTTACTATGGTTCGCATGGTCCAATTGAACTGAATGCTAAACCCTTGCTCCATCAATCCATCTGAAACAATCACATTAATGCACAGAAACACAATAAAATATTAGATGATACTGAACACTAATTCGATACAGGGGAGATGCTTCCCATACGAAGTCCAAGTAAATACTCACTGTCAATCAACATCCACCGCTATTTATACTAAATTCCGTTCGCCGCGTTTGCCATGTTCTCCATGTGCGCCACGCTCCGTTCGCCACGTTCACCAGAGTCGCCTTGCGCCGCTCGCCACGTTCGCCAGGTTCTCTATGTGCGCCGCGCTCCGTTCGCCACGCACGCCAGGCTCACCATGCGCCGCTCGCCACGTTCGCCAGGTTCTCCATGTGCGCCACGCTCCGTTCGCCAGGTTCGCGACGTCCACCGCGCTCCATTCGTCACGTTCGCTTTGTTACTTTACGCCGAAATGGCTGAACAAATTAATCTTGGTATGAATATAGTTTGGAACCCTGGGAGTAACATAGACTATATTTCATCCCTGGAAAATGTAAGGTTTCCGCGTGATCGCGACATCCGCACTCCACGCAAGCAAATTCAATAAGTCGTAGTATCCCAGCAGTTCTACCTTCCGCCTCACATGTAAAGGGTCATAGACTCCTATCCGGTCTGCTCCCCAAGTACCACTTGGTACCCACCATCGCGCTCTTCGATGGAAGAAAACATCGTAAAGAAACCCGCACGCATCCGGAAGGCAATTCAAAAACGCGCGCGAAGTCTCGAATCACTCTGAGTCCGCTGTAGTGGTGATGGATGTCTCGACTCAAGTTAACTAAACTACAAATAAACAAATAGTAATAAGAAGACTTTATCTATTCCTTAAGATATCTAAAATATTTGTGACGTAACAAACAGCTTAAAGCAAATTGTTCTGTTACAACATTCAATATTAGTCCTTGAGTTGGTATATGAAAAAATACATTTACTTTGAATCAGGATAGTCCCGGGAAGTTAAAATTTAAAATGTCCCTTAGCAAAATTTTAAATCACATAAAAGGATGGAAAAGAAATATTTCATAACTTGTTTCTCGGAGATCTTCATAAAATGTTTCGCGGAAATCTTCATATTGGCATCATAAACCGTGTAGGGGTCATCGCATCCCCCCTTAACCTTCGCATGAAAAATTTACACAATCATAAAGCAGTCTTTACGTTTCTTTTATTATTGTTGACCTATAAGAAATAAGTGCGGCGCGGGCCACGCCGCCGCGGCATAAGGCCGTTCCCTGACCCAGCATCGTCAAATTGCTCATGTAAGATCATACTTTTCTAAGAAATGTTAAAAATTAAAAATATGAAAAAAAAACACGTTATATTTGATTATATTATCCTTACATTGACAGCTTTCGTTACACGTTTCACGAAACTTCGCTCGAAACAATTTAATTCCAAAGTAACCTCTAACTCGGACCTTTAATCCAACTTTACTCCAGTTTATTATATCAAACAGTGTTAAACTAACTAACAGAAAAAATATCCATATTATATGCATACATTGACTTATTAGCTTATTAGCTTTCTAAATGCCATATTTTTAGACGGTTTTTTTTTTTTATTAATACGCGTTAAATAGTAACTAAATCGGGCGTTCTGGGCGTTGCACGAGTCACAGTGACGGCTAAGCTGCGTATAGGAACGGCCTTAAAAGATCATCGTAAAGTCGTAAATGTAAACAGGAGGTAAACAAAAACCACGTTTTCCTCCAATAAACCGCAAGTTATTAACTCGGGAAGTCTTGCTTTTTTGGAAAGGGAGGGCTGGTGGGGTCAGAAAGTTCTCGAATGGCAGTTGCGTAAAAGTCCGAAGATGTTCGGTCGGGTGCCAACCGGAACCAAGGAAATGATGTAGACTGACAATCTCTTCTTTACATTGCGGTGTATACCGAAAAAGCTCTGTATTATGAACCATATCCAGGTGGCGCTTCAATTCTCCATACGATACTTAATTGGAAGCGCCAACTCGATATTGAGTTTAAATCATACAGGCTATATTTAGACAGCGACATCTATTATCGCGTTTAACATTTATTTCGGGCGTACGCTGATTTGTATGAAGGTTGTCACTCTAGGTTTACCTTAATTTTTCTATGGTTCGACCCAATGAAAGTCGGGGAAATCAGATGGCGCGGTACGAATCTGTATGGCGACCCCTGGGGAAGCCCTCTGCCATGATGATTATTATTCTATTATGCTTACGGCGTAAAGTGAACAGTAAGTAATTGACAGTTCTCAAAAAGCAGCCCCGGTAGACTTCCAATAAGATGAAGCCACGACCTACATCCGGGAAGTCCACTGGTTACGGGCGATACAGTCAAGGGCATTAATATGTGTACACTTTTGCATCCTGTTCCGTTGTGTTAAGGTCCAAAGGTGTATACATATTAATGCCCTTGACTGTACAGGTATGTAGGTGTCTACCGGTTGGGTATTCCCAGACCAGACAACCCTCAGGGGTTGGACATTTTTGACGTGTAGGTTGTAATGTATATAATGTGGTATGACGGCTACCAGTCACCTAACGGTTGAGGTTTTAAATGAAATAAATGAAACCTGCGTCTGAATACTAGCGAGCTTTATTGTAGACTAAATCTTATGCGCCGGGTGCAACCACCTCTATAGGTACCTATACCTATAATATCTATACTAAGTAAGTACATAAGTATATCTTGTCGCAGCATGTGTTCCTACATGACGGATGAAAACGTATTTGATGTAATGTTTACGTCAAAAATCTTAAAATTTGATCAATGATCGATTTTTTTTTGGTAGGTACTACACTAATCATTTACCTATAGTCACTCTTAGAGACTAACGAGACAGGAAGGAACTGGTTGAAAAATGTATCTAAAGGAATATTTAAAAATATTGATTCTTAAACACGAACTTTATAAGCTCGTAAAGTGTGCACAGTGAAATTAAAATAAGTGACGTTAAGGGAAGGAAGTAAATGTCCCACTGGCGAAGACCTTTTCCTTTTTAAGTGCTTGGAATCCTATTATTATTAAACAGACTTTTTTCTGCCCGGATGTTTTGAAAATAATGAAGTCTATCAAGTCTGTAGCCCTTTGCTTCTAAAGTAACTCTCAAAGTCGGCATCAAAGTAAATTTAAATTTAATTAAATCCAACACTACCACTCCACGTAGAATTAAGTTTCGGCCAAAATTCTGCTTAAATCAGAGTGCAGGCTTAATATTTAAAACGCGAATTTACTAACGAGTAAGCGAACAAGTTTCAACAACAAAAATGTAGGCTAATTAATTTGGATTTCACTCACTGAATTTCAGAAATGTTTCGATGCGATTTCGTCGAATTTCAAGTTAGTATTTGTAAAATAACGTGTTGCTAAACTAGGCTCAGGTACGTAATTATGTTTCAACTTTCAAAATGTTCAATGCAAATCACGTAACCGCAACGCAGTTCATGATAAATCGGTGTTGATGCGATAGGCAAACGAGCGCACAGCCCAACTGATGGTAAGTGGTCACTGCGGCCCATGGACACCGAAATCCTATGATATCCCATTAAGAAACCATAAGATCTCGAATGCGTTGCCTACCCTGAGGCCTAAGATGGAATGGCTCTGTGCCAGAAAATTCACCGGCTGCCTTAACCCCCTACCGGAACACAACAGTGCGAGCACTGCTATTTGGCGTCAGGTTAGCGGGGAAAGACGGTGGTACCACCCCGGACGGACCCAGCACCAGGTCCTACCACTAACAATATCGGTATCGGATAAATCAAGCATGGTGTTCACATACCACATTTGACTAAAGTGAACTCGTATTTGTATGTATGGGAAAACCTCGCTTTTTAGTTAAAAAAAGAATAATTATAGTAAAATTTTACTTAGGTTAACCTTCATATAGTTGTTTCAACTGACTGAGTTGAAAAAATCTCAAAAACATAAAGTTTCGGAGAAGTTTTTTTACAAACACTGTGACACGAGAATGTTATACATTCTTTTGAGTTGTTAAAAAAAATGTATGGGATTCAGGCGTCGCTCACACAACCCCATATAAATGTTTTTTACCAACTCAAAAGAAATTAAAGACCTCTACAATATACTTAGAATCGATAGCCGATACTGTGGTTTAATTATTTGCTATAGGATCTGACCCACCATGTATAATCAAGATTGAAAAACTGGTTTGACCCGCGGGAAACCCGTTTCAGTGGAAATATCAGGATAAAAAGTATCATATATTATTCCTAGGGTCTCAAACTATTCCATACCAAATTTCATTAAAATTAGTCAAATAGTTACGACGACGTGAAGGAAAGACAAACAAACAAATACACTTTCACAATAATATTAGTATGGAAGTATAGAATGATAATGGTACTTATAAATGACCTTGTTGACACGTCTTATTCTTATTTGAGGATCCAGTAATTGACTGATTGAGGTCGTGAGATTTTAACGCCCGGTATAAAAAATCTTACAATGAAACCTTTTTGAACCAAAGTTTTCTATTGTCATTTTGGCTCCATTGGGACTTTTCTAAATAGTTATAAGTGTGATAAAAATAAATAGGTTGTAAACCTATATACTACCTAGAGATCTTCTACTATCTAAAGTTTCCAAAACGCTTCAATATATTTATAAAGCACCACTAACACTCTCAACACATGTGTGCGAGCTGAGACAGCCATCAACTATGCGTTAAGAGTGTTGGTGGTGCTTTTTAAATAATACAAAAAAAAAATAAGCGTTTTGAAATGTGAAGGCGCGGGATTTAGATAGTAGAAGATCTACCTACGACTACTTTGAGTTTGCTAAAGTAAAATTACAGCTGCTGGTTGTATGAAAACTCATTCTACTTAAATGTCGTTTAAACATTTCATTTTTTAAATTTCCACGAATCGCTTACTGAACGTTTCGGATCCAATTTTTTTTACATTATTAAAATCAGTCCATCGAGTGGCGCGGCTCGTCAAACGGATATCTTTATCCCTGGCTAAATCAATCTGTATTAATATTCAAACACTCATTACGAGGGTAAGACAGATCTGTCAAACCTTGGGGGAAATCAGATACAGTACTTCAGGCGATGAGATCCCGTTATTATAGCACAAAACAACTTAGAAGGCGCGCGAATTAAGCAATAATCGGCTCTGCGTCGACGGCTTAAGTGCTGCTCCGCGCGCCTTCTAACTTGTGTCGTGCTATACACGTCGGTGTCTCCGATAATAGCGCAATTTAAGTTGGTATGGCGCAATTAGTAGAAGCATAAAAACAAGCTAATTTGTCAACCCATTGCTTCTTAAGTGATATTTTTACACAAACGAAAAAGCGAATGTGCTTTTATCCTCGAAGGGTCGATGTCAAATGAAAGCACTAATTTACGAAACATAAAAGGCAATTCAAGATTTATAATAAAAGACACAGTAGGTATTTAGGTTAAAATTCACTCATTTGTATCACTATTCTAAAATATGCTAGAGTATACATTTCATTATTCTTTGGTCTTGCGCCAACGAATAGATTAACCAATAAGTACAACAGGTTAACGAATCAGCTTACTTATAAGGCTCTGTAGAGATAATCTATAGGAAGTCCTGCCCCTCCACAATTCAAAACGCTTCCATGTATTTGGGAATTTAAGTACTTAAAAAGTACCTAAAGTGATATTATATCGCAATTTATGTACAGGTAAACTTTACTTGGAAGTTTTTTCACGAAATAATACGTAGGTATTTTCAATTTTTTATTTTAGCTGCAACTCCCTAACTTAAAAATCTTTTTAAATTTAAGATTATAGTTAAGTACTTAACCAATGTAATTCAAAGTTTTTCACTGAAATAAACAGATAAAATCTTAATCTTACCATCAACACTCTCAGCGCATGTGTGCGTGCTGTGAATGCATGCATGTTTTGAATTGTTGAGGAGCGGACTTCCTATAGTAGATTATCTCTATTGCGCCGCTGGACAAGACTATACTCGGCGAATTTTATTTGCAAAAGAACATGATAAAAAATATGATTGAAAAAGTTTCGAGCCCCGGGCACGTGGGTGACATTTTCGTCTTACAGGTATTTTTCTGTTGGAACTTTTTGTTTGCTGTTACGTCAAGATTGAACATTTAAATGAGTTAATTACGTTCATGACTTAGAACTTTGTTAAACAAATGTCAGACGCACGCAATGTGTAAATAGAGATGGGCAACTTCAAAGTAGAAAAATGACAACAGCAAAGTGAAAAATTCCTTTAAATTTTACTTATGTTTCCAGAATATATATATAATTATGATAATTCCGGATAATTTTTTGCTGCTTATCAAAGTTGTGTTGTAATTATAATGAATAGTTTTTGTGATTTGCCAATGATGCATGAAAATTTCTGAATTCAGGCAACTCAGAACTTGGCCAGTAGACCAATCTGTATAAATTATAACGGAAACATTTCAGAAACTGAAGTGAAATTCAACATGTTCACATCTCTACAGGTGAATTTTTTCTCAGTTCAGGAAAGTTATTAAATGTTTCAAAATTTTCCCAGAAGTAGATTTTCTTACTTACATTGGCCATTTACATCACGTATTAAAAAATAACTAACGGTTACTGGTTGTGGTTGGTTGAGTAGTAGTAAATTCAATCAGTCAGAGAATATCTGAAATAATTACTATAGTGGCTACAGTATTTCAGTTGAAACCAAATAAAGCAAAACAAATTAATTGCCTTACACACAGTAATGGAAATAGTTGTTCGCCCACATGTTTTAACTAACGAACTAGTGATATTTATAAATTTCAAGTAAAGGCAACATCGTCATAGGGTAAACCAAAGCCTCTCTAAAACTGGCTGTGAATTTGATTTTTTAATTAAAAATCCATTTTCATATTCGCGTTTTTACGTATTTCTATTTCCGTGCGCTTTCGTTCGTTCTCTGATGATTAGTTTTGGCTATTTATTAAAATTTGGTTATCCGTGTTCTAAACGTCACATTGGATGCATTTTGTTCCATCTTTTATTACATTCACTGAAGAAATCTCTTCGTTGATAAATTAACTACTTAACCAATTACATTGTTTATGCTGGTTGTTGCTGTAGGTACCTAATCATCGCTAATCACTTTTTATCCGAAACTTTTTTTTATACTATAGGGCAAACGAGCAGACCAGCTACTTGATGGGAGGTAGTCATCGTCGCCCATGGACAAGTGCAACACCAGAGGAGTTGCTAATGCGTTGCCGGCCTTTAAGAGCTCTATTCACTCGCTTCTTGAAGATCCCCATGTCATAGCGCGACGGAAACACCTCAGGGGGAAGATCGTTCCACAGCTTACTCGTTCTCGGAAGAAAAGAACGCGAAGCCCGTTTTTGGGTTGCCAGGCGTCCAGCAACACGTGGGGGTGGACCTTACTTCTGAGGCGGGAAGTGCGGTGATAGAATCGCGTCGGTGGCACCATTTCAAAAAGCTCTTCAGAACATTCCCCATTGTACAAACGGTACGGCGATCGAGTTGGTCTTAAAATGAACATGGACAAGACGAAAATTATGTCTAATGTCCATGTTGTGCCAACTCCCGTAATAATCGGAGGCTCTGCGCTCGAAGTTGTTGACCATTATGTATACCTGGGACAAACAGTCCAGTTAGGTAGGTCCAACTTCGAGAAAGAGGTCAATCGTCGAATCCGACTCGGCTGGGCAGCGTTCGGGAAGCTTCGCAGTGTCTTTTCGTCCAAATTACCGCAGTGTCTCAAGTCGAAAGTCTTCGACCAGTGTGTGTTGCCAGTGATGACTTATGGTTCCGAGACGTGGGCGCTTACGATGTGCCTCATAAGAAGGCTCAAAGTCACTCAGAGGGCAATGGAGAGGGCTATGCTCGGGGTTTCTCTGCGTGATATAATCAGAAATGAGGATATCCGCAGTAGAACTGGGGTCACCGACATAGCCCGAAGAATTGCGAGCCTTAAGTGGCAGTGGGCGGGGCACATTGCTCGCAGGACTGATGGCCGATGGGGCCGGAAAGTTCTCGAGTGGCGCCCGCGAACCGGGAGACGAGCTGTCGGTAGGCCTCCAACAAGATGGAGCGACGACCTCGTGAAGGTCGCGGGAAACCGGTGGAAGCAAGTAGCACAGGACCGGTCTGAGTGGCGAGCCTTGAGGGAGGCCTATGTCCAGCAGTGGACGTCTTTCGGCTGAAATGATGATGATGATGATGATGACAAACCAGAGGGCCAATGTCCCTCTGGTGGCTAAGGGGTTCTAGACTGTCTGAACTTCTAATTAATCGAATATTATCTCAAGATCGTCTCATTCTTGAGAACTGTCGGAGTACTTAGCCTCTGACCTAAAGTGGAAACTATACCTAAGGATTTTAATTGGATTTGGGGCGATTAGGAGTTTCGTTTGTACACGGCACGGGCCCACACGAAATTGTTCAATGCGTAATGACAGCGTCCAATCTGATGAGGGTCGCGCTCGCGCCCCGAGCCAATCTGAAAGGAATCCGGTTAATATGCCAGCGCCGTTATTCCGAATAGGGTAGTTTGATGTAGTTTAGTTGCGCAGCTGCTACATATACACCTAAAAGCATAAGTTTCATAGACATAAATAATACTTCGTATGGACCCGGCCTAACGTAGATACATGTCATGTTTCCCCACTTCATTGGTGTCCAATCCAAAGTTAAACTTGTATCGTGACACTAAAGCTGGGTCACATTTTTCCAACAACGAGACGAGTTTTTAGATACTGAGAAACAGTTTCGAAAAAAGTTTTTTTAAAAACGCTTATTGTCACGCACGCTCGGTGACAGAACTTTGGATTGGACACCGTGGAAGTGGGGGCATATTACGTGTACGTTAGACCGGGTCTATATTATTTACGTCTATGATAAGTTTACATACAAGTTTATTCATTTGAACAGCAAAAGGCCTATAAAGTCTCGGTGGAACCTTTAATCACAGAATATTTAATAGTACTTAGGTACTCAAACAGAATGGCCACGAAATCACCCGCCTGAATCTAGCCGGCGCGCAACTCGCGCCCGACTCGCCCTTGCCGTCATTTGTTTCATCCGGAGTTGGAGAGCAGATCATTGGCCCGCGTAGTGGTACACACACATTTACAAGTGTACAGACGTCCTCGCACGCACACAGATGTCCTCGCATGCAAACATTGACAATTCGTTCGAATTGTGTTCGAAATCATGCTTTTATAGGCCGTGTCCGCCTTTAATTATGAACTTCTGACTTCACCCGAGTGGAATTCGGTAATCGCGTTCCCGCGAAAACTATAAAAAGATCCGGGATAAATAGCAGCCTATGTCCTTTCCCGGGACTTCAACTATCTCCATACCTTTCATCTACATCGGGCGAGCGGTTGGAGCGTGCAAGAGGCAACAGACAGACAGACAGAGTTACTTTCGTAAGAGGGGTTACTCCGAAAGTTGGCAACGTCGCAAATGGCTGTCAAATATTTCGCTGTTTTCATTAATTTCTGAATATAGGCCTATCGAGGACTTGGATAGGCATTTAACCCATTTTTTTGATGCATCTGTCTCGTCACATCTGCTGCGAATCTCAGAGCATAACACCACTAATCGTATAGAGTATAGAGAAACTTGCGCCGCCCATTTTAGGGCTAGATTGGAATAATGTATTGGGTCTGAGGACAAAACCAGTAATCGCTTGTAGGCGCCGAAGGCTTTCATCATTCGGACTATTAGACATCGAATTCGAGATTGGAAATTGATTTGATGTCAAATGTTAGATATTATAGAGTTCCATTAATTGCCGCTATTTCATATGAATAAATAGTTATTTTTAGGAGTAGGTATGTGGATTTTTCATGTCATGTACCTAATGTTGCTACAGTTTATCGGGCGTCTAAAGTTGTCTTATTTTCTACGAGTATACAATCACAAAGTGTTTCTTCAAAGTTTCTGTGAATAAATGTGAAAACTGCTGTTATCAACAGCATTGTTTACCTGAAAGAGAAGCTTCTATGTTAATATTTTAAATCACTAATTAAAATATTTCTTATGTTCTTTTGTTTGGTTACATTTCCCACCTCACCAGACCAAAACAAAATACATTGTTCTCATCTGCCTGAAAAGAAACCCATTCATTAAATAGCCTACTTTCTCGATGTTCACATTTCATTTCCTAAATTCGACGATAAGTACGATCATTAACTGGTGCTTCGTCACGAAAATTGTATTCACCTGGCTCTCCACAGAAAAAGTCACGCCAGAGAATTGACTAGAAATTACGGATTAAAATATATTTCTATAGAGCACAGCGTTAATATCGCGAGCATTATAAAAGGCGACATCATCATTGTTTTCCTAAGTATCCGCGACGGCAAGAGTACGTTCAGGGTTGGTTGGGGTGAATTTTGATCTTATTATTCTTGGGGTTAGGATTATTGCTGCGGTAGAGACAATTTTGTAGCTCAAGTGGCATGGCACTGACAACCTTTACGAGTATGCCTTTGTTCGAGACACCTTTGTCTGTGCTCTTAACTGGGGGTGAGATTCAGATAATTAAAAAAAACGAATCGGCAAACCGAGTGGCAAGGTGCCCGGTCCGCCGCCAGCCAATCTTAGATTGGAAAATAACCTTTTACGATCGCCAATAACGAACGCCCGTAAAAAATAATGTAACGAAATTGGTTACTAAGTTGTTAGATAAAAAGTTGTTCGGTTAATTTAAAAATACTATTTAGTTACTGAATCAAATTTTCGTAGCACCTAAATTAAGATTTTTGTGGTTTCTGCGTCTATGACATTCATGTTGTATAACAACTTTGTAGGTAGTATAGGTGTATTTTTTCGTGTAAGGTATAACTACTCGCAATAATGCAATTCTAAGGCGGTGATGGTTTCGTAAAAACTGTAAACTAACTTTGAAGTGATGTAGTTACATCACTTAGGTTAGTTAACCTATAGCTGTAATTTTGAGGTATGGGCAAGCACTTGAAATTTTTATTATGTATCCCTTAATGGACGTTACGACAAGAACACGAGGTGGAAAACGTGTATGAATATAAAACCGCGAAAGTACCTAAATATTTAGTATTTTAACTTCGTCAATATAAAATCTCTTCTAAGTATATAGGCTTTTGGATCTCATATCCGGTAAGGGCCTGTAGGCTCATTGTGAATGGCACTTGGCATGCGATCCCTAAGACAACCTTTTTTTATGTAAGAATATAAACCTTAGCCACTTAGGATCATAAAAATGTTTAGTGACGGTCTAAACTTCATTGTCACTTTGATGTTAAATGGCGCCAGACGGTTGCTCAATGGCCGTCGTCCAAGATGGTTGTCGTTTGTTGAGCTTCCCCATTTTTACTTGATTTATCTTTTGTACCGTACATTTTTATCATTATTACCGAACAACTTGCAGGCCTGTGGCCCTAACTTTGATATTGGCGAAGTGTCCAAGACAGAAGCCATTAATTTATATATAATAATAATAAAATAAATAGTAGATTGTATAACTAGGGAACAAAATGGTATATTTTACCGCGGGTGACGGATTGAATCCAGAGCGAAGCGAAAGATTCCATAATAGCATTCCTAGTGGAGCGAGTAAGGTCTTATTTTGCTACGGTGTTGTACACTCTGTTTCTCACTCCCCTATGAGAAAACCAAAAATCGTACTTTGCTCTCTGTTAGCGTGGCAGAAATGGAGAGGGAGCAAAATCGCCAGTAAAAAAACCGGTTGTCGTGGGGTTTAAACCAAGTGGCATTCACAATGATCCCGCAGATCCATCGTCTCCGGAAATGAAATGAAAATGCTTACAATTCGACTGTCAAATATGTAAGTACAATGCATGGTGACGGTACAGGGATTTGTATGATTTTGATTGCAATATCCGGTTCGCTAAGGAATTTGACTCTTATCCAATTTTAAGGACTCGAGTCTATGTAAAATATTATCATAGGCTGGCGGAAATAGACAATTAAAAGCAAATCATGATGTAAAAGTACCTACTTTCTGATTTTTTGGTATGTTGTAGGTACGGATCAGTTAAGGGAGTGTGAACCCAAAGCAATTCCTTCTATCTTCTCCCGTGGTAATAATAACCCGCGAAGTCCCATTTTTCCCGTAGCAGGAATTTCTGGAAAACTGAGTGCTCTCCTACACTCCTAAGAAACTTTCATGCCAAAATTCAGCTTTCTACGACCAGAAGTTGCGTCTGTGCGTTGTCTGTCAGCCAGTCATTCAGTAACGGAAGAGTTTTATCAACTTACAGGGTGGTTCAGGGGATGTGTTCGGAAGTAACACTCGAAACCAGCAATGCAAGTCTACTGGCGTGCCACGAATTTCTCAATGTAATAGGGTATCATTACACCATTCAAGGAAATAGTACATTACACACCTAGGGTGGTCGAGTAAAGAAAGTCTCAGATCGCGGGTAATTGAGGCCCGAGCCGGAGGCGAGGGCTATAATCTAGCGGTCTGAGGATTTCTTTACGACCGCCCGTGGTTAGTATACGATTTTACGTCACCACCTGGCCGTGAAGAGGGATTTTTCGCCCAAGGGCGGTAAATCCCGCTTTTCGGCCTGGTGTGACGTAAAATAAATAAAACGCGCATTGTTTTTCTGAATTTGCAGTTAAATGCCGAAGCAACATTTTTAGGGTAGTGTATCCAAGACAAATAGATTTAAAATGTAAATTTAATTAGTACAAGGGGGACAGCTGAAAACCAGCTCTGCGCAGAGCGGTGAACGCACTCGCAGAAAATGCTGAGCTGTCTCCTATTTGTCACTTAATTATTAGAAGTAGGTAATATAGTATCTTGTTTGCAATTTTTATAATCATGCTACTTTAAACCATGTACCTCTGTTCTTTTTTTGTATTTCTTCTTTTTTTTTCGTGTGACAAATAAATGATTTCTTATTCTTATTCTTAAAATTGGCAAGTACTAATTTATGATAGATTATATAAAAATGCTACCCAAAACATCGACTTTTAAACATAAAAATTTATAAATAATTTTATAATTACATTTATAAAATGTTGTTTTTTAATCCGTCCCAAAACGGTAGACTTCACCTGTTTGGTTACTATGTACTTATATTTACTATTCTAGTGACGCGACAAGCAAACATGGCGGCTAGCTCTTTAGCGCTAAACTGAAAATAAAAAAATTCTAAGTACTTTTTTAGGTATTTATCCCATTCAGAAAATCGAAATAAAAAATCTTGTGATTCAATCCGATATAAGGATCATTTTAAACCACATTTTAAAAAATGGTGTAATACCCTATTATGGCGTTAAGTGAAATTTAAAAGACATTTTCGCGCTGCTCACAAGCTGCCCATCGTTAATTGTAACTAGTGGCTGTACGTCTAAATTATGGAACTAAACAAAGTCATGTGAGACAAAGAGGAGAGGCACTCGAGTGACGAGCTCCCCCTTTGTTCTGTGACCCTGGTACCAGCCATGTTTCTATCGGACTGGTCTAAGCTGCAGGCTGTGCTGTGCTTGTGCTGAAACTTGGAAATTCCACTTTAAAGTCGATATTAAAGGAGATTTTAAATAAGAGTTCAATCTGAAGCGATTATCGAGGCGGGCTTGGGATATGACACTAGTTTTGAGCCTCTCGAGGGCGTATCCTATATGTATCGTATCAGACCTTTGTATGAGATTGGACACTTGGCGGATGACAATGTGCTTGAGCCGTTTCCTTAACCCATAATTTTATGCCTAGTACCATATTTTGCTAACTACTACAACAGCCTATTTACAGCTCACTGCTGGGCACAGGCCTCCTCTCATCACGAGAGGGTTTGGCCTATAGGCCCCACGCGGGACCAGTGCCCTAGTGGTTCGACCTACCGCCTCTCATGCAGAGGGTCGGGGGTTCGATTCCGGCTCGCACCTCTAAGTTTACTTGCGTGTGAAATTCATTTTTAATTTACCATGAGCTTTTCGGGGAAGGAAAACATCGTGAGGAAACCTGCATGTATCTGCGAAGTAATACAAAGATGTATGAAGTCCCCAATCCGCACTGGCCCCGCGTGGGGACTAAAGCCCAAACCCTCTCATGATGAAGGGAGGCGCTGTGCCCAGCATTGGGACGCAAATAGACTGTAGTAGTAGTAGTAATATACATACATACATACACTGGAAAAACATAACCCTCCTTCTAGCGCAGTCGTGTAATAACAAACACGCTCGCCCGTTTGACTTGCGCCTAAACATACCGTGATAGAGGAAGTAGTGGCTCTTTAGACAACCGCATGAGGTTGCTTTTGTGAACAACAATGAAATGCTCGTCCACCTTCACGGAAGCAGCTTCAATGTGCCTATTTTATTCTGTCTGCCCCGAGGCTTGTTACGGGCAATTTTATAAACGAAAATACCGCCCCGGAATATGCACTTTGATGGTTATCCTTTGTTGTGGGGCGACAGGGGCTACAAAGTAAGTTAAAGTCGATGACGTGTGTCGATGTTATAAAATTTGAGGATAAGTATAAAACTGAACACAGATAGGTAAATTCTTAGTATATGAAAACTGATCATATTTTGTCTAAATAACTACCTTCTGAGCTTTTCGGTGAAAGAAAACATCGTGAGGAAACGTGCAGGCACCTGCGAAGAAATTCAAAGATGTGTGTGAAGTCGCCAATCCGCACTGGGCCCGCGTGGGGACTATAGCCCAAACCCTCTCGTGATGAGAGGAGGCCTGTGCCCAGCAGTGGGACGCAAATAGAATGTAGTAGTAGTAGTAGTAACTACCTTCTGCCTGCGACTTCCCCCGCGAGGAATTCGGCTATCGCGTTCCAATGGAACTATGCTTTTTCCCGGGATAAAATATCCTATGTCCTCCTGGGACTGGAACTATCTGCATGCCAAAAATTTTCATCTAAATCGGTTCGGCGGTTGAAGCGTGTAACCAGATAGACGGACAGACCAAGTTAATTTCCCATTTATAATATCAGTATGGATATAGATTCTAGTAAGTAATAGCTGCTTAAGGTTTAACCACAAGTAGCTTAGATTAGATGTTATATTAGTATCACGGTGGGATTTACATCATTATCAGATATCAAACTTAATGAACCACCACACAAAAGATGATGGATTGATTATTCCTATTACATCAACCAAATACAGTCAGGAGAAAACTTCTCCCTAAATTAATTAGTAGATCCGTATATAGGTACTAACATATTAGATATACCGCAGAATATTTAATAGTACTAAATATTAATAGCAACTACATACAGAATGGCCACGGAATCAACCGCCTGAATCTATCATCATCATCATCATCATCATCATTTCAGCCGAAAGACGTCCACTGCTGGACATAGGCCTCCCCCAAGGCTCGCCACTCAGACCGGTCCTGTGCTACTTGCTTCCACCGGTTTCCCGCGACCTTCACGAGGTCGCTCCATCTTGTTGGAGGCCTACCGACAGCTCATCTCCCGGTTCGCGGGCGCCACTCGAGAACTTTCCGGCCCCATCGGCCATCAGTCCTGCGAGCAATGTGCCCCGCCCACTGCCACTTAAGGCTCGCAATTTTTCGGGCTACGTCGGTGACCCTAGTTCTACTGCGGATATCCTCATTTCTGATTCTATCACGCAGAGAAACCTCGAGCATAGCCCTCTCCATTGCCCTCTGAGTGACTTTGAGCCTTCTTATGAGGCCCATCGTAAGCGCCCACGTCTCGGAACCATAAGTCATCACTAGCAACACACACTGGTCGAAGACTTTCGACTTGAGACACTGCGGTAATTTGGACGAAAAGACACTGCGAAGCTTCCCGAACGCTGCCCAGCCGAGTCGGATTCGACGATTGACCTCTTTCTCGAAGTTGGACCTACCTAACTGGACTGTTTGTCCCAGGTATACATAATGGTCAACAACTTCGAGCGCAGAGCCTCCGATTATTACGGGAGTTGGCACAACATGGACATTAGACATAATTTTCGTCTTGTCCATGTTCATTTTAAGACCAACTCGATCGGAAACTCTGCTGAGGTCAGCGAGCATAATACTGAGGTCCTCCATGGTCTCGGCCATGACTACAATATCGTCGGCAAATCGAAGGTGAGAGATGTACTCGCCATTAACATTGATGCCTCGACCTTTCGTGTCCAGCACCTTGAAAGCATCCTGCCTGAATCTAGCCGGCGCGCAAATCGCGCCCAACTCGCCCTTACCGTTATTGGTTTCATCCGGAGATGGAGAGTGAATCATTGGCCCGCGTAGTGGTACACACACATTTACAAGTGTAGAGACGTCCTCGCACGCAAACATTGACACTTCATTCGAATTGTGTTCGAAATCGTGCTTTTATAGGCCGTGACCGCCGTGTACACACATGCGAAATTAACACGTTCGCTGGATAAGTAGTATTTAAAACATTTATGGAGTTAGTTCAAGTCTCGGGGATGGACAGGACATATTGATTGAGGCTACTTTTTATCCCGGAAAATAGCCCAAACTCTCTCGTGATGAGAGGAGTTCTGTGCCCAGCAGTGGGACGCAAATAGGCTGGAGTAACTATCCACCCAATTTTTATTGGGCCTTAAAGTTTAAGAAAAAAGTTGATAGCTCGTTGCATTTATATTTGACTTTACATATTCATCAAAAATAATCAGTTTTCCATTAAATAAATTGTTACTTCAACTACGAGTTAATTATATTCTGGGATTGGTACATTTAATTTGCGAATCGGGTTTAATGTACTCAGTTGTCTTAAGCAGGCTCATGTAGGCAAAGAATTGTCTGTCTGTTGCTCTCGTACATTTAACTACAAACACGCGGAGGAATAAATGCTCGGAACAGATTACTCAAGTTCAAGCCTGTAAGCTTAAGGCATCCAAATAATAGGGGAAATTAGAGCGTGATGCGGCCTACACAACTCTCTATAGTCGAACGGTTGCTTAGCAACTTTGGAATTTAACATGGTACGAATGAGAACGAATGTTGTAAGACTATATCGTCTTTAAGAAAATATAGGCGCGTTTTAACTCACGAGGGCGTAGGATTTTGTGCTGTGTGTGCAATATCGATATAGATGTGTGTGTGTAATTGACCACTTCTGAAGACACGCTTACGCGCACACTAATAATGTGTCAAGTGTTATAATTTCACAAACACCACACACATAAGAGACTTCCATTCCGATACTTGTATTTTAGTTCTACATTTCGCTCCCTCATTGCGAAACTCGTTTACAATCGCTTTGCAAGGGTAAACTATGTTCTTGTATTTTAGCGTTTGGTTGTTGTGTTATTAGTTCACATGATGAATTTGTTTTTCGTGAGGAAACCTGCATAGCTGGACGCTGCACGCTGTAATATTTAATTAGATACTGGTCGGACCTGTATTAGCACACTGGCTTGTCCGGAGAGGTAGCTACTACGCTTTCAGAATATAAGGAAGAGAAACGTTCGCCGTCAAAGAGATGTTTACACTTTTCCACCCTATTCCAAACTGTTTCTTGAATTAAAAATTCAATTACGAAACGTTATGTCTAAAATCTGAGATCACTTTGAATGCTATTCTTGTCCCTCATAAGGCTTAAATTGGATAATGCCATAGTTTAACTTAATGCTACAAATACATTTAAGCCTGGATTAGTATAATATTCACGTTTTAACGTAAGTACGTAATACGTTTGCGAATGGAAGGTCCTCGATTGTCGTTCCGGATATAAGCCGGAAGTCCTTAAAGGACTTACTACTTAGCTGCCTCTCACTTGCAAACGTAGAAACTCAGCTGAAATGTTTCTGGCAACATTTATTTCTGGCGTAAATTATTTCTAGCCGGGTATATTTTCTGCGGCGGACCCGCTATTCCTGGCTCGGGGTGCTAGAGTTGAGCGATGACCTCGTGAAGGTCGCGGGAAACCGGCGGAAGCAAGTAGCACAGGACCGGTCTGAGTGGCGAGCCTTGGGGGAAGCCTTTGTCCAGCAGTGGACGTCTTTCGGCTGAAATGATGATGATGATGATATTTTCTGTGACTAAACTGCGCGCTGATGTCGTTGCACCAATTAGTAGCTTCGCTTACTTTTTCTTTTTTAGGGTTTATTTATAAGAAACTAGCCGTTACCCGCGACATATACTATTAACAATACTAGCTTCTGGATAGATATTTAGCCCATGCCTTTTAATTTTTACAAAAAAACATTTTGAAATTAAAATTCATTTGGAACAAAATATCCTGAAAACCGGTGTGTCAGAAGATGGACAAAACTTCTCAGCAGTTTCTAAGTAGAAGAATTGGGTACTCCAGTTTTATTACTGGAATATCTAATTCTTTCAGGATAACCTGAATTCCGGGAAACCGGTGGAAGCAAGTAGCACAGGACCGGTCTGAGTGGCGTGCCTTGGGGGAGGCCTATGTCCAACAGTGGACGTCCTTCGGCTGAAATGATGATGATGATGATGATGATGAACCTGAATTCTCTAGTTTTTGCCAGTTGGTCGAATAAACACCGAACTTATCACAAGTTCTACAAATGTTCACATGGTACCTACGTTTCAGTAAGAAGCTGCTTCGAGCCGTGGGAAAGTTTTATAATCTGTGGATTCTCTGGTGACGGCTAAAATGTTTATTACTTTTATTAGACAAGTACGAAAAACACCTGCTTTGTTGTGTAATATTAGTTGTAAATATGAGTAGTTAATATATCTACGGTATCCGGGTTAAATTTTTAACGTCTGTTGAGAAAGCAAATGAGAATGAAAGAACTAAAGATGCGGAAAAACTGTGTTCAATAAGCACAAACTTTTGTTCACTTTGAAGTTTAGACAGCTTGTCAGCTGCGAGACGATTCATGATAAAATATGATTGAGTGGAAATTGATCTCAGATTAGTTCACTCCGTAGTTTTTAAAATATCAAGATTAATTCGTTTCGTCGTGTCGTGTATTTTTTTTTTATATTTCATAGAGATAGATAATCAAGTTTAGTAGCTTAGTTTAGTGAAGCCGTGGTGGCCTAGTGGTTCGACCCTCATGCAGAGGGTCGGGGGTTCGATTCCGGCTCGCACCTCTAAGTTTACTTGAGCGAAATTCAATTTGAATTTACCACTGAGCTTTTCGGTGAAGGAAAACATCGTGAGGAAACCTGCACGCATCTGCGAAGCAATTCAAAGATGTGTGAGAAGTCCCCAATCCGCACTGGGCCCGCGTGGGGACTATATCCCAAACCCTCTCGTGAGAGGAGGCCTGTGACCAGCAGTGGGACGCAAACAGGCTGTAGTAGTAGTAGTACTTAGTAGTAGCTTACACAGGGCATGAACATTACAATGACAAGAGACATTCGAACGAAAGAGTTACGTGTCCAAATGAATAACGCATTCACTGCCACTTCTGTTTTACGAACTTTCGCCACATCTGTCATTAAGGGAACATTCCAACGCACATGTACAACGCATATATGCGTCGGTGGCAGTGAATGCGTTAAAAAGTCCACTATGTATGAGTGAACTTAAAAATATGCAGGCGGCAAACGATTCACCTTTTTCGAACTATTTTTAAAATAACAGTAGTTCTTTATAAGCTCAGGTTCCGCATTTTCCAAAACGGTGTCCATTACGAAGTCCAGTGTCTTGAATTAAAATTCTGCTAGAAATGCGAGTACATTTCCACCCGCTGCACCTCACCGTGCAATTCTCATTCCCGCGAAAATTCCCACTCCTAATTTTTCCCTCACAAAGGTTACTGCGGGATTAAAATAAACTTGCTACGTGCTGACGAAATGAAAACTGTGTTTTTTTCCCAAACTCAGCGCCATTATGGGCGCGAGAGTTACGGCGAATGGAAGCGCTAGAAGATTTATGTGTATCCTCGAGATTTTTTTTGTAACAAACCGAACACATTTTAAGAGTAATTCGTTTCACAAAGTAAGTAGGTACTTATGTAGTAGACTGAGGATTTATTTATAACCAAGAATAAAGACTTTTTGATTTTGATATAGGTAATTGTATCTATTATATTTCTTTCCGCGTGTTTCATTAACTCCCGACGCATTTGTGTACATGTGTGTCTGTGGCTTCGTATCTCCGCTACGGTTGAAACGGTATTTATTTAGTTAGTATCTCCCGCCTTTATCTAAAGCAAGGAGGAAGTGGAAAAGATGGAGATCGTTCGACTCCAATCGAGACTCGATAGAACGGGAACTCGATCTTATCTACCTGGACGGTTTGCGAGATTGCGAGCAACCGTTAAGTCCAGTGAGCGCGTTTGTTTCTCGACTTTTCACACACGTAGTAACGCTTTTATTAACAGATGATATAAAAATATTACTCGTATTTCGCAAAAATAATAGATATATAGATTACTAGCTTCTGCCTGCGACTTCGCCCGCGTGGAATTCGGTTATCGCGTTCCCGCGGGAACTATGCGTTTTTCCGGAATGAAAAGTAGCCTATGTCCTTTCCCGGGACCCCAACTATCTCCATACCAAATTTCATCCAAATCGGTCCCGTCGCTGCGACGTGAAGGAAGGACAAACAAACACACTTTCACATTTATCGTATTAGTAAGGATCATTGTAATCCCATGTAATCTAGCAAATAAATATTTCTTATTCTTATTCTTTGCCGCCCTGCCACGCTGAATGCAAACGTAACGTAGCAAGCATTCAAACTATTGGAACTATACGACCAAGATTACAATTTACTATGTAACCCTTTCGAGTTGGCCGACTTTGGCGGCAAAAAAGTTAAAGGAGACGATACTTTGTCGTGCTATGGCATAGAAATCAGAGAATGTACTCAAGTACATTGTTCGCTTTATAAAGGTAAGCTTTTTTGTCTAATTGGTAGGAGGCAAACGAGTTCTCAGGCCACCTGATGGTAAGCGGTAACTGCAGCCAAGGAAATCATATGATTTTGAACGCGTTTTGATGGAATGCCTTTGTGACAGTCTACCTACTCTAGCTACAGTCGACGTCAAAGAGAAATTTACACTTTTGGACCTTAATACAACGGAATAGGGTGAAGAAGTGTAAACATCTCCTTGACATCGACCGTACTTTTGACACAAAGGTTATTATTATACAGTACAAAAATATACGTACACATTTTCAGTTGATGCTAGTCTACTTTTAATTTGATTAAAATGTGCTGAGACAGTAAAAAAGGCAAATCTCGTCGTTTCGTAAAACAACATAAAAACGTTTACGGACGAGCCCTTCCAGGCTGTAACGCGTCCAATCCTGGAATACAGAGTGTCGGAAATTAAATTAGAATAAACATAATTAAACAGTTGGCCCCCATTTGCTTCGACTTTCAAAATTACAGGATTTAGGGGATTAAATGCCTCTCGGATGTTAAACGCGGAATTTCGGACCAAAAATGTATAAAAGGCATTCGAGTTATTTTTTAAATTAATTAATTTGCATTGAAATTCCACCCCTACGTCGTTCGCGCAGAATATAAGATGATATATTATAGGGCAGATGGCCCAATTGGGTACAATTTTCTCCGCAGTTTTGAGATCTTCTTTTATGTATAAAGGAATCCAAGACGTTCCCGCGTAGTGCGATAAATTCTTATTATCGTATTTTCATCATGAACGAACTAATTGTGAACAAACAGCAAAAGGGCATTATAACCTAAATAAACCTGGAAGGTCTTCTAATGTACATATTGCCACGTCTATTCTTAACTAAGAATACGACAACGAACTCGTTGACCTGAAATCATAAATATTCAAGTTAAAGTACTATAGTTAAAGTAGGTACTAAAGCTAGCTGTTAACAATTAATATAATGCGTGTAATTACGATAATTTTAATTATGTTTCACTACGTGTAACATTAAACAATGCTACGTATGAAAATGCAGGCCGATATCCGATATGAGATTAACCCCGTTATTATCCATACGTGCAATCATAACAATCGGAAACCAGTAACAATAATCGTTTTCGAAGACCAAACACAAACGAGCGCAAATAACAAGTGTGTTTAACAGGAAATAAATGCTTTGTACGGAAAAGTAGTTACCATCTCGCAAACTAAATCGCTGTGCCGCAGTGGTGATCTAATTTGGATGCATTGTAGTTTTGGCCACGTATCCAATTTCTGCCGGCCACATATTGGGTTTCAGATACACTGTGGTTCAGGCAGGACTGCGCGGGAAAAAGTCGCGCTTTGTGGCTTGGCAGCAAAAACTCCGCCCGTGGCGTCACTTGCTGGACGCCGCTTTATGATGTAGTCACTACTTTGTGGTCGTCATTCCTTTTTATTGCCATTTTTAACGCTGTTTTCATTTAATATCGTATATTTCGGAAGAAATCTACCTTCAAGATACTCGTAACTGGAGTTGGGTGATTTAGAAAAGAACAATACCTAAATAGGATTTAATAATAATAATGGTTTATTTCAGGTGTACACCCATATAGAAAATTACAAAATTTTACCTTAAAATAAGTCAATGTAAACATAAATTTGAAAAATATGGCAATAATGTCATTAATTATATTATAGGTTAGGTAATTTTATTTCTTGCTAGCTGTTCGCCCGCGACTTCGTCCCGCGTAGACTAGGAATTTGCGTACCCGATGATACTATACATATAGATGGGTATAGTTATAGAAGTAATGATAAACTCGTTTGACCAGTGAAAAACCTGTTCCCGTGAAAATGTCGGGATAAAAAGTATCCTATGTTATTCCCAGGCCAGGGTCTCAAACTATCTCCATACTAAATTTCATCCAAATCGGTCCCGTTCGACGTGAAGGAAGGACAAACAAACAAATAAACAAATAAACGTTCGCATTTATAATATTAGTAAGGAGTAAGTTAGTGTTTCAGGGTCCGACTGTCCAGGGCGCACTGCTAACGTGCACAGGATCTCATTTTGGAAAATTCATTTTAAAACTATACAGAAAAACTCGTAGAAAAGAACGATACCTAAATAGTACCTTAATAGGATTATAACTTTACAGAAAACTCGTTTGCCGTAGTTATGAAAACGATCACATTATAGAATTGCAATAACGTTAACCGTCCGTGAATTCACGAATAACACACAAATTCGATGTAAATACTCGCATTTCTGCTCCGAATGTTTCATTTATTTTCATCCGTGAATTGTCACTCGAAGCAAAATAAATACCAAAGAATTATCCCTTGTTTGAAATGAACGTAGAAAATCGTAGAACGTAGAAACAATCACGTAATATATTCAAGAGTGATCAGAGACCCTTTGCCGAGATAATACTGGGCCTAGACTCTACCTTAAAACAAAGAAATGTATTTCATTATTATACCCGAAAAAGAAATATACACTGGGTTTTATTCAAATGTTTCTTTGTATTCACAATCACGTATGAACAGTCAGCAGCAGAAGTAGATAAGCTGTCCAGGTGTTCAAAATGACCTACACACGACCTTATTCTTAAGACGTTAAGGGCGTGTGTAGGTCATTTTGAACACCTGGACAGCTTATCTACTTCTGCTGATGACTGAACATGACATTTACAAGGTACCGATAATGTTGAGGTACTTGGCGTACCAAAATATTTGTATCAATAAATGACAAACCGCACAGAGCAATGGAGCGTGCCAAACTAATTAAATTAAGGACTGCTTCTAATTTTATAATTTTTCACATTTAAAAGAGAAGCCACACTGTGAAACTCTACAGTGCTCCAGGGTTTTATAGTAAAATAAAATATCATTCGAAGGTCGCGGGAAACCGGTGGAAGCAAGTAGCACAGGACCGGTCTGAGTGGCGAGCCTTGGGGGAGGCCTATGTTCAGCAGTGGACGTCTTTTGGCAGAAATGATGATGATGACGTAATGACTTTGATTGATTTGATTGATTGATTGATTGATTGATGAAAATATCATTGAGAATAATGTGCCGCCGTGGTGGCCTGGTGGTTCGACCTGCCGCCTCTCATGCAGAGGGTCGGAGGTTCGATCTTCGCTCGCACCTCTAAGTTTACTTATATGCGAAATTGTTCCTCTCCTTTCGTGGTGAGAGGAGGCCTGTGACCAGCAGTGGGACGCAAAATAGGCTGTATGGTGGTGGTAGAGCATAATGTAAGTACGGATTAATAGTACATTTTATTAGTATGACTACAGTTCATTAATCTATCACACAAACTCATACACTCTACTATGTGTTCTAACTGCTTATTGAATCAAATCAAAATTAAATTATTTATTCAGCAAATAGGCCACATCTGGGCACTTTTACACGTCATTTACCTATACCATTTTATACGAGAATCCAGTGATCGCACTATAATATACCTACCTATTTAGTACCACTTTTTACCACTAGTCTTGTTTGCTGTATATTACTAAATGCGAACGTGCGTCTGTTATTATAATTTACAATTATAATAATCAATATTAATTAATTAATCTATACTATAATAAAAGAGCAGAACCCGGCGTGTCTGTACATAGAAAGAAAAGTTCAAAAAAAGGAACGGGGGGTCTAAAGATGTATTGTAGACCACAAAACAGCGATTTTTAGAAATCTTTTCTGTACGTCTGTCTGTCTGTTTGTTAGAGTTAATCTCTGAAACTACAGAACCGATTTGAATGCAGTTTTCAAGGGTAGATAGAGCATCATTTGGAGCAACATACAAGCTATGTTTGATTAAAATCGGATGTCGCAAAGAAAAGTTATCGGCAATTTTATATTCCACGCGTACGAAATCGCGGGCAGAAACTAGTTATTTACGAGGGGCGTTCAAAATATTCTCGGTATTGGAATGAAAACAAACAAGTATGAACAGTTTGATATTTTTTATTTTTCAATATACTCCCCCCCTATGTTAATACACTTAAAAGATCGATCAATTTTTTTTTTTAATCCCTCATAAAAATATTTTTTATCCTTGGTATAAAAGTGCTCCTCTACTGCCGCCTTCAACGCCTCATCGTCAAAAAATCGATTTCCACGCAGATCCTTTTTGAGATTGGGGAACAAAAAGAAGTCGCTGGGGGCTAAGTCCGGACTATACGGTGGATGAGTTATAGTTCCGAACCCACATTCAGCAATAGCTGCCTTGGCAATATGAGCAGTATGGACAGGGGCGTTGTCATGCAGAAGCAGAATACCTTTAGACAACTTTCCTCGCCTTTTTTCTTTTATTGCGTCCCTTAATTGATGTAGAATATTCGCGTAGTACTGTCCCGTGATATTTACACCTTTTTCTTTATAATCGATCAACAATACTCCTTCACAATCCCAAAATATTGTTGCCATGACCTTGCCAGCGGAAGGGACGACCTTGAACTTCTTGGGATGAGCTGAACCCTTAATGTGCCACTGCATGGACTCCTGTTTACTCTCTGGGTCATAATGATGAACCCAGGTTTCATCTCCAGTAACTATCTTTTGCAGCACCTCATCAGGATTTTCACCACACAGGTCAATAAAATCGGAACAGCAAGCTGCACGCACATCTTTTTGAAGTCGAGTCAGCATTCGCGGAACCCATCTTGCACTGACCTTTGACATATTAAGATGGTCATGGATAATGTCATGTACGGTACCAATAGAAAGATTGGTTACTTGAGCTATTGATTTTATCTTCACTCGACCATCTTCCAATATAAGGTTTTCCACCTGATCAATATTTTCTTGTGAAGTAGCTACTACAGGCCGGCCAGGTCTAGGGTCATCTTCAATACTCTCCCTGCCACGTTTGAATTCGCTTGACCACTTTTGAATTGTAGATAAAGAAGGAGCAGACTCACGGTAAACACAATCCATTTCCTCTTTTATGGTTTTTTGGTTTTTACCCTGTTTCGTCAAGAATTTTATTACGGAACGATGTTCTAATTTCGTTAACATTGTTAATTCACTCATTGTGTTCGTGTTTGTTCAGAAATTGCAGAAAAACAAAAGAACATCTCGGTTTGAATTATACTTTTTTTTAATGTCAAAGAATGAACCTTACCAGCCAGTAACAAAACAAATTCAAAAAGAGGTTATAAGATATCAATACCGAGAATATTTTGAACGCCCCTCGTATATAACTAGCTACAGCGTTCATACATAGTAATCTCTTCGACTTGATCCTTTTCTCAACATCCAAGTAACAGACGCGACTTTTGTACAGACTTATTATTAGTATAGATAATTGAATTAAAAACAAAACTCGATGTCTTAATAAATTGAATCGTCTTATCGTTAAGTACGTAGTGGGTGGTTGGTATTTTTAGGCATTAATAAATAATAATAATCCGAGTTAATTAATCTAAAGTACCTATTCACAAATTGTCAAGCGACAACATACATTGCCACGTATGTTAACCTGGCGAATATACGGGCAGTATAAAATCAGCAATGGATGTTGAACATTACTTGTATTTCAGGCTTGTTTTGCGCATGAACGCAGTTGTCGGCTCGCTGGGAACGCAGAGCCGGACTCAGTTGGGTCTGAATGTCAGGCGCGCTAGCCTGTGCGATGCTACCCTAAATAGCTACGAGGAAAAGTTTCGTTTTCGGCCTGCCGCCGGGGCACAGTGGTTAACATTGAAGAAGTTTGGATATTTTTGCGGAGCGTGTTTGGCGGTAAGTTTAGTTTTAATTTATACTTTTTAACCCCCGACGCAAAAAGAGAGGGGTGTTATAAGTTTAACGTGTCTGTCGGTGTATTTGTCTGTGGTATCGTAGCTCCCGAGCGGATGGACCGATTTTCATTTAGTTTTTTTTTGTGTCATAGACAATTTTATCTCTAGTGTTTTTAGCCATGTTTCATGAAAATCTGTTGAGCCGTTTGAAGATCAACAGCTATTTTCTAGTTAATGAGGGGATCTGACTAATTTCCTTATGTCCGATCGATTCGAAATTTGGTACCGTGTTACTTCAATGATATTAAAATAAAAGTATATGGTTAGGTAACCATGAATCGGGGTTTTTAATTTTTTTAATTTATAGTTATTGATAAGATAAGTCAGTAGGTATATTCGACGTTTAAAACACACTACTACTACAGCCTATTTGCTGGGCACAGGCCTCCCCTCATCATGAGTAGGGTATGGCATTAAATATCTTCGGAACCGGAAACGCATCGGTGACGCCTCTGGAGTTACAAATGTCTATAGGCGGCGGTTATCACTTTCCATCAGGTGGGCCGACTGCCTGTTTGTCCGTCTACAATAATAAATAAAAAAAATGACAGGGTTTGGGCTAAAACACAAGTTCCGATTAATTGAGAAGAAACTTAGACTTCACAGAGAAAAGGTACAAAACAATGGTAAAATCACATGGCTTTTTAACTACATATTAATGCAGTTTAGAGGTCATTTATTCAATTTAAGACAGCATTTTCTTATCTTCCAAGTCACTCGTAATACATTATTCATTCGTCAAGGTTCCCCTGAGATAGCCATTTTTCAAATCGGCCAAAGTGGAATATGAAAAATGTCTCCTGCCTGGCAAAGTAATAAACGACTGGAAAAATCAAAGTTGAAAATTATGGTCGCGACGCGTTCGAGGTTTGACAAGGTAATCTTATGACGCGAACAGATAGGTAATTTTTAGGTTGAATATTTATTAGGAAAAAGTTTAAATGTAAACTTGGAATAAGTTAGACGTATTTACCTGACAGTATACCTAGTATACCTATACATAGGTTACCACAACAAAATAATAAATGCAACAAAAAAGGGGTTCTCCAAAAAGTTAGTCAACGTGCGTGCGTAGTTCATGTAAATATATGCAAGCGTCAATATACAACGGTCAACCTCTTATCCCCAGGAGGGTCGTGTTGTACAGTCAGCAGCAGAAGTAGGTAAGCTGTCCAGGTGTTCAAAATGACCTACACACGCCCTTAACGTCTTAAGAATAAGGTCGTGTGTAGGTCATTTTGAACACCTGGACAGCTTATCTACTTCTGCTGCTGACTGTACTTGATTGCCTCCAGTAGTAGAAAAAGAAGTGCATATGGCACATGACGATAAAATGGGAGAACCACCACCACCACCACCACAACAGCCATTTACGTCCCACTGCTGGGCACAGGGCTCCTCTCATCACCAGAGGGTTTGGGTTATGGTCCCCACGTGAGCCGAGTTCGGATCGGGGACACACTTCATACATCCTTGAATTTCTTTTCAGATGCGTGCAGTTTTCCTCACGATTCTTTCATTCACCGAAAAGCACATTGATAAATTCAAATTGAATTTTGCACATATTTAACTTAGAGGTACGAGCCGGATTCGAACCTCAGACCCTCTGCACGAGAGGGGGTTGGTCAAACCAATAAACTACCGAGGCCCATTAGAGGGAGGTTGGCGGAAAATTGTCAATGACAACCATAAAAGTATTGGAAACCGATTGGCCAAGTGGAAAACTCGTTCTCTACACTGTTGAAGATGTTTTTTAAAGTTTATTGTAAGAAATTATAATAGGTTTGCGGAAAATCTGGTTGCAAAATAATTGCCTTTATAAAGTTAATGTCTCCATGGTGTTTCGATGCTTTCTATAGCAAATAATTTAAAAAGGTTGTAATAAATAACCAATTATTACATGTCGATTTAATTTAAAAAAGCACAGTAATAATCACCATAATTTCAGCCGGAAGACCTTTACAGCTGAAAATAGGCCTCCCTCAAGGCTCGCAACTCAGAACGGTCTTGTGCTACTCGCTTCCACTGCGTTCCCGCGACTTTACTATAATTATAGGTCGTCGCTCCATCTTGTTGGAAGACGACCAAAATTTTCTATAGGTATAAGTTATAATATTTGAAGACATAAAAGACCTGCCCGAACCTAATATTCATTTTCATATATAAATAACTCGATTTTTGAAGAAATAGTATACTCAACTGCAAGCAATTAAACTTTGGATGTCATATTATATATATATTTGTTATCCGTTCATTAAGCCCTTTATATAGATACCCCACTAGATAGGCTTTGACAAAAAATATTTTTGGAAATGTTTACAATGCCTCCAAAAGTCAGCCCTTTTGTTTTTTTGCAATTTTGATATACTCAGTGTTACTCTCACGATTAAGACGAATCTAACGACACCTCGCATGCTAAAATCCATCAAGCCATTTAGGCTACAGAGCGTGCCAAAGAAATATAAGTACATACATATACTCGAAAAACATAACAGCTCAGTTGGGTAAAAAAATACGATACCTTCAATAACAGCTAACCCTAATATCTCGCCGTTAATATGTAACTCAAGCAGTTGGTCATATCCTTTTAAGATCATTTTCGTGTGGCTTCCACTCCAAAGGCGGCCCTTACTGACCCGTGTCCGATTTCAGCCCCTTATAATATCACCCGAGCGCCGGACATCGCAAACTAACGTCGATTGATGTCAATTGTCACCCTTATCAGCGAAACAGCCCTAAGTCGTGACTGGCCAAGCCGTAGAAGCCTGTCAACACGTCAGGCTTGTAACTTTAGGCAAAGTCCTGGAGGCAATGGAACTATAAAGTACTGGTAAGTACTGAGGGTTTCATCCCAAATGGCGGATTACTTTGAAAATTACCTTTGTGTTATTTCACATTTTCCTGTATCAGCTTTGCATAAAGAACTTTACTTTCATACCTATGGCACTTAGGTTTGCCCTAGTTGTGACTTGTTGTTGTTAATTGAGTTGAGTTTCAGCGTTACCAGTCCAAGGTCGTTGATATATGTTCAACTGTATAGAACCAACGATCATGGTGGACATTATTTAACGAAGTTGTTAAATACATTAATTCTTATATGTTGGTACTTAACCAATTTGTTTTTTTTTTTCATGTCATTTGTATAGGCAAAATAGCGCCTGATAGTAAGTGGTCACAGCGGCTCATGGACACCGAAATCCTATGATCTCCTATTAATAAACCATAAGATCTCGAATGCGTTGCCTACCCTGAGGCTTAAGATGGAATGCCTCTGTGCCAGAAATTTCTGCCTACCGGAACACAACAGTGCGAGCACTGATGTTTGGCGGCAAGTTAACGGGGAAAGACGGCAAATGATGAGGCAAATTACCATAAAAACTTTCTGGACAACCTTTTTAAAATGTAGATCCCAATTAAATTCAAATGTAGAAGTGGGGAGAACTAGTTTACTTGGTCATCAATAACCCTATCGAGCTGAGTCAATATTAGTTTAACGCAGTTAGCTGTTATAAATTGTTTTCTGCGGTGAACACAAGGTGTTGTATGCAGCCTGCAAAAATAAATATTGTGTACTGGGAATACAGAATACGAAATAAAGTGTTTTCCGTTTGATATACTCAAGCGAGAGACGCGTCCCGGTAAGTGAAGCCAATTTGAGACCTTACAGCTTCGATCTTTCGTGCAGAAATAGTCAGTATTTTACTCTTTTATGTCCAAATAGATATAGTGCTTACCTACGCGCTGCTATTCTAATATTTATAGCTTACTTTCAACTGTCTGCACTTCTGGAGCTTATTAAATTCGCGAGGTGGAAAACCGACGTTAAGAGACGACATAAATAGTAATCGTTTAAGACCTTTTCAAGGCATTTTATCAAGCCGTATAAAACTCGAGGCAAAATATTAAAACGTACTCTTTAGACGTAGGCTTAGCCACAGAGAAATAATATAATTTGTTAAAGCCCGAAGATTAATATTCTACACAATTGAAATCTGCGAAGTTGTGAACGCAGCGGTTTTTCCTCTGTATTTTAAATAGGTTTTAGACTGCCGGTATTTAATCTTAGCCAGTTGAAAAAAATGTTGTGGCTTAGATGTAAATTCAACGTGTCATAAATAGGTTACGAATGATACCCTTGTTCAAAATGTTCTTAAGTAACTTACTCGTATATGAAATCGCAACACACAATCAAGCGGTGATCCGGGCTTATTGTATTGATATTGTCTTGTTTAGATATACGTGAATACACGTATATTCCCTGTCTTCGTGCGTTCCACGTGTATTACAATGAATACAGAGATGGTAAATTGTATCTGCAAAAGATGTGTACAGATAAATCCATTGTTACACATACATTGTGTTTCCAAGAGGTAATTAACGAAGTAAATTGGAAATTAGCTATTACAATTCAAATCTGATCAAGTTAAATACCTGAACTTTACTCTTTTAGTTTGCGAAATTAGTTCATAGCGAGAATCCTTGAAACCCCTAAGTTTCGGGAACATCAAAGTCTATTTACCCCAGTCGCCGTGTCAGTAGGACCACCTATCTCATTTCATGCTCGGGAAATGCCAGAAAATGCGTGCCGGTGACATTGATGTTAGAATCGTTTTAAATGAATGCCGATTAGGTAGGTACAGGTACTTAAGCGGTGCCGTTCGTGCAAAATACGCGCGCTATCTAAGCAGTTGGTTACGATTATGCCCTTTGCACGACTTTCACGTTCGGCATTGGAGCTACCTAAAAAGGCAAATACAACGAAAAAGGCCTGTAAATCATGGGCTTAAGGCGTGGCGAGAATTTCGTTTAATCTTGTATACAATTGTCTAATACCGTCTTCCTTCCTTGGCATAAATCAAGTTGAACTAAGCCGGACCTTTTGTATCGCCCAACAACCGTTTGCTGAGTCATATAGTTGAATTAGGATTCTACTCCTAATGGCAAAGTCATTTCGAACGAACAATTCGCGTATAAGTGGGATTCCATATGTAAATGTTGAATACCTACATGGAATAAGCCTTTGTGTAAGTATATTAATCGTTTTGCCATTTATGAAATGTAAAAATGAAGAGTATTAAATATTACTTCCAGTAACATATTCAGTAATCCACTACCAGTAACGAAAATAAATGGAATTAAAATAACTTCGTTTTTCCGTTTTATTTATTCTGCGCTCAATTTTATATTTGTTTCTCTGTACTTATTGGTATGTTTTACTTGTTTCTGATTTAATTTGTTTCATAGCTAAATTTATTTTTGTACCTTGCAATTTTTAGCTTAGTAATAAAGGATCGATGACACTGTGTATATGATTTTATACTGAATGAAACCAGTATTTAACAAATCACAGACCTAAAATACGAGCTTATTATATATTTGCTTAATTGAATACTACAGTCAATATCGGTTGTCCAAAAATCTATTTACGTATTTAATTGAAGATGTTTCAATTCTAGCCGCTTCATTGGTCAGGAAGCGAGAACGTTCTCGAACTATTGCTACTTCAGGTTGATCAAGGCAGATTAAATTCATCAGGAGGGTCCAAGTTCGCCGCACCACTCTATGGACAGTCTAACTAGCCGTCTGCTAACTTCGGGAACACAGCGGCCTTTGTAGCAATTTCGAGAGTGAATGGAAACTATTAATTTTATTACTTAGAAGTAATTCAAGTAAAATCTTGTATTAAGTAAACCGGTTAGCGAGATAAACATACCTACCTACTTCTTATCACAAGAGACCTAATTTATGCTCGATCTCGACGGGTCACAGCGTATCTGCACTGACACTAAATATAAGTGGACTGATACATTAAAAGGACTCAGCTGGTTGATATGATTTTTAATACGCTAAGAACAACTATGACAATACAGTAAAACAAAAGGAGTATAAAAAATAGACAATAAAAAACTATAATCCATATTAATATTATAAATGCGAAAGTAACTCTGTCTGTCTGTCTGTATGTCTGTCTGTTACCTCTTCACGCTTCAACCGCTGGACCGATTGGACCGAAATTTGGCATGAAGATAGTTGGGGTCCCGGGAAAGGACATAGGCTACTTTTTATCCCGGAAAACCGCATAGTTCCCGCGGGAGCGCGATAACCGAATTCCGCGCGAGCGAAGTCGCGGGCAGAAGCTAGTATATCTATAAATAGGTGCAATCTTGCACACTAAACATTCAGATAGGTGTACTTTAAATAACTATTTTGCACTAAATTATCACGAAAATCCGCACTGGGCCCATTTTCATAGGTATTATACCTAGTTTCCATCTCCAAGTCCCCAATCCGCACTGGGGCCGCGTGGGGACTAATGGCCCAAACCCTCTCATGATGAGGGGAGGCCTGTGCCCAGCGGTGGGACGCAAATAGGCTGTAGTAGTAGTAGAAGTAGTTTCCATCTAACCTAATAGCTCTTTGTGGCAGGCTGGATCCGACTGTGAGCTTAATACCTTTGTGTTAGTAAAACACGTTTTATAGACCATATTGTGTTTTAGATAACATGAGTAAGTGGGAGGGTAAAAAACATCCACACACATATACAACAGATTTCACGTAGGTATATACAAATAAATAGCAATCCCATTAGCCAAAAGCAAAGCATAAAATTATGTAATAACCTCTATTACCTTGCCTCTTGAACGTGATGTAATTTGCGTAAGATGAATTTGAACGCCAATTTAAAAAGTGAGTAGATAATATTTGGTGCTGAAAATGTTACTCATATTTTTCTGACAGGACGTTTAGGGACGTCGCAACGTGAAATTCTCACTTGATGAACCGTCTGGTCAGTCATATAAGAGTGTAACGCTAATAATATTCCAGGTCTTTAATAACATAGTACAGTCAAATTCACTGTCATTTTATGGAACGCTGACAGTCGCTCCCGTTTCGATGCTATCTTAATTGTCATTTAATGAAAAAGTCAAAATGAAACCTCCATCACCACAACCACTCAATTTAACTATCTGACCTGTTTTTGACTTCTTGGTAAATTATAAAGTGACTGAGGGGTCTTATGATGGAGGAAGAACACGAAATGAAATAACTTTAGGTATTACATAAGTATGTAATACCTAAAGTTATATTTATATTTGGTGTAAGTACACCAAATATAAATATAAAAAAGAAAATCTTCAGGAAAAAATATGTTAATGACCTCTTCGAATAGCACAAAAGCGACTAGATTATTTGGTTTTATTTCAAGGCAATTCAGGTTTACCACTTTATTATTTACTTGATATATTAAGACGTTATGCACCTTGTGCTAACCAATTACCTAGTTTCAAGAAGAACTCGAGAATTTTCCCCACGATTTCGTACTACTTCGCTAAGCAAGCGTCCGTTAGCGCCAAGTTTCAGAATTTACGGAACAGCACGTTTGTTTTGGTGCATTTTTAAACTGCTGACACAACCTCCGCGTCTGGCGTTTATTTATCACATCTTTGTATTTATCGGTATTTTAAAATGGAAATTTATTTTAGACGAGCTTCGTACCCGCGACTTCGTCCCGTAGTATTTCGGTTGAAGAGTTCCCGCGGGAAATACGCATTTTTTCGGTATAAAAAGTAGTACATATGTGTCCCGAGTTATAAATGTACCCAAATAGTAAATTTTGTGGCAATTCGAACAGTCGTTTTTGAGTTTAAACCGTACCTACGTAGATACGATACGGTTATAGTGTAGAGAATATACCTAGTAACCTAAATATATGCGCTCAAGTTTAGCGATACTTGTTTCAAGATTATTAAAGCTTGCTCGCGTAGGTATATGCAGCTGTTCGTTGTTCAGAATTTTTGGAATACGCTGTAGTTTGCCGATTTGATCAATTATTTTTTTACAAAAAAAATCTCATCTGTTTATTTAAAATTTCCTTCTTGTTGAAGGTTAAACAGTTTATTTATAAATTTAAGCATACAGCAATGCAATCATACATTTTATACATAACCCTGCAAAACTGTTTATACAGATTGACTGCAGGCAGACACTTACGTTGCAGGTTAACAGTATCCGATAACACCCATTGCGTGTAGTGACGAAATCTGATGTCAAAACCATCAAAGTAAATCCATCAAACTATCGGAGACCTAGAACCAACAACTCAAACTAACACGCGCTTCGTGTAAATAAATCAAACAGTTGATAGACTTGACGGACGAGTAGATGGATTCAGTGGGGATAATCAGGAAATCGTTCTATTTATCAGTGCAAACTTCGGGCAAACCCCGAAGTTGATATGCAAATATCTACCTAGGGCAAACATACGCTATAGGCCGTTTTATGGCTTAACAATGGGACCTTCCAAGTATTTTACATTATAGGATATCTATAGATTCGATCATTGTAATACGATCGTATTTGCTTAGGACAATAGTAATATCTTACTGTCTTAATCCTCGAGGGGCTTTTGTGGGCGTAGAAAACAGTATTGCTTATATCGAAGGTGATAATTGTATTTTATAGCCTTTACAATAAATGCCTGAAGATCATGAACACAACATGCAAGTCCATATGACAGAAATCTTGATTGACTGATGTCATTTTTATCGAATAGAAGGAGAAAACCAACGAACGATTCACTAAATTGTTGTTTAAAAGTGTAGTTTAAAAGTAGCACAGCGAAAGGAAAGGATGTAAGTTATCATATTAATTTTGAGTCCAATTGTTTGAGAAGCTAAAGTCAGAACCAAATTAAGGAATATTTGTTCTACTTCTCTAAAACAAAGCAACTTCTCATGTCCCTTAACCTCTACATTTTAAAGTTGGACTCCTAATAAGAACCGACCCGCGTTTGGCCTTCAACATAGGGGTTTTACCGCTAAGTTATAGGGGATTCCGCCCGAGGCACCCAAATTCAACCGTCCAATAGTTTACCGTAAACTGCTGCTGCTGTGAGCTGGAGTCGCCCTTTTTCTTTAACCTATAGATTATTCCAAATGATGACGGGATGACCTGGACATGTTCTCCAGTACCTGGCCAATAATAGCCGAAGATAGAGGGAATTGGAAAAACATGGGAGAGGCCTTTGCCCAGTAGCGGGCCATTCAAACAGGCTTGACAAAAAAATTGATAATTCCATCTAAAACTTATGTACTTGAAACTAATTATTACTTAACTGTGCGTAACTATTCATTGGTTTCCTTTACCCGGTAACAGTTAATGAAGTATTGAGAATATTCGTACCGGGATACATAGGCCTCCCCCAAAGCTCGCTCCCTCAGACCGGTCTTGTGCTACTCCATCCATTGTATTCCTCCGACCTCCATCATGTTTGAGGACTACCGACAGCTCATATTTCGTTGCGCGAACGTCATTCGACAACTTATTGGCTGCCATCAGCCATCAGTTCTACCAAGTTTGACGAAGCTGTTAATAAATACTTACACCGTATTTTGATTATGTGATGAATTTCATAACACTACCACAACATGTCTGCTATCGCGTTGCTAAGTTAAAATGGGCTTGGACCGGACACATGTTCCGCTGAAACGATGAGAGATGGAGTAAGTACGTCCATGGTTGGAGACCTAACTCGAAGAGAGGTGTCGGAAGGCCGCCAGCAAGATGGTCTGATGATATGAAAGCGACCTGGCCCCTTCTGGAGAAGATGGTGTCTGAATCGGGCGGAGTGGAGGAAAATTGGAAAGGCGTATGCCTAATTACAGTGGGCGAGTAAGCGCTGAAGAAGAAGAGATATCTGATTTGATTTAATGTCACGTTTTCATATTTGACCGAGCTCTGATACTTTAATACAAAATGCCTAGCGCGTTCCCCGCTCTCTTTGCTAACGTACGTACCTACAGCAAAGTTTAATTAAAAACTATGGCCTTAACAAAGTTTAACATCTTTCACAATTCGGAACAAAGACAATTCGCAAAGTTTCCGTGTGTACAAAGTCTGCAATATGTCCTTAAGTGAAAGAGACACGTTCAGCAATTAAATAACTCCGTCCCTTTTGCGCTTTTTAAGACGGTGGTGCTGTGCTCCCCAAGCTCGTAAAGATGGAAAACGAGAGGACTATACTTTTCTTATGGAGTAAAATTAAGCATGGACAGTAGAAAACAAAAAGAATTTATTTTGTAAAGTTTTTAAGTGCTTTGAGTGCTTCGGGTCTCCTTATCCGAGGGATAATGCGGTCGACTACTCCTTGAAAAACTACCTGCGCAGTTTGAGAAGAAATTTTATATGTAGGTATGTATGGTGTAACTTGGAGGACATTACTTTTTTGACGGCCGGATTGGTCCAGTTGGTAGTGACCCTGCCTTCTGTTCCGATGGTCGCGGGTTCGAGTCCCGCTCGGGGCAAACTTTGTGTGATGAACACGAATGTTTGTACTCGAGTCATGGATGTTTAGTATTTATTTATGTATGTATTTCTCTATATAAGTATTTATATCGTTGTCTAGTACCCATAGTACAAGCTTTGCTTAGTTTGGGGATAGGTCAATATGTGTGAAATGTCCCAAGATTTATTATATTATTATTACAAACATTTCTTCGAGATTATTACGATTAAAATTAGTGACTTAGTTTATTAACATGATGATTGATGCCACATCTTGTTGGAAGCCGAGGCAAGCCGTTGCCATTTAGGAAATTCCTACATCGATTTTTGGCTCTATCCAATCTATCCATAGAATACAATAAGCCATACGATATTTTCATATCACAAATAATCTACTATATAAAAATAAGTCGGGTTTTCCTCCCTGACGCTATAACTCCAGAACGCACGAACCGATTTCCACGGTTTTGCATTCGTTGGAAAGGTCTCGGGCTCCGTGAGGTTTAAGGCGGTACGAAGTCCGCGGGGTCAGCTAGTTATATACATATATCTTGTACTTTAAACGCGCTAATCTTGTTTATTTATTTATTTATTTATCCGAGCGATCTCAGAAATGGTTCTTACGATTTAGACGAAAATTGGAGTATAGGGGTTTACGGCGGCCACAAATCGATCTAGCTAAGTCACAATATCTGAGAAAACTTCACCCCGAGCAAAGCCGTGAAGCCGTGGTGGCCTAGTGGTTTGACCTACCACCTCTTATGCAGAGGGTCACGGGTTCAAATCCGTCTCGCACCTCTGAAATTATTTATGTGCGAAATTCAATTTGAATTTACCACTGTGCTTTTCGGTGAAGGAAAACATCGTGAGGAAACCTGCACGCATCTGCGAAGTAATTCAAGGATGTGTGTGAAGTTCCCAATCCGCACTGGGCCCGCGTGTTGACTATAGCCCAACCCTCTCTCGATGAGAGGAGGCCTGTGCCCAGCAGTGGGCCGTAAATAGGCTGTTGTAGACCCGAGCAAAGCTCGGTCTCCCAGGTCCTATTTTTTTAGAAACAATTAATGTAATTAATTTAAATGCGTTACAAAATTCTTGCAAAATCTCATGACTTTCATCGAACACGCGACTCGATATGAAATTTTACTTTGCCGTTTCAATAAGCGATGCAGCATCTCATACCAAAGTTGCCGGTAAAAGGTAAATGATAAACGTTCTCTTTGAAGTTTTGTTCGGTTTTTGCTACAAAGGTTAGGAATTGATATTTCTTCGAAGTTGGCGTCCCCGCGAATGCCTTGATCTTGGATAGTTATTATATTGGACATTTACGTAGATATTTCCGCTTTTATAAATAGAACTACCGTATTTCGCAATATGACCCGCGTAAGTCCCATTTTTTTCCGTTCTCGTGGGAATTTCGGGAAATCCTCGCTCAGTGCCCCTAAGAAACAAGCCAAACTTTTGTCTCCGGGATAAAAAAAAACCAGAGTCCTTCCCCAGGCAATACGAGGAAGTCTTTTCTCGGGACTCGAACCTGCTCTATAATTCATCTAAATCGGACCAGGCTGTTGAAACGTGCAGAGGTAACAGACAGACACAGTTGCTTTCGCAATTATAATATTAGTAATTAATGGCTTTATTACGTTGGGTATATCAGGTATAATAAACGGAAGTAAAAAACTAAAACAGCTGGTTAGCTTCTCAGCCTCGAGTTGACAGCTGGTTAAAAATATCATCAAGGTACAAATTAACACATTAAATAATGATTACCTTTGTTTCGATACGCTATTTTTCAAGTTTTTTTATTTAATTTTGTGAAGGTTTTTAAATATTAAGTGGAGTGTTTTCATGTCAAAGTCGCCAGCCGCAAAGACTGTCAAGAACAATTACTTATATGGAGAAAAGACAAGAAATATATAGAGTAGGTAGTTTAAAAAATAAAGTTTAAGCTTTTGCTTAAGTTATAATTAAACAACCAGTTTAATTATTATTTCAAACCTCACGCTCACCAGAAAACAAGAAAATGTAGAAATGTATGCAGATTTATGCTACGTTCGCCGTTAGCGTTGAACAACTGCCAACTGCCATGAAAAAAATGCTGGGTAATGTCGTCTTTGCTGGCTTTTTAATTATTTCGCGATACAAAAAGAGGAGCGTCGTTAAATTAGTCTTTATATTATAATGTAGAATCTTATCGACAAATAAGTTTTTGAGAATTATTCAAAGTGACGTAACTATGGGGTTCAAACATTGACCTATAATAAGTAGAGATCTTCTACTATCTAAAGTCCAGCCCCTCCAGAATTCAAAACGCTTCAATGTATTTAAAAAGCACCACCAACACTCTCAACACCTGTGTGCGTGCTGAGACAGCCATCAACTACGCGTTGAGAGTGTTGGTGGTGCTTTTTAAATAATAATGAAAAAATTGAAGCGTTTTGAAATGTGAAGGCGCGGGACTTTAGATAGTAGAATATGTCTACATATGGACGAATAGTGCATAACAGAATATGTCAAAATATATGGAGCAAACTGACATTAGAAAATACGTTCCAATATGCTTATAACACCTCTTTATAACGAAGGCCAAACGGGTGCCCGAGCTGTTCGGGCACCCGTTTGACGGGGCCATTTTTCTCCGGATGTTTGTGAATCCTTACTTATAATAGATCAATGGGCTCAAAATATAAAAACTGGTTTAAGCTATGCAAAAATAGACAAGTGAGATCTACGGCTCTCAGAGCCACTATTGGCCAAAGGTTGACTCTGGTAGAGAATGCCTCGAGGCATTAAGCCCGCCTTAGCACACTAAGTTTTCTTTACGTGCTATAAAGTTAAAACTAAATACTTACTTTAAATATACTCCCAGATCATAACCTCTATTTCTGGTGCTGTAGGGTAAAAAATACTTTTAACATACCCACACATTATAGGTAAGTAGGTACCTAAAAAGCTTAGAAAGTTAGCAGATAAGAAAGATAATTAAAATAAGAATAGGGTGTATCTATGTATTCACACAAAAAACATCATGTGTATAATGATGGTTTTTCAATTTCAATTCGGTGGTTTTGATATTACAATAAATACCTAGGTACTCAGTGCAGCTTATTTCTTGATTTTTGAAGTTATTATTTTATACAACCTAATATGAGAAACTAAAGGAAAATAAGGAAATATGCGAACATAAACGAAGAAATATATGGCAATATCTCTTCCTTATGAATATAGTGCACGATCCGATCGTATCGTGCTCGCGTACGAAGCTTTCGGACATTTTAGTCGACTAAATTGTGCTTTTTTCCACGGTGACTGAATATTGATGTAAGTATGTATTTTACTAATTCATTAGACATTGAAAACTTTGTATCTACAATGGATTACAATTTAATAAGCAACACTTAATAGTGCAGGCGCTGAAGGGATGTTCATTCGCAAAAATCGCGGACTGCGAAATGTTTTTTTGGTTTGTCTACCTGAGACTTTATAAAATTATCATGTTGCCACGCCTGCGCACGGTTAAGGGACCTTGTTCACTTACTGATCTAATGCCTCTAATTCTCAAAAAATATACGTACACTTTTCAGGACTTTTTTAAAGTTTTTTTTTTTTGCAACAATCCATGTCGTGGTTTCGGTTGCATCATATTGTTTGAGGCATATCATGATCTTAGATAACGTAATCAAATCATAAATAACGTGAGGTGATTTTGGCGATTTTTTAACCCCCTTCGTGAGATATTGGTGAGATTTTTCTGAGCAAGGAGGTGAGGAAGGAGGGGTTCCTCCCTAAAATCGTGTTCTAGTGAAATTAGATAGTATTTTGATCATCGCTTGATTGGGTTTATGTATTTAATAACAGTCTTATATTGTATATAAAAAAAATCATCATTCTACCTTTAAGGCGAAAAAAATGTAATAAAATAAAACGTGCCATGTTTTTTTATACATTTCTTGCTTTAGACAGTTTCTTTCGAGAAAATAAATTACGTGATATTTTGCATCTTTTAAGTACTTTCTAGTCTCATCGAACATGAGTTCTCCGAAGAATCCTGTCGACACGCCTACTGCCACTTCAGTTTAACAACTAACAACTGTTATATATTGGTATAAAATAAAATAAAAATAAATAAATAAATATCTTGGGACATTTCACACATATTGACCTAGCCCCAAACTAAGCATAGCTTGTACTATGGGTGCTAGACAACGATATAAATACTTATATAGAGAAATACATACATATATAAATACTAAACATCCATGACTCGAGTACAAACATTCGTGTTCATCACACAAAGTTTGCCCCGAGCGGGACTCGAACCCGCAACCATCGGAACAGAAGGCAGGGTTACTAACCAACTGGACCAATCCGGTCGTCAATTTTATATTTGAGTGGATTGTTTAAAAGTAGGCTCCAACCTTATACATCTATACCTATTTATAAAAGCGATCTGCCCCGACTTCACGCGGGTGAAGAAACAAATTAGGTATACACCAAAACCTACCTCATGAACCCTTCTATCTATTAGTGAAAACCGCATCAAAGTAGGTGCGTTGAGTAGTTTTGAGTTTATCGTGAACAGACAGACAGATGCGGCGCGGGACTTTCCTTTGTAATCTTTCACTTTTTTAAAGTTACATCATTCCTTGACCGGGTGGTAATTCAGCACAGACGAAGTCGCCGGTAGCATACTTACCTGTTTTGGTTTTATTTTACGTTTTTACTTTGAATAAAACACTATTATCCACACTGCTTTTTATTAGTACGCCATTCCCCTATTTTCTTATTTTTATTGTAGAGGTTAACCACAGACACACAAATTATCTGTGGTACCTAGTGTTGTTCCACGTAACTAGTGCGGTAACATCCTCCTAAACCAGAAAGAACGAAAGTTTTACTAGTATCTATTCATCTGTTATACAAAAACTACAAATGCCTCTACATTATCAAATTTTTTCAACAATCTGACATATACCCACATACTATTATACGTTTACAAGAAGTAACCTTTATGCAACATATCAACGTACCTAGTGCGGTAACAATACCCTAGTTAGTTAATAAGTTTAAAATGTATTCATTGAAATTCTGTAGTCTCTGCCTACCCCAGCAGGATACAGGCGTGAGTTTACCGTATTTAATAATCTCCATTTTCAATATAGCCATGTCGAGCCGAAGGGTATCTGTTCATACGAGTGTGGCCTCTTTGGCGGGTACCGAAGCGTTCGAAAGCGGCGGCAAACAGCAAGCGACGCATATGTCGACATGTGTACACACTTGTTTGTTCACTGTACGCTTTTGACAGTCACAGCAATTTGTGGCTATGTGGAGCTCTAGAGTTAGGGATGTCATCCCGTCCATTTAATATGAAGTAAGTGTTGTTTAAAGTAGAAATCTGATTAATACCGCTTTGATGGGAGTGAAAAATGGACTACAACCATTATTAGATACCTACTGTAAACCAATTATTACCATACCTTGATAGTTGGTTTTACATAAATATTTCATTATTCATCAAAATGCCTTAATAGCATTTTACTCACTTACATGCTGACAATTAGTGGTGCTCGCACTGCTTTGAAATTTCAGTAAATACTTACTCAGTACAGCTTATTTCTTGATTTTTGAAGTTATTATTTTCTATAACCTAACATGAGAAACTAAAGGAAAATAAGGAAATATGCGAACATAAATGAAGAAATATATGGCAATATCTCTCCCTTATGAAAATAGTGCACGATCCGATCGTATCGCGTTCGCGTACTTTGCCAATTAGTGGTGCTCGCACTGTTTTGTCTCGGTAAGAGGGTAAGAGCCTGTAAAATTAATGGCATAGAGGCATTAACGAATCTAAATATATAAAAGAACAAACTGACTGACTGACTGACTGACATATCAACGCAGAGCCGAAACTACTGGTCGTAGAGAGCTGAAATTTGGCATAATTTAGATTCCTAGGGGAGCGTAGGGGAGCACTAAGAAAGGATTTCCCGAAATTCTCACGGGAAAGGGGAAAAAAGGGATTTTTACATTTAAATTTTTAGGCGCGTACGAAGTCGCGGGTAACATCGTAAGGATCTGAAATTTGGCATGCTGCTTCCTTGGAGAGCGTAGGGGAGCACTAAGAAAGGACTTCCCGAAATTCCCACGGGAACGGAAAAAAATGGGATTTTTACATTTTAATGTTTAGGCGCGTACGAAGTCGCGGGGAAAAGCTAGTAATAACATATGAACGAACAGTGCCTAACAACATGTCAAAATATATGGAGCAAACTGACATTAGAAAATACGTTCCAATATCCTAATAACGCCTCTTTATAAATATATTTATTTATTTTATTTATTTATAAAAAGTTTACCATGACCTTACAGCTAACGCCAATGCGTCATGAAAACAAATAAAAACTATGTAGGCGACGAAACGGCTATGTCAAGACGAATATTTTATACGAAAGTAAACCTACCACTATAAAACTTAAAGTGTCAAATGTACTGAGCGCCAAACGGGTGCCCGAGTTGACGGGGCTATTTTTCTCCGGCTGATTGTGAATCCTTACTTATAATAGATCAATGCATAGAGGCATAAAATATTAGTGCTCGGGTAGGCAGCGCATTCGAAGTCTCATGATTCCGTATGTTCAGGTAGCTTAGGGCTCTATTCGAAGTCTTAAATAGGGACAGGGAGATTCCCTATAGCATCGCTGACGCGTCGCGGCGTTGCAAGTCGCAAGCGAACTTCAAGCAGCTAGATTTAAAGTTGAACTTGACGCGTGAGCGATCCTATAGGGAACAGGGAGATCCCTATTTGTTTACTTTGAATATAGCCCCTGTGTTACTAAACAATGACATACTAAAGAAGATAATTATACAACTGGTACGTAAAAGAACACCAAATAGAACACTCCATTGTCCTTTTATATACTCTGAAAAATAAATAATCTCCATAGTGCCGCCTAGTAAACATCCGCTCTCTAAACGCAAGGAAAATAATTAAAACATAATTTTGTACTTTGCACAAATTAACAGAATTAAGAAGTTCGCTCGCTAAGTAATCTAATACTGGGAGCTTCTAAAAAATCTGGGGAAGCGCATGTTTTGAAAATTATTCCTCGAAATTTAGGGACCCCTCGTTTTTAGGGATCCGTACCTCAAAAGGAAAAAATGAAACCCTTATTATGATCACTTCGTTGTCCGTATGTCTGTCCGTCTGTCAAGACCAATTTTCTCAGGAACGCGTAGCGGTATCAAGTTGAAATGTATATCAAATATACGGGCCTACAGTCTCTTTTTGTTGTGAAAAAATAGCTGTAAAAATCAACCTTGTTTGTACGTCAACGCGATCAAAGGATATGCCCCTTTATGTTGCATATTTTGCGATTTCACGAGAGATCAAAACCTATAGGGTACTTCTCGATGACCTACAATTATAAAATTTGACCAGATGCAAGGTCTTACAACACAGACAAGAATAAAATCAAAATTTAATAATATAAACTTTTATTATTATTTGCGGTTGGTGCAGTAACCGTTTCTACTGCACCAACCGCAAATAATAAGTTTGTAATAGTAAATTTGCATTCGTCCTTCAAGTTTGTTACGGAACCCTCGGTGCGCGAGTCCAACTCGCACTTGACCGGTTTTTTAGTGTTGTGTTCTAAAAGGTACCCTTAGAGTTTGACCACGATCGTTCCGTCCGTCCGTCCGTCAGTAACGGAAAAAATATATACAAATTTTGATGATAGAATAACCTTTAATCGTTACACCTTTAGTTAAGTACATTGGAACTGAAGTTTCGTTGTTCGAAAGTGATGTAAGACCCTGCGGAGCATTGGAAGCAGTTAGTCTTAGAAACAATATTACGGCAACGTTATATTTCATGCGGGAACTACGAGCAGTTAAGAGGAACTTCGGTTTTCATGCATAACACTTGAAAATTTATGGCCCCAGTTAAGCAAATTCACTTTATTGATACTTCGAGAGATTCGTTATTTGTTTAATTGAAATAAGAGTACTTTATACATTACTAGCTTTTGCCCGAGACTCCGCCCGCGTGGAATTCGGTTATCGCGTTCCCGCGGGAACTATGCGTTTTTCCGGGATCTCCATACCAAATTTCAACCAAATCGGTCCAGCGCTTCAGCGTGAAGAGGTAACAGACAGACAGACAGACAGAGTTACTTTCGCATTTATAATATTAATATTAACATTGAAATGAATTGGAATATACTTATTCAGGTCACACAACACGCGGAAAATGAAAAGCTTACAAAAACATATTTACTTAAAATAAAAATTTTAGCAAAGACATCCTCGTATTCTAGAAGATAGTTCTTGCTTTGCCGCATTTCTTTAAGCGACACCGGCTGAAGTCGAGTGCTGACTCACCCGCGGGAGCTAAATACCGATCAGGCTGGCAACAGCTTACCGGACAGACAGTTTGCAAACTCCACACTTCTTACTGCGTTAAATAATGCTATTTCAAACAAGAGCTTTTCTCTACGTTAAGTCTTGCGTCGAATAATCTTGCAGCTTTAAGTTATACTGCAAGAGAACTATCTTTTAAAAACACGAGTTTTGGTTTTAAATCTACGGGGTCAAGCAAAATGTTGTGACGATATTTAACCCACAGAATCAGCTATCGATTCTGAGCATGTTTCTTTTTTTAATGTATGGGATAAAGCTATCGCTCACACCCATCAATCACATACTAAGCCATATTTTTCATTTTATTTTACTAACTCGAAAGAAATTAAAAACCTAAAAAACATGCTAAGAATCGATAACTGATACTGTGTTTGAAATATCGTCATAACGTTTTGCTTGATACTACTAATAATACGTCTGTAGAAAAGTCACGTCTGTAACTTGAAAATTAAAAGAAACGATCAGTCGAGGGGACATTATAAACGATATTGAACACAAAAATATGATTTTTAGATAGATTTACTGTATGTATGTCCGGATTTAACTCGAAAACTACTGGCCGGATTGCAATCAAAGATTGGTATTGAGGTAGGTATAGTTTATAACACTGGTTAACATATAAGCTACTTTTTATGCCGAAAACTCGCATAGTTCCCGCGGGAACGCTATTACCGAATTCTACGCGGGCGATAACATGACTTCTCAATTTGAATTAACCTCTGAGCTTTTCGGTGAAGGAAAACCATCGTGAGGAAACCTGCATGCATCTGCGAAGCAATTCAAAGATGTGTGTGAAGTCCCCAATCCGCACTGGGCCCGCGTGGGGACTATAGCCCAAACCCTCTCGTGATGAGAGAAAGCCTGTGCCCAGCAGTGGAACGCAAATAGGCTGTAGTAGTAGTAGATCACATGACTAAGTTGCGGCAGTAGGCGAATGTTTCAAGAACATTTTTAAAATATGTGTGATACTTTTTCTCGTCCTTAGTAATAGTACCCACTTGGGTTTAAGTACCTTACACAAAGTACTAAACTCCTGCCCTTTAAACCTCTTATTCGAAAAGTTAAGTCTTTAACAAAATAGGACGCCTTACTGCCAGCCCTCAATCACCGAACTTAAGCTGCGCAACTGGAACCGCTTAACAACTTCTTTCTACAGATAGAAACAATTAATCCCTAAAACTGGCAACAATTTGGCCCCGGCCGAGTCCGCGACTTGTAGGTTATCAGAGAATAACGTGGGTATTTTGAATTATTAAGCCGCAATCCTCCGTGAGTCGGCTTATCTTAATTACGGCCGGCCCGATTTTTTAGGATCCCGTTAGGCAAAGAGCATTCGCAGCATGTTTAGATCTGATGAAAAACGTTGGCATATTGCTCGTAAAACGTCGGGCGGAGTTCTAGAGAGGTTTGCATTGAAAGAATTATGACGATCCGACGATAGGTCAAGTTTACTAGGTGGAGAATTTCGCGACATGTTTGTTATGAGGAGGTTACGTCATAGGTACTCGTAGACACAGCCAAGGCGTCTATATATTTATATATTTATTACGAATGGGTTTGCTTTTGACCCTAATCACACCTGATGGAAAGTAATGATGGGGTCTAAGGTGGAACACGTTTACCCAGAAGATGCCTATTCACTCTAGACTTGAATACACCAAGATTATAGGAACTGGGAAACACAAACGCATGGCTCTGTAACTGAGATAGTTTTACTTCTGCCTTCTTGTGTAATATCTGTTATTATTATTATTTTCCTGCATGTTAGTTTTAGTGTATATTTAAGTTAAGGCAAGAACTATTTTTTGAAGACTAAAGAGTTCATCTATCTATCTATCTAAACGCAGGGAGGGAATTCCAAAGTTTAGCAGTGCGTACAAGAAAATATTTAGCGCATCGCTTTGTTCGACTCATGGGGAACTCCACCACATGAGGATGGAAACCCTCCCGTCGTCTAGTAGTCCGATGATAAAAAGTAGATGGTGGTATAAGATCGTGAAGTTCCTGAGCGCACTCTCCAAAATACACCTTTTTTCTTTTACAAATGAACTTTCAATTAGATCTTCGCCAAATGTATAAGATTTTTTTGAACTATTTTCTGTGAAATTATAATCGACTAGCTTCTGCCCGTGACTTCGTCCGCGTGGGATTCGGTAATAGCGTTCCCGCGGGAACTATGCGTTTTTTCGGGATCAAAAGTATCCTATATGTTGACCAGTGTTATAAAGGCCATGCCAAATTTTGTTGCAATCCGTCAATTGAGTTAAATCCGGACATACATAAAGATTTTTTTTCCTAAAAAGCGTTATTTTGTGTTCAGTATCGTTTATATGGTCCTCTCGACTTCATAGTTTCTTTTAATTTTCAAGTTACAGACGCGACTTCTTCTATAGACTTATTATTAAAATAGATTTATAAGCAAATGCTAAAATGCTGAATCTCTGAAGTGTTTAAAATTTTGCAGTGAATTAAGGGAAATGGTAATTTAATGACACGACCATAACTTGTTGACAGTTTGCCGATACTTGTGAAATATGATGGTACTTGATGAGTGCGGGTGGAAATAGAGTCACTACCTCGTACCTACATAAATTAGTCCAATAATAGATTTGTGTTTCATGAATGATCATGAGGTAGTTCTAAACTCGGTTACATTTATGGCATCGAAATTGCATTAACTAGAAATCATATTATTAAATATAATTGCTTCAACTTTTAAATTGCGTTCATGTTGAAAGCGAATGATTACAAAACGAAAATATTTCACATTAAAATTTCGTATCTCGCTCTCCGTTTATTCTATACATTCATGTCGTACAATATTTTAAGCGTCGTTCAAACTTAAATTATGGAACCTGTAAGATAATTAACTTAGTTATAACTTCGCAAAAGGTACATTTGCTAAAATGTGAATAACTTTTCGGAATTACTGAGTCTCATATTGTCTAACTATGTACTCAAAAGTTTATACATATTAATAAAAATATATAGAAATAAAAGTTATTATTATTAATAAATAGGTGAACGCTATTTCGAACATTTACTAGAATACGCGACTTTGCCTCAGAGATATTTCTTGTTTCGTTATGACGAAATAAGCAAATAAACTTTCGGGAACATGAAATATGTAGGTAGGTCAATTATTAGCGGGTAGAAGTGCGCAGTTATTAATGAAAATTCAGTTCGGCCCTGTCACTCCGAAATCTACTTTTGTATTCGAAAATCTGAACAACATCTGTGGTAGATTACTTTTCGGATATTAAATTATCATTATTTTACTTACCGATTTAATGTTGCAAAACCCAATAAATGGGTTGGCAACATGAAAATACACGCCAATTCAGCATAAGTATCTTGGGCGAAAAAGGTCTATGAAAATAGTTAAAAATTAGTTTTCCCAGATATGAGACTCGGTTAGATCGTTTTTTTACACCACTAAGTATTTTGAAAATTGTGTCGAAATCATTGGTGCCGTTTCTGAGATCGTTTGTGTTAATTTATTACTATAATAAAATAAATAAATTAATTAATATTTTGGGACATTTCACACATATTGACCTAGCCCCAAAATAAGCAAAGCTTTTACTATGGGTGCTACACAATGATATAAATACTTATATAGAGAGATACAAATATATATAAATACTAAACATCCATGACTCGAGTACAAACATTCGTGTTCATCACATAAAGTTTGCCCCGAGCGGGACGCGAACCCGCGACCGTCGGAACAGAAGGCAGGGTCACTACCAACTGGACCAATGCGGCCGTCATAATAAACGGGTAGTTTCGCTGTCTCCGGAACTATTGAACCGATTTGAATGCAGTTTTCAAAGGTAAATAGAGCATCATTTGGAGCTTCCAAATCATGCTCTATCTACCTTCCAGCCATGTCTGATCAAAATCGGAAAAAGAAAAATATCGGAAAGAAAAGTTATCGTCAATTTTATATTACACGCAGAAGAAGTCGCGGGGAAAAGGTAGTTAATTAATAAATGTATATAAATGCGTGTGATTTGACTGTTGAAGTATGTACTGACCTATAGCAGGATACAATGTAATAATAAAGACTGCATTCAACGGATAAAGCGCCTTCTAAGTTGCATCATGCTGTACCTACTAACGTGTTGAATAAATTGTCTTAATTCAGCAACTCAACATTATTCTTCATCAACTGTGACCGTCGGATTCGAGCTAATTTGCTCCATTACATAAGGTCGACGTTTAAGTGTCGCGCGAGGGTCTTACTTATCGCTGTAAATCACGTATATTACATTTAGTGAGCCGAGGGCAGTTGACAAGGCATTAGGGCCCTTATTGGGGACAACACATCTGCGCTCCGTGACAACGATATTGGAATAATGAAACTGGCTTGTTGAACTGAATATGCATGCATTACTAGAAGTGCACGGTGGTAGCCGTGGAGATCACGACCGGGGTCTGTTTTGTTTATGCATTGGCCTATAATAAGTAATAACAAATGGACGAACAGTGCCTAACAGAATATGTCAAAATATATGGAGCAAACTGACATTAGAAAATACGTTCCAATATGCTAATAACGCCTCTTTATAACGAAGGCCAAACGGGTGTCCGAGCTGTTCGGGCACCCGTTTTGACGGGGCAATTTTTCTACGCCTGATTGTGAATCCTTACTTATAATAAATAGACCAATGTGTTTATGTCATGTGTCAATGTGGTTATGGCAAACGAACACACAGGCCACCTGATGGTAAGCTGTCACTGCGGCCCGTGGACACCGAAATCTTATGATTTCTTATAAAGAAACCATAAGATCTTGAATGCGTTAGCTACCCTGAGGCCTAAGATGGAATGCCTCTGTGCCAGTAATTTCACCGGCTGCCTTAACCCCTGAATGAATATTGTTAATGTTATGTTGTGTATTTTACGAAATAATAAGATTGTTAATTTAACTAGCGTCCCGCCCCGGCTTCCCACAGGTTGTAGAACAACAAATTATACACCAAAAAAAATCTCAATAACTCCTCTAGCTGTTAATGAAAACTGCATGAAAATCCATTAAGCAGTTTTTAAGTGTCTTACGAACAGATAAACAGAGTGGCGGGAGGCTTTTCTTTAGGTGTAAAGTGTGTTAGGTTTATTCCAGGTTTTTTATATAAGAGCGTCATCTGAACAAAGTATCAACATGTATGAAAATAACGAAACATTTCATGTAAGTAACATTATTAGTGCCCCTTAAAAAAGGCTTTTCCGAAAAGTTACAAGAAAATCTCATCATGGGGACCTTTCTCTTATGAAAGGAAATTATGTTATAATAACATACGAGCTCCTTATTTTATTGGTAGGTACCTCTATATTTTTATGGAACTATTTATGGACCGCAGGCTAGTCGTACTTTGATAAATTATTCTGGAATATTCTGAAATACCCTAGGGATAGGGAGGTTAAATTGGTTCATTATTTTCATTCATGCTACTATAAAATATATCTACATTTTAATTAACTGCCCGTCAACTCATGGAGTGGCAATACTTACTTGAAAAGTAAGTATCTATATTTTGTATTTTTTTCCGGTTCTGTGGTCCATTTCGTGCCCTTCGTTCCTGCCCTTATAGTTTCGCCATGTCTGTTCGTCTGTCGGTCCGCCCGTCCGTCTGTCTGCAGCGTAGTCCAGAGATGTTTAGTTCTAGAAAGCTGTAATTTGACTTGTCATGCCGACAAATTGGTAAAAAAAAAAATGATTAAGCAAAATGACAACATGATTTATTGCCACTAAAATAAGAGTTCCTTATTCTTTATAGTAGGCAAAGTTTGAGCGCCGGGCAAAGTAAAGCCATTTTAGTACTGTGGTAGGTATATTACTGAAATATTCATGTTCAGAATATCTCTAAATTACCTACTTTATGCACTTAACTTTGTGCAATTATGTGCACGTCGGACATACAATCAAAGTACCTTATAAATTATTACATTCACTATCGCAAAGTACTTAAAAGTTCAAAGTAGGTATTATTTGGATACATTATTTTCAGTCTCGATTGCAGTTAGACATTTACAAGTGCTTGTATTTATTTTTGCAGCTTAGTTCCGCGCAAACCGCGTCGACAGTTCTCTAATGAAAAGATTTCCGTGTTCGGCCAATTGTACGTTCAGTAAGGTGAGGCCGTGAAGTGAGGTTCAGTAAGGTTGAGTAATAAATGGAACAGCCGTAATCTCCGAGCGTTAGTAAATTACGTTAGCTGAGCTTAGGGCACGAGACAAATTTACTTCTCACTTAAATGCCTACCCTATTTTGTGTACAATGAAAAGGTGAAATAGGAATGGATTGTGACTAATAGAATAACGGATTTAGGATGATTTGACGGTAGTCTGCCAATTGCCATTATGTATCGCGAACAGACCGACAGACAGACGCGGCGGGGACTTTGTTTTATGTAGTGATTACTAGCGCTGCGCAGTATAATCCGTGTAGGTCCCATATGCCCCTGTTCCTGTTGAAATTTCGGGAAATCCTCTTTTAGTGCTCTCCTAAACTCCCCAGGGAACATTCATGCCAAATTCCAGCTTTCTACGACCATTGCGATATGTCATCAGTCAGTCAATCAGTCTATCTCGTTATAACCCGCGTAGGCCCCATTTTTTCTGTGCCCTTTGGATTATCTTAATCGTTAGTGGTAGGCCTGTGCCCAGCAGTGGGACGCAAATAGGCTGTAGTAGTAGTAGTGGTCGAATTTAGAATTTTAGTAAGTTGATGTGTCGCATCCTCTGTGCGTCAGTAAGACAGCTGCACCATAAGCTTGATCCGTTGGAGCGTTACTTTTTATTGGGTACAGGGGCTCTATTCAAAGTCTTAAACAGAGACAGGGAGATTCCCTATCGCTGCGCTCACGCATCACGGCTTTGCAACCGAACTTAAAGACTAAACCGATTTAAAGTTCATTTAAGCGCCGCGCTGCGCCGTGATGCTCTCCCTGTCTATATTTAAGACTTCGATTAGAGCCCCAGAACTTTCTATAAATGCCCTCAAGTCATAGTCAAAATACTGTCAATGTGTCTTCAAATATCGAAAATAGTTATCATAGAAGTATATTTAGGCTCCATACTCAGAGCACGACTTTACACAGAGTTGGGGCTAATCAACTTACCTATGCAATCGTTTGATGACGACGAAGTTCTGAACTAAGTTAGTCGAGCGGCAAGCTCTACATTAACAGCTAAAGTCATTATCATACGTCGTCGCCAAACATAGAAATGTTACGCTAATACTGTATTACAATATATTGCTCTATTTCAAACTTCCAACTAATTTGACGACATCCCTTTCAAGTTAATTAAAATACTCTCTGTTTTCATTACGCCGGTGTGAGCGGTGAAGTTTGGAATGTGTTGAGTTGGTGACTTCATTTGACATTTATTAGGCACCGGCTGTTTGCGACTTCCGCCATCTGTTGGAATTCTAACGACACATATGCGATTAGGGATTAGTTATCGATTAGCTGAATAAAGTTACGTTAGTTCAATTGGGATATTTTCATACAATCACAGCACAGTTGGGTCTCTTTAGCAAATTACAATATTATTATCTAGTTACGCGAGCATTTTATTCTTAATTATTATTTTCTTGATTATTATCTCGGAGATCACGGGTGTGAATGCGAGTGCCTACATTACATATCAAGCATTCGTCTTTCAGCTGACTTTAATTTCAGAGTATCCCAAATTCTTACCTACATTTTTAGTTGCTATCCATCCATATCCATATTAATATTAAAAACCGGCCAAGTGCGTGTCGGGCCACGGGCAAAGTATAGGGTTCCGAAGTTGACGATGCCCACAGTACCTTTCTAAGACTTATTAGCATCTAGCTAGCCTGTGGTATGACGTGCCCGCCCGACGCCCCTGCCGCTCGAGAAAAATCATCATCATAAGTTGGTCGACTATTACTCGTAAGTTTGTACAGCCTACTTAGCTGTGATAGTTTTCCTTTCAACTACGTTATATATGCCACAACCGTGATTTTTTCCAGCCACCCAAATACCACCATTTAGCTGGCAGGGTGGGGGGGGGGGGGGGACACGTGACCCTAAAAAAAAATAGCACTTTAAAGCTTTATATTTCACAAACGCATCACTTAATCAAAAAATGATTTTAACAAACCCACAATATTTTTTTAAGACCTATTCAACGATATGCCGCACTATGGGGTACGCAAGAAAAAAAAAATACATCCCCACTTTACGAGTAGGGGAGGTACCCTATAAAAAAAAATATTTCAAAATTTTATTGTACCACTTTGTCAGCGTAACTAATATGCATATTCATGCCAAATTACAGCTTTCTAGAACTAAGCATCTCCGAGCAATAGTGCGGACAGACGGACGGACGGACGGACGAACGGACGCACGGACATGGCGAAACTATACCTGAGGGTTCCTTGTGGACTTCGGAACCCTAAAAATGCGAAAGTAACTCTGTCTGTCTGTCTGTTACTTCTTCACGTTCAACGACCGCTGGACCGATTGAGATGAAATTTGGTATGGAGATAGTTGGGGTCCCGGGAAAGGATATAGGCTACTTTTTATCCCGGAAAAACGCATAGTTCCCGCAGGAACGCGATAACTGAATTCCACGCGGGCGAAGTCGCGAGCAGAAGCTAGATAATTAATAAATTAAATTACCACTTACTTAGTTCTTATCCCCAATCCGCACTGGGCCCGTGTGGGGACTATAGCTCAAACCCTCTCGTGATGAGAGGAGGTCTGTGCCCAGCAGTGGGACGCAAATAGGCTGTAGTAGTAGTAGTAGTAGTAGTAGTAGTCTTAGTAATTATCATCCGCAGCCCACCGGAGCATCCTGCGTCAAAGCTAGTATTACTACTGAGCCGTGAGCTTAAGAGATGATAGAAGTAAGCAACAAAGTTGAAAAACGGCTTGCGCTAAAGTGCACTTAAGTAGAAACCTTAAGTTTGATTAAGTATCCTTTATTGCAAGTTTCTTACTTCACAAAAGTACCTCAGTCTAGGAATGATTCTTCTAGGATTATAAAGTTATTAAGTTAAGAGGTAGGCTGCAACGATTTAATGCATCCAATTTACGAAGTAGAAAATAAAATTATAGGTGCTTATGCCATATTTGTACGGGATGCTGTTCTCGTACACCGTAGATGATATAATTGATAGATGATAATGATAACTGCCGAGTACTCCGAAATTATGTTTAATTGATAAGAATGATACAATGAATGCACACCGCGTCGCGGTCGGTGATGCACTAACTTAAAGACTAATGAATCGCGTACATAATAATACGTAAAACGCTGACGGTCGCAATGTGCGGTTTATAGCTAGACCGTACATGCTCCCGCGGGCGAGATGAGAAGCAGGATGAAACATAAAGCAAAAAATGATATGAAAATTATGAAATTCATGAACTTATGTCTATAACACTGATATAAAATAAACACTTAAACTGCACTATTATGTTCATTCGACGTGTTACGTCCACCAATGATAGGCGATGTTGCTCTATCCAGTACGCGTGCACTCGTTCGATGAAATTCCGCATTCGTGGATTGTTGCCCTTTGTTCGTAGAAATGACTAAGAGTGGTGATTCTTCAGGTTTGACTCTTCTGGCGGGCTCCTGTACTGATTGACCCGTCACTGGGTCGCTCGGGGGCGCAGGGGGCGGAAACGAGGAGCAGCGGAGGCGCCAGCGCCGGCATACATAAACCAGTCCACATAGTATCGCTACTCCAACTATGATATAGATGAGTGCGAATTGATGAACGTCGTGAGTTGATAGTCTATCAACTAGTACACCTTCCATCTCGTTTGCTTTCATATTTTGGATCAGTTCGTTGATTCCCAAAAATTGTTTTTTGAAGTCTGTCGTGTTGTACGAAAGCTCCTCTTTCTGAATAGGTATTCATAAATTGATGATATTGTTTATCGGCGGGACTTCTATTTTCACTATGTCCGGTTGAACATTCATATTGTTTACGTTTTGCTTGTGCGTAAAAATAGTGAAGGCTTCGCCCTTGATGACACAGCCCTCTCCTAGCGTGATAATGCCCGCTCCGCTGATTCGCTCGGCGGTAACTTGATTCTCACATATGATTCTTATTGTCCTGTGGGCGCAGCAGAAAAATAGGTATGTATTTGGTTTTTTCAGTTGATACCATTTGTCATTACATGGCATGTTGATAGTTTTACATTGGCTCGTATTTGCGTCCTTGATGCACAGACTGTCATCTGCTTTCATGTGATATATTGGTTTCTCCAATGGGCACAAATGTGTTGTAGTATCGTATTGTATACAATGATCAAGCTCGTTCAATGATAAGGGTACGAATGAGTCTTTCTGAATGTTAATGGCCAAATGTTCTGCAATAGGTGATATGCTGATCATACTTTCTTTCACTAGTCGCGGAATCGCTATGAGGTTGTAAATCTCAAAGTTGTCTCGGCTGGCTAATGGGATTCTGATTTCAAATATGAGGTATTTCGACGTCATTCTTGCCTTTACTTTCAATAGCTGATAGATTTTCTGAAGGTCAGTTTGAATGTTGTTGATCGGAATTGTCAATTCTTTTGATAACTGTCCAGAAATTATATTCAATTCATTCTTGAGCTGCGCCGGAGTCAGTAGGTGAATGTTAAATTTTCCGTGATGAACGTTTGTTATTGTTTCCACTAAAGTCTCTTGTATGCTTTTGAGGCTCACTAAAATAGTATTTGCGATGATTGATGTTAGCATAAATTTACTGTCATATTCTACTTGTAGAATTTCTCTTTGCAGGATGTTAGTCGCCTCTTTAAGGTCGATAATTTGTTTATTAAGTATTTCATGCTGCTTGTTCATAGCCTCTTCAACTCTCTTCAGTACGTTGTATTCTGCTTCAATTACGGAAGTTTGATTTTTCCACAATAATGCTAGATGCTTCTCATTTTCTCTGATTAAACTGATATCTTTTTCATATTGCTGTGCGAAGTGGTCGTCGAGCGTCCCAAATAAAGTATTTGCTAGGTATCCGACTCCGTTGATAAGGCCTCGGCGCCGTCGTGTCGAGCGCGCGGCCTGCTGACCGAGCATAATGCTGTTGTAGTACTCCAATTCTGTGAAGCTGTGACGTAATTGAATTACTACTACGTCGCATTGTGATGGCCTTGTCGCCTTGGAACACATATCTTCTAATGTGCTGAGATATGTTTTGAACAGCTGTTGACCTTGCCAGTAGGGTCCCATGTCGTAGTAAACAATAAGCTTCCACTGGTCGCGTATGAGGTGCATGGTTGATAATTTGGCGCGGGGTTCCTCGACGTGCTGATAAGCGGCGAAGAGCGGCGAGGAATGCTGAGCTGCTGAGGTCGGAGACCACCTCTAAGTGCACCGCCTTCGTGGCCATGCATACAAACACTGCAATATATCCCTTTGTTGTTTTAACGCCTCGACCTTTATTTGATTTTATGTCAACAAAGCCTGTGTAATCGACGCCGGTATGATAAAAAGGTCGAGTTGGATTACAGCGCGCCTCCGGTAAGTCTCCCATAATTTGGTCTTGCTTTAAAGCTTTTAACTTTACACATTTGATACAACGTCTGATATGCTTTTTTACTGCTCTGTTTCCGCCAATGATCCAAAATTGATATTTCAATTGCCTTAGCGTTAGGCGTGGTCCGCCGTGATGAGTAATTTTATGGGCATTTTCGATGAGTAAATTCGTCATGTGGCCTTCATGAGGAATGATAATGGGGTGCTTCATGTTCGAGTCAAGATTTGCGTTCTGTATTCTTCCGCGAACCCTTAAAAGTCCATCTTTGTCCAGGAAAGGGTTGAGTGATAAAATGCTGCTTTTCGAATTTACATGCCCATCTTGCTTGATACTTTCAATTTCCTCTGCAAAGGATTCTTGTTGAACATGATTGATAAGTATATTTCTTGCTTTTCGAAGCTCCGGTATAGTGACATAAGGTTCACTTTGTTTGTTACGTGATATCGCACGTAGTATCCAGGCGAGTACACGTGTTAGCCGGTTGATATTACTATGTTTGTTTATCAATTCCCTGATGACGTCACTATTTTGATGCAGCGTGGTGACGTTTGATTGTTTTGATAGCTTGATATCTTGCTCTGTTGTATAAATTGTTTCTTGTGACCTTGCTTGATAAGTTGGAAGCCACGTGGGTCCCTTCCACCAAAGTGCATTTTCTTTCAGTTGTGATGCTGATATTCCTCGGCTTGCGCAATCTGCCGGGTTTTCTGATGATTTTACATAGCGCCAGCTTTCAGGAGGAATGGTTTCCCTTATTTTCGTCACTCTGTTTGATACAAATGGTTTCCAGCGGTTGACATCGCCTTGTAACCAGCCAAGGACAGCTGTGGAGTCTGTCCAACAAAAAATATTGATATTCTTGCTTGATAAATTTTCAACAACTTTCTTCAACAGTTTTGATAATAATAGAGCCCCGCATAGCTCTACCCGAGGCAAAGATATGCTTTTCTTTTCAGGTACTAGTTTCGATTTGGCGGCTACGATGGTGATTTTTGGTGATAATTGATCTTCCCTTTCATTTTTGCTTGTAACCTTGCTATATATAACGCATGCGTACGCCTTTTCTGATGCGTCACAAAATGCATGTAATTCAATGTTATCATTTTCGCTGTTTTGCATCCATCTGGGAATTTTGATGTCATCGATGTTGTGTAAACTTTCAGTGATCTGTCGCCACTCGTTTTCGGTATCTTGGGGAACTTGATCGTCCCATTCTAAATTCTGCTTCCAGGTTGATTGAAACAGTAGCTTTAGTTTGGTGGTCGTTGGGCATATCCAACCCAGAGGATCAAAGACCTTTGATATATTTGATAACAGTGAACGCTTAGTTATTTTCTTCGATGTCGGCATGTCTATTTTCAGTTGGAAGGTAAACACATCTTCCTGAGGACTCCACCGTAGTCCCAATGTTTTCTTTGATTCGAGATGCTTGAAATCGAATGATTGTTGATTGTTTTCTGTATGGCTCATTTCTTCTAGGAGTTCAGAATTGTTTGAACACCATTTACGTAGGTTAAAACCTCCCCTTTTCAGTAAGTTGATAAGATCGTGTTGAAGTTTTTTAGCTGTTTCTATGCTGTGGCTGCCACTGAGAAGGTCATCCATATAGAAGTCTTGTTTCAGTATCTCAGCTGCTTCAGGATATCGGTGGCTCTCATCAATTGCCAGTTGTTTGAGAGTCATCATGGCCAAGAAAGGTGCCGCCTTTGTTCCATAAGTGACTGTCGTTAGAGCATATTCACGCAAAGGCTGATTTGGATGATCTCTCCATATAATTTTTTGATAAAGTTGATCTTGCTCGTGACATAATATTTGCCGGAACATTTTTTCTATGTCCGCAGTGAAAGCGATTTTGTATTGCCTCCATCTCAAAATCAATGATAACAAATCTGATTGATAATTCGGCCCGCGGTACATCATGTCATTTAAACTGTAACCAGATGACGTCGGCGAGGACGCGTTGTAAACAACTCGCAGGGCGGTAGTTGTCGATTCAGCACGGCGCACACAATGATGTGGTAAGTAGTTACTTGGCGTCGTGTTACTTTCACACGGTCGCATGTGTCCCAACTCTAGGTATTCGTTGATAAATGATTTATATTCTTTTGCTGTATTTTCATCTTTTTGAAACTTATTTTCCAATTGATAAAACTGTGCGACCGCCTTTTTCTTTGATTCACCCAGCTTATCTGGCTTCAACGGAAGCCGAACTACGTAGTGTCCGTCTTCTCGACGCGTAGTTTCAGTCTTGAATTGATTGATACAATATTGATCTTCTGAGGAAAGCTCCTTTGAGTTTTCATTGATGTCCTCTATCTCCCAAAATCTGCTGATATCTTCAATATTGTGCACGACAACGTTGCAATGATATGATTTCATGTTTCCACATAGTATCCAGCCCAGACGGGACTGTTGTGCGATAGGCAGTGAGTCATTTTCCCTGATAATAGAGTTCAAAATGATATTCGAATAAATATCGGCACCAAATAAAATGTCGATTGGGCGACTGATATTGAAATCGGGATCTGCAAGCTGTATTCCTTCCAGATGCGACCATGATGGTTTTGAAAATGATCTGTTTGGTAAATTGTTGATAAGTCGATTCATGATAAAGACTTTCGTGTTGAAAGTGTATTCAGTGTGAATTGATGCTGCTGTGATATTGATAACTCCCTTACAATTGTTTTCTTTGGTTCCAATGCCAAAGACTGAGCCTCTATAATTCTGTCGTGGCAGACCGAGTCGCTGTGCTGCGTTTTCGGTGATAAGTGATATTTGGGAACCTTGATCAATTAATGCTCTTAATATGATATAAGACCCATCCGATGATAAAACTTTGATCTGGGCTGTTGATAACAAAGTTTCGGCGTCGTCATCTTGGGAAACGTGGCCGGTATTCTTTCCCGCGCTTTGCTCGGTAGCGGGTGGTCTGTTCTTGCTGACGAAAGCTTCATGAAGTATCGTGTTATGTTCGCCATTACATTGTTTACACCGCTTCTCGGATGTACACGGGTTGCCGTAGTGTTTGTATAAACAATTTGTGCATATATTACGCGAAGTAACTGTTGCAAGCTTAGTTTCAGGTGTCATACCTAGAAACTTGTTGCATCGAAACAAATCATGTTCAAGGTTGCAATACCAACATGTATTCATTTTTGTTGCGAATGCTTGATAATTCTTGATCGGCGTTGTATGATAACTTTTATTAGGTTGGGCTTGATAATTTCTGTTTTCTTTGTAATAATGATTGTATGAACGTTGATTTGGTGATGTTCTTGGAAAATAAGTTTTTCTTTCTTGATAAAACTGTGCTGGCTTGGCCAATTCTTGCTTGCGGCGAGACGCTTCCAAAGCAGTAAATTTTGCTTCCAAAAAGGCTAAGAAACCTTGTAACGTGGGTAACTCTCGAGGTTCTTCCAGATGTTCAATGTAGTCATTATGAGAATCTGCATCTAGTTTTTGCGCCAGTAGGTGTACGATGAGTGGATCCCATGATGAAGTGTTCACGCCCAAATTTTGAATTGCATGAAGACATTCCTTTGTTGTGTCATGTAATTTTTTGATTGGCAGAGCGGCTTGATGCTGCATTGTTGGTAAACTGAGCAGGATATTGATATGAGAGCTAAAAATTAGCTTCTTGTTATTATAGCGGTGATTTAAGATGTCCCAACAAACTTGATAATTTTCTGTGCTGATATTCAGATGTTGAATGAGCTTCTCTGCTTCACCTTTTACTTTGCCTTTTAAGAATTGCATCTTTTGCGCTTTTGATATGGAGTTATTTTTGTGGATTGTTTCCAAAAATAAGTCTTTGAATGATGTCCATTGATGATAGTTTCCGTTAAATGTGGGTATCTCCATTGCAGGAGTGGATCTTTCACGATGCGACGAATCCCACATCTTGCTATTGATAAGCCTCTTGATATCATTGTACTTCTGCTCACATTGATTGTATGATTCTTCATAACCAGGTCTTCCGCTGATTTGCTCACAATCGATTTCCCAATGTAAGGAGTCGACTGCTGACCATCGTGATTGCAATGCTCTTAGCGCATCTTCGAATTCCCACTTTTCAGTGAGTGATTCTATATGAATGTTGTTTACAGCTCGTTGAAAAGCCTTGAAATGGCTCTGCTGCTTACGGTACATTTCTTCCAACCTGCTTTGATTTCCTCTCTCAGTAGTTTGAGAGGTGGTGGGAGGCTTTGAGGTGGCCCCAGCTGAAGTGGATGCTGCTGGTGGTTCCTCGGAACTCCAGTCCGTGTTCAGACTAAAAATCGGAGTAGCTGGTCTTATGATAGGTTTATCTTCTTGATTAGTTGGTATATACTGCTGCATTGCTCTGCGAGCTTCATTATAAATATTTGATACTCTATCAAAATGATTTTCAACGAAATACACAAACTCTTTGTTGTCGTATTCGTTTAATTTGATATGATTATTATGGAACTCGATCCAATATTGCTCCAAGGTCTCTAATCTTCTTCTGATGAGCTGAGGAGTTTTCCTTTCTGCACCATCTTTTTTGAAGTTGATATATAGTTTCTCAATGGCATCGGCAAGTTGCCCTTGAGTTTTAAGAAGATCCTCCATTTTCAATCACTGCAACTTGAAATTCAGGATGATCTTGATATGCTTGATAACTGATTGATACTTGATGTAGATATGCTTGATAATTGATTTGATATAAGAAATGTTTGCTTGATAAAACCTTTCTGATATAATTACTGCTGATGATTCACTGCTTGATGTGGTATAGTGTTCTTCGTGAGGTGATTGCACCTTCTCAATTCTGACGGTGAGACCCGCTTGTGGGAGGCCGTCAAAACCGATTTGCTGCACCTCAGTGGGAAGCACTAAACACACACCTTACTTCTTGATATACGTATGATAACTCTCTTGATAGATGTATGATTAAATCTTCTGATATCGTTGTAAATAATTGATATACACTGATAATTGATATTTAAGTCCCGAAACAGTACCAGGAACGTCGCTGGTATGTCGAAGTCACGTTGCACGGCGCGAGCTTTGAACTGAACCGGGCACTGATTCACTATAGTTTCAAGGATCAAAATTGTCACTTGATCCGGTTCGAAGGACCATTAGATGTACGGGATGCTGTTCTCGTACACCGTAGATGATATAATTGATAGATGATAATGATAACTGCCGAGTACTCCGAAATTATGTTTAATTGATAAGAATGATACAATGAATGCACACCGCGTCGCGGTCGGTGATGCACTAACTTAAAGACTAATGAATCGCGTACATAATAATACGTAAAACGCTGACGGTCGCAATGTGCGGTTTATAGCTAGACCGTACAATATTATTATAAAGGTCATTTTTACTTAATCTTGTACCCCAATTAGTGAAAATGTCAGAAAAAAATCAATACCGTGTCAGTTTTGTGACCTCAATTAAGAACGAAATTTATATGAAAGCAAACTATTTTCTCGGTGTTTTATAAAGACTATGCATTAAGCAATTTATAAATAATATGGATTTTTTTCCCATTAAACTAATTATTAACTTATTTCTTTATCTCTCTTATTTATTAACTTAATTGTGGTCACAAAACTGACCCGGTCTTTATTTTTTTCTGACATTTACACTAATTGGGCTACAAGATTAAGTAAAAATGCCCTTAAGTAAAAGAAACAAAGGTTGAATCATTTTATTTAGAACTTGACTTCCGATAAAACACAGTGTCGGTTTACTTTTTGCAGTTTTTTCGCCCAAAGCTATGCGTTCTGTGTCATAATAAGGTCATATATTTTACATTGTGAAATATAGGTCTAGTGACTTGCATACACCAATTTTTACTCCACGCACGGCACCTAAGCAAACAGGTTCTTTGACAATGCCTCTGAAATTTCATAACCACACGAAACTAAATTTACCGCAGACCTTTGATGTTTGCGGCGCTAACCGGATTGCTGTAAAAGCGGCGCAAACCCCGGCTGCACGAGTTTATCTTAACTTAACTAGAAACTTCTCTTCACGCGAGACAACTCCAGCGATAAGAGTAGGTAGTTAATCGATATTTCTCCACTAGGATGAGATGCCGTGGTGGCCTAGTGGTTCCACCTACCGCCTCTCATGCAGAGGGTCGGGGGTTCGATTCCGGCTCGCACCTCTAAGTTTACTTATGTGCGAAATTCAATTTGAATTAGCCATTGAGCTTTTCGGTGAAGGAAAACATCGTGAGGAAACCTGCACGCATCTGAGACGTAATTCAAAGTGTGTGGAGTCTCCAATCGACACTGGGCCTGCGTGGGGACTATAGCCCAAACCCTCTCGTGATGACAGGAGGACTGTGCCCAGCAGTGGGACGCAAATCGGCTGTAGTAGTAGTAGTATGAGATGGATTGAAATTGTCTATTATTCGTAGGAAGAAATAATTTAACGGATATTTGCTTTAAATGGAGCTGGATGCATTTTGAGAACTGATAGTTTCATCAGCATCATCATTTCATCCGGAAGACGTCCACTGCTGGACTTAGGCCTTCCCCAAACCACGCCACTCAGACGGTCCTATGCCACTCGCATCCACCGCGATCCCGCAACCTTTACAAGGTAGTCACTCCATCTTGTTGGAGGCCTACCGACAGATCGTCTCCCGGTTCACGGGCGCCACTCGAGAACTTTCTGGTTCCATCGGCCATCAGTCCTGCGAGCATGTACATTATCACTGGTAGTTTAAGCGGTTTCGACTAACCACTTCTCAAGTAGATGGTCGGGGTTCACACCCGGATCGAATATCTGAGTTTACTTATTTGCGAAATTTGTCACTTGGCTACCAATTTCATTTAAAGTTACAAAGTAGCTAAATAGTACACAATGATATCCGTTTGGTGTTAAACTTTAAGAACAACTTTTCTCTAACATGTGAATGAACTTTTTATACCAGTAAGTAGGAATATAAACGCTTAATTTTACATTACTTCAATATTTTTTTCATTTTTTTTATTTTTTTGTATTTACATTTTTATAGTAAAACATTGGTATATCCAGTATTCTGTCCCGCACCATCTGAAGGGTCCACAAAAAACCAGCGCTGCTGTCACCGCCTTGTGACAAAAGCACATGCTGAATGGAGACCTTTCCAGTTGCGGCATGTTACATGTATTTGTTTTGTATGTTTTCTAAGAATGTCGTTTGTATGTGTATGTCTGCTTTCTGAATAAACTTTCATTTATCTTTTATCTTTAGATTACAACTGTAACCTTATAAATAAGGTTACAGTTTCCTATTTTCAGTAGCTTGCGCAGTCTGCGCGCACGCCACTTAAGCCGAGTGTTAGGAAACAAGTGAACTTGTCGTGATTGCTCACAAACTTGTAATTACATGTCTCGATTATTTTGTCTCGACCGTGTGAGCGCGAGACCAACTTTTGTCCCGATACATAATTAAGTTGCCAGGGATGTAATGTAACACAAAGCTGCTATGCAGAAGAGAACTTCTTCTTAGTCTCTTTTTAACCGACTTCAAAAAAAGGAGGAGGTTCTCAATTCGTCGGAATCTTTTTTTTTTATGTATGTTCACCAAAAATAAATAGTAAACGTGAACCGATTTCGATGATTCTTTTTTTGTTCGAAAGGTGGCACTCCCAAGTTGGTCCCATATTAATTTGGTTCAGTTCTGATAATGGGATCCATGAGAAAATGAGGGAACTCCTTGAAATTTGGACTTCAGAGTTACTTAGGGTACTTCTATAGTAATGTTTGGAAACTGTAGCCGAAAAAAAAATTTTTAGTAAAAAAATAAAACCCCTCAAACTTCGACAGACTGCGAAGTCGGTGTCAAGTGAACCGACCCAAAGAAATGATAATCATATAGTGAACTTGACATTGACATCGCAGTCTGTCGGAGTTTGAAGGCGGTTTTTATTTTTTTACTAAAAAAAATTTTAATGTAGGTACAACAGCAGGTAGACTTTGGCTACCAATTCCATTTAAAGATAATCTTCAGTCCGTGACTTCGTTCATGTGGAATTTGATCATAGCATTCACGCTCGAACTATGCTTTTTCCGGGATGAAAAGTAGCCTATGCTCTTCCCCGGGACTTCAACTACGTCCATACCAAATTTAATCTAAAACTCTCGGTATTTCAAAAGTTTGTTCTCGTGTCTATATTCTTTCTTTTAAAAGGAGATTTATATTTTCAAATTCAAAAATAGATTTGTCGGTCTTTTCGAAATGAGTCTTCTCGTGTTGAGTCGACATGCAAAGCAAGTGGCATTCATAATTTACCTGCGGATATATAACTCGTGCAACGAGTGAAAGTGAAAGCGCTACGTACAGAACGCCCGATTTAGTTAGTATTTAAGGCGTTTTAATTTCTATAAAAATATCGTCTAATAACACGGCATTTATAAAGCTGTCAATGTATGCATATAATATGGATAATTTTTCTGTTATGTTTAGTTTTACACTGTTTGATATAATAAACTGGAGTAAAGTTGGATTAAAGGTCCGGGTTAGAGGTTATCTGGAATTAAATTGTATCGAGCGAAGTTTCGTAAAACGTGTAACGAAAGCTGTCAATGAAGGGTGATATAATCAAATATAACATAATATTTCTTTCAAATGTTTTACGTTTAACATTTCTTAGAAAAGTATGATCTTACATGAGCAATTTGACGATGTTGTGTCAGGGAACGGCCTTAATGCTGCGCCCATCAAGGAAACTGGAGAGCCATGCACAGTCCCTTGTTATGTCTACAGTTCTACACATTATTCCATTATTGACGATCTTTTTGTGCTCTTCAGTGAGTGAATTACCTAGTAGTTATTGATTTCTCTAACGATTCTCAAACAAAAACAGAACAGGATATTTCAAAGTTCATGTTTCGTTTTAGGAACTTACCAAAATGAATTATTCAAGTTTCTTCGTAAGTATGTTTAAAATAACAAAGTTCCCACGGCAGTCTATATTGGAAAGTTACTTTCAGTCCATAATTAAACGTGGATAATTGTTTTTGACATTATACATAATGCTTAAATACAACATACTATTAACCGTTCAAAAAATTACGCAGACTTCAAGTACTTAAGTATATACCTAATTATTCTTAATTATATTGTGATAGTCAATACTGCAAGTAATTCCGCGAGTGGCGAATATTACCGCCGATCTCTTTTATCTTTGTTGACATCTGACGGATACAATAAAGTTTCGTATTTCACGAATGGTACCGAAAGTATCCCTCCAGGGGTCCTCTGGAACTGGCTTTGGCATAAATATTCCATTTGATAAGGGAGAATTGAACAGAAGTTTCCACACCACGCCTGGGGTAGAATCACATTGGAAGCAAGTTCCAATATTAGGCTACTAATTTTAATTTTCAATATCGGGTGGGCGTTGGTACGTAATAATACAATTGAGATTAGGCAGTCTGTCATTGAAATTATATTTAGGTACTACTACTACAGCCTATTTGCGTCCCACTGCTGGGCACAGGGCTTCTCTCATCACGAGAGGGTTTGGGCGCGGGCCCAGTGCAGATTGGGGACTTCACACACATCTTTGAATTACTTCGCAGATGCGTGCAGGTTTCCTCACGATATTTTCCTATAGTTATTTAGGTACACCTGGATATATTACTTACTAGCTTCTGTCAGCGACTTCACCCGCGTGGAATTAGGTTATCGGAAAAATGCGTTTTTCTGGGATATAAAGTAGCCTATGTCCTTTCCAGACACTCCAGATATCTTCACCAAATTTCATTTCAGTATGGATAATAATTTGAAACCTTGATAAAGAGTGTTCTCTGGACTCCCTAAAGTGATTATAGCTTACGTAACTTAATTATTATCTTAAAGATATCAAATGATCACAGACTCGTCAAACTTTCGAAATAAAAAAGTAATTTCGACATGAAAAATTCTCTCCTCACTGTCAAACACTTTATTTATTTACTAGCCGTTTGCCCGCGACTTGGTCCCGCGTAGACTTTGCGAATTTGCGTATGCGAAGATACTATTACCTACATATAGATGGTTATAGTTATAGAAGTATTGAAAAACTGGTTTGACCTGTGGAATACCCGTTCCCTTGGAAACATCGGGATAAAAAGTATCCTATGTTATTTCTGGGGTCTCAAACTATCTCCATACTTACTACATTCAAATCGTTCCAATCGTTGCAACGTGAAGGACAAACAAACAAACAAACACGCTTTCACATTCATAATACTAGCTGACTAGCCGATGCCCGCGTACTTCGTCCCGCGTAGACTTAGAATTTGCGTACCCGGTGATACTGTACATATAGACAATTATAGTTAGAGGTATTGAAAAATTTGCTTGACCCGTGGAAAACATGTTCCCGTGGAAATATCGGGATAAAACGACTGGACCCATTTATAGGTATGGAGATAGTTTGAGACCCTGGGCATAACATAGGATACTTTTTATTCCGATATAAAAATAATTGTAATGAGGAATATAATAGAGGTTTACAGGGGCGACAAATCGATGTGAAATCGAATGAGAAAACTCAGTTTTAGCTATTTTCACCTAAGCGAAGCTCTGTCTCCCAGGCCAGGTTACTAACAGTAATAAAAACATTTTTCTTTAAAAAATATGCAACAGACCCAGCAGCCACATCATCATTAATAATATTCCATATTTTGCAATAAGCTTCGCCCGTAATGAATCAGATAGTATAATCCCGGTCAGAATGAGCCCCTAAATCTCCAGCAGCAAAACAGAAACGTAATAAGAAAATATATAATTATGCCGAAATCTCTCCGAGTAAATTAAATTTGACGTTCGTAAGGGAATCGCGACTATCAATCCGTCAGCTTCATAATTAAGTTCTTACCATGTACGTTTTCAAAATTTTGTTATAGGTAAGCTGGCGAATAAATGCCATTTCATTTCATTACATCATCATCACGTCTCAGCCGAAAGACGCCCACTGCTGATGCCTACTTACTATGTATTTCCCAGGGTGGACCACTCAGTCTTGTCACTATTATTGGTGGACTGCTGGCCACTGAGACAGCTCGCCTTCCTGTGCGCGGATGCCATTTTTGAGAATTTTGGCTTCATCGACTATCAGCGACTAACTATTACATATTAGCGAGCAACTACATATTTAATTTCCCAATTCGAACAGCAGCTGTTATATGCATAACTTCAGATAGCAATTACTGAGGAGGAGGTCTATGCCAAGCAGTAGAACGAAAATAGGTTGTTGTGGTGGTAATATAAATATTAACACAGCTCCGGTTTACTTTTTCCATCTGTAAGGGACTAAATAATTGAGAAACTAATTATTCCTCTGAGCTTTGACATCTAAAGTAACTCTAGATAAAACTGAAAAAAAAAGATCCTCCAAGGCGTAACAATTTTCCCTAGGTTTTAATAACACTTTTTTATGAAAGCGTTTTTCTCTCTGAATTCACAAAGTTCACCTAAACTTATGAAAGTACTAGTTCCAGCGCGTCCGTTGCGAATATGAAAAATTCCGAACCGTAGTTTTTAAAGATTTCCGAAAGAGTCTTTTAAGGAGGCGATGGCGATGAAAAGTTGTTTTTATCGTTTTAAAAGTTTTCACAGAAGCTGGCGCAGTAATCTGGCAGAACTGAACTTTCATTTTAAAAGCCTTAACCCGTGATAGTTCGTAGCTGTTTATTTAGTCGTGAAAAACACGTCATAAAATAGCTTGACAGGGATAATAAGTTAGGCGGGGCGTGGGTGAATTATGTGTGAAAATGAACAGTCTAATTTACTGGTGACATGCGGCGCACGTTGTTTGGAGACTCGCAGTCCCTTGTCGCTTCCACTGTTTGCCTTTTTGGTCGATTTTTAATTAAGAATTTTGAAATACTGTGTGGGTGGGTACTTTGGTTACTTTGTTTCCTTGAATGCGTATAATTTTGTATTTGATAATGGAATTTTTAAATGTATAAAAACGAGAAACCTATCTTCAAGTTAAACGGTATTGAAAACATTTTTCACGGTAGGATAATTGATGGCGATGATTAGGCAGGGAAGTAATTATAGGTACAATTAACAATGTTTCATTGTTACAGGTAACAATTCGAGCGGCATCGGAATGGAGCAGATAACAAAACACCTGGTGATCATCGCGGCGCTAATGACGGTGGGCCCCGCGATCACGGCCGAGGATGACGCTGATCTGCTGCCATTCGCCAACATCTGCGACATCGTGGACCGCCGCGCGCTCGTGCACTGCTACTGCGACAACACCCAGCACAGGACGGCCACCCGCGCCGACTGCTGGGTCTTCAGCGGCAGCATCACACCCGAAGACCCCATCTGGCCCAGCTTCTCCTCCCAACCGCGCATCGAACACCTCATGTTCAACGTGCGCTCCGACGAAGCCCTCACCTTCATCCCCGCCAAAGCCATCGTCAGACTAGAAAGACTCAAACACATATCCATACAATTCGGCACCATTCAAAGCGTACCTCCCTACGCATTCACCAACTCCTCCACAATAAGACAAATCAGTCTTCGCTCCAACAAAATCAACAGCCTAGAAAGGCACTCGTTCGCACAAATGATGATGCTGTCCAATCTAAGTTTAGATGATAACCAAATAACGGAATTGAGACGAGACGTTTTCTTCGGGCTACCGAATTTGCATGTTTTACATTTATCGAATAACAACCTAAGTTTGATCCACGAGGGATGCTTCAAACACCTGAACAATTTAATAGAGCTGAACTTAGACCTGAATTCTATATCGGTGGTGACGCGGGAAATGTTCGAAGGACTCGAGAACCTATCGAGATTGAATCTGAGGAGTAACAGGCTGACCATGATCGGGAACTTGGCCTTCAGCGAGCTGTGGGGGTTGAAGGATTTGATGTTGGACAATAACGCGATCGAATACGTATCGGAGCGGGCGTTCGGCGGGCTCGCGCAGCTGCGGAAGCTCTCCCTCTCCGGCAACAAACTGACGACCTTTTACGAGGACATTCTCGAGGAAATCCGCAGCCTAATAGTATTGGATTTGAGGGACAACCTTTTGGAGACGATGTCGTACGAAACCATTAGGCCGGTCGTGGAGAACGAGAAATCTGCTTCGACGGCAGTTTACTTGGACGGTGAGTACATCTGTTCTCTTTATTGCGCAAAATATTATAAGGATATCTCGTAACCTCGTCTAAACGCGTAGTAGGTAAATTGCGCTAGAATAAAACAATTTGTGAACAATAAAGCCAGGCTAGGAATTGTAATAAATCTCGTCTGTATTCATTTGTTTTTCCCGCGTCGGATCCACCCGGGCTAATATTATAACGATGGCTGCGGAAAGAATGCTGCTACCTATATAATCCAGTTATTTCTTCGTTACGAAGATATCTTGGGCGTAAATCACACTGCGGGGGCCGGGATCGTTCCTATATTTCGCAAAGAGACCCGATAAATTTGCCCGCTCCATCGAGGAATAGCTTTTTATTTGCAAACAAGCGTGCTTGTTTATTAGCCGTTTTACAGTCGCTGCTGGTTATTCATGAATGTGTTCCGGATTCCCATCTGTTTCAACAACCCGAAAAATAATTTAAAAAATAACGTTTTCGGAATGTTTCTCTAAAATAAATACAGACGTCACTACGTTTATAAAGTTCGTTTACACAAATGCATTTGCTTAGGAACACCTAAACGAAAGTTTCTCTAGTCCGAATTTCCCAAATAACACAGTGAACACATGCATATGATTCCAAACCTTCGATATCACGCATTAAATCAATTTTGACTTTAACGGTACTTTAAAAGATTTACGGTACGTATAGAGCGAATAAGAGCGTATTATAATATGACACCCACTTTTCGCGCCGAATGCATACGTGCCACGGGAAAACTGCTATTCATCACGACTTCCACGGTAAAATCACACATAAAGGATAATAATATACAGATTTATTGTAACCGCCGACACAAAAAAAGCGATTTATAAGTTGACGTTACGTGTGTTTTTATCTGTGTGTGATCGCCAACATATAAATATTTGAAGAAAATAGGTTCCCCGATTTTATGGGCTCTTTTCTGATGTCGTATCGTATCAGTATGTCGTCGATGAATGTTATTTTGGAGTTTATATTTGCGTATTCTTGCAGAGTATTTTACTTGCACTATTATACGCTTAACAAAGGTGTAGTCTCCGAATTTGCCATTTACTACGGTATTTTGGGTGTAAAACTGGTCGATTGTGTCCGAAACACTACCCTACGCTCCAAGACTCAAATAATGTGGGTCACAAGGCGGCAAAGCTGAAGTGGGACTCGACTGGTCAGGTCTACACCTTCTGAGCAAGTTATGGGCCAAAGTGACCACCCACAGTATGACGATCTTCGTAGACAAACACTTTTCGACGAACTGGAAGCTAAGAAAATCAAAAAGGTACATTGAAAAGTATAGAAGAGGCCTTTGCTCAGCAGTTAGACAATAGAAGCCTCTATTAAACCTAAACGTAAAAATAACCTTATTAATAAGCTTCGGCCGTATATAGATGACGGATCTATCCATCATCTCTAGATACTTAAAAATAGGCGATTGAGCCCTTTACGGAAATAGGATATTTTTTCGGTGTGAAGTTCGACCTAGACATGAAATCTGTCTGTGACTATCATAAGGTATTTATATTTAATAGGTTTGCCAGCATTAAACCCCACCGTAACGGTGTCGAAAATATCTGAACAGCCTTATAGTTTTTGACGTGATAACGTCTTGTAAATTGATGAACGCCGGCTGCGCTCACGAAAAAATAATGATGAAATATTAGCGTTGTAGCGTTACGTGACGTTATCACGCATAAAATTATCGTCCGTAAACCGACCTTACACTGCACTGATTTTGCTGCTGTTTTTTTTTCTGTTGCACATAAATTGTAGGTGTAATAAGCAATTTTATGTACTATTTTATGAGTTTTTATTTTATGTGTGTTTTTTACTCTGATTTAAATTACATTTTGAAATAATTTTGCCGCTGGAAGTCTTAATTTAGCTTGCTATACTGCTATATAATGTTGTCGTTAATTAAAGAAGATTGATTAAGTCGTACTTTGAGAATACCTCCAATATGAAAAAATACCTTTAAGGGAAACGTGTTTAAATCGCTACTTATGTATAAACTCCATACAAATAAAGGCTTCAGTTTATTACCTAGAAGTCCGTGGTGCAACCCGATCCTGATCAAATACGCGGAAATACCTATTACGTGACGGACCGGCGATAGAATGGCGAGGTAGAGGCGATGCTGCTCCAGAATTAGACGAAAACCTTTCAACGACATTTCAGCTTTGGTACTACTCACATAATTCATTTATATATGTATAGCCCCCGTATACCTTTGTCCTGCACTGTCACTCTTGTTTGTTCCATCATTGTAGTCAAAATGGCATCTTTGTGATCGAGTTTATTTGCAGATTACGGCAAATCTTAATTTACTCTTTTTAAGTAAAGGTAGGTACAATTGGCTATGGATGAAAAATGACAATGTGCCCGATTTTGTTTTAAGGATAGGAATAACCTTCCGTATCAAGAGAAAAAAATCTCATAATTTTCCGTGAAAAAAAGTGTTGACACTATTGACATTATTGATTTTTTCAAGAAGTAGTGCTGCATACTTGGACCAAGGAAACACCTTTATTTCAATCGTCATTACACAAAATCAATTTTTTTTTACGCGAAATCTACGGCACGGAAATTTCTGAGATTTTTTTCTCTTGATACGGAAGGTTATTCCTATCCATAAAAAAATAATCGAGCACATTGTCATTTTTCACCCATAGCCAATTAGAATGTAGAGTTATCATTTTTACAACAAAAGCTAGAAAAACAACAGAGCAATATTCATGAAATTCTAGAGTGTGCGCGTACTGGTGACCTTTGTCGCCCGCGACTGTTTCGTCACTCTGTCAAGTCCAAGAAGATGTATGGAGATGCGCGCACTGGTGACTTTTGTCACCTGCCACAGTTTCTTCAGTTCGCTTTAGAGACGTGACTTTTGAGTGACAGAAACTTTTTGTCACGGCGACAAAAGTCACCAGTGCGCGCACCCTCTTACGTATTTTGTTTGACATAGTAGGTACTAACATTACAAACACAACGTCAACAGATTCAAATGGTGAGTTAATATCGTATCATTACAATTTATAAATGGTACAAAACGTAATTTACATGTTTAGCTCCAATAGAAGCGAATTTTCATCAATTTATAATAATTCCTCTACACTAACACAAACAAATGGAATTGGCAAGCAACATCGTCCCAATTTCACTTTTGATGCCAGTATCGACACGAAATTCGTAACGGTTACTAAACAATAACAATGTTTGTTAAATAAACATGTACAGAGTTTCATTGTTTTAATTACAATCGAATTTATTCAAATATTAATCTAAAAGCGATCAAAACTTTTCAAATATGTATACATCTACAAGCGGCTTTCGGGGCGTTGCGTAATCTCGCAATTAGAAATTGAATCAAAATACGATATAATTTTAACTATAAGGATTAATGTTACCATACCTGACCTCAACCAACAGTCCACTGGCACCAATCACATGCCTCGTCTCATAACAAAAGCGTTTTTGTCCATGTACATGGTTTCCACGTGGGCTGAGAGTAACTACACTCAACAGCAATGAAAACGGGTCACTTGTGAGTTGAAAGCGGGTCATATCCTCACGACGTTTTACTACTACTACTACAATAGCCTATTTACGGCCCACTGCTGGGCATAGGCCTCCTCTCATCACGAGAGGGCTATAGTCCCCACGCGGGCCCAATGCGGATTGGGACGACGTTTTACTTCACCGAAAAGCATTTCAGACATGTACTTTCTTAATTCAATTCTTGTGGTTACGGTTCTATAGAAATTGACTTGCTGTCAGTGACAAGTATTAATTGCCTCATGCTTGACTGGTAGAGAATGACTTTAGTAATTAAGTCCGCCAGTTGTATACATTTTGCATGTGCAGTGAAGTTTAAATAAATAAAACAGATACGTAAATATCCTTATTTATCTTAAAAAAAACTTTGGCAATCGCTAAGGATATCACTTTTATAAGAAAACTAGCTTTTCCCCGCAACTACGTATGCGCAGAAATATTTTAAAAAAAAAAACCGATTTTTCCCGTTTCCGTGGGAATTTTGCAAATTCCTTTCTTAGCGGACGCCTACGTCATAACATCTACCTGCATGCCAAATTTCAGCCCGATCCGTCCAGTGGTTTGGGCTGTGCGTTGATAGATCACTATGTCAGTCAGTCAGTCAGTCACCTTTGAGTTTTATATATTTAGACTAGCTTCTGCCCGCGACTTCGTCCGCGTGGAATTTGTTAATAGCCTTCCCGCGAGAACTATGCATTTCCTTGGGATAAAAAGTAGCCTATATGTTGACCAGTGTTATAAACTACCCCCATACCAAATTTTGTTTCAATCCGTCTAGTAGTTTTCGAGTTAAATCCGGACATACATACATACATACAGTATTTTTTTCTAAATATCGTTATTTTGTGTTCAGTATCGTTCATATAGTCCCTTTGACTTGATAGTTTCTTTTAATTTTCAATTTTCAACCGCGACTTCTTCTACAGAATGATTATTTATTATATGTATAGATTTTCCCTTTTTTTTTCTCTGATTCATTAATCTCTTATGAATAAATAGTTGAGTGCCAAAATTCATTATTTAGGTAATAGCAGACTGGTTTAAAGAATGTTTTAGTGAACTCATCAATCATTTCCTCTTTACTGGACATTAGGCAGGTAATCTAACAGTAGGTAATCTGCATAACGTGTTTCTTGAAAGTGTTTGTAATCTAGGATTATAATTTAATTTTTCCCGTTCCCGTGGGAATATCGGGAAATCCTTGCTCCCCTACGCTCCTCAAGGAACCTGCATGCCAAATTTCAGCTCTCTACGACCAGTATTTTCGGCTCTGCGTTGATATGTCAGTCAGTCAGTTTCTTCTTTTATATATTTAGATAGATAGATAGCTGTTTCCCGCGACTTCGTACGCGCCTAAACAACAAAATGTAAAAGTCCCATTTTTCCCGTTCCCGTGGGAATATCGGGAAATCCTTTCATAGTGCTCCCCTAAGCTCCCCAAGGAACCTGCATGCCAAATTTCATCTCTCTACGATGATCCCCGCGACTTCGTACGCGCCTAAACATTAAAATTTAAAAATCCCTTTTTTTCCCTTTCCCGTGGGAATTTCGGGAAATCCTTTCTTAGTGCTCCCTTACGCTCCCCAAGGAACCTGCATGCCAAATTTCATCTCTCTACGATGATCCCCGCGACTACGTACGCGCCTTAAAATGTAATAAACCCATTTTCCCGTTCCCGTGGGAATATCGGGAAGTCCTTTCTTAATGCTCCCCTACGCTCCCCAAGGAACCTGCATGCCAAATTTCAGACCTCTACGATGTTTCCCGCAACTTCGTATGCGCAGAAATATTAAAATGTAAAATCCCGTTTGTTCCCGTTCCCGTGGGAATTTCGCAAAATCCTTTCTTAGCGGATGCCTACGTCATAACATCTACCTGCATGCCAAATTTCAGCCCAATCCGTCCAGTGGTTTGGGCTGTGCGTTGATAGATCACTATATCAGTCAGTCAGTCAGTCAGTCAGTCAGTCACCTTTGAGTTTTATATATTTAGATATTGGCCGCGTACATAAAGGGAAGGTAAATAAATACGCGCCATTCAGAGTAAAATACGGCGTACATTTCTATTAAACTTTTTTGATGGTGACAAGTTTGCAAATGGAATGAAATCGTAATTCGAGTGTAATCGTAAAGCGTTGATATTCTGTTATAGAAATCTATTTTCACATGCCAGTACCGGCGGAACATATTATGGCACATGCATGTGTCTTGTAAGATCTTTATATATTACCATATGTTCTTGTGAAATAAACTTTCATTTCATTTCATTTCATTTCATTTCTTTTTTATAAGCAGCCACAAAGTATTGAAAGGTCATGTCAATCAACAGTTAGGTACGTATTTGAATTCTATAAACGAGGTTTGTTGTACGATAAACTGATTTTCAGATTTGTAATGAAGTTTATACTATATCGAAATGCGTGCCGTTAAATTACCAATAGGAAATTCACATCAGGAATCATGATTTTCTAAAAAAAACAAGCGTTCACAAAAAATACAGATTCGCGGAACGTCGTAAATTCGGGTGAAAAATATCGCCATCTAAAGGATGGGGCAGCGTGGTACCTTTTTTTACATCTCAGAATATGACTTTAATGGGAACACCATAAATCATAAATCCCTGTCATTGGGCTCCAGCGAGTTGGGTGCGGAATACGACGGACACGTCCTGCCAACTTCGGGTAAAACCCATTTTTCTTAGTTCAAACTATCTTGCAGCACTGCGGCGACGTGCGGCTATTGCAATAGGGATGACGACAGGGTGAAAAAATCGAAATTCTAATTAATCCGTCAGTCAGGTGATGAAAAAATATTAGACACGTATTTTTTGTTTTATCAAATTAACAAAGAATGACTCAGTTAAAACGCATTAAAGTTGGTGAGTGGGGGCTAACTACGTCACCGATAGGTATAAATCGTACTTAACCGTGACGTCACGCGACATTTCAACTCAATATATCTCCGTATAAGTTGGATTACGTGAAAAAAGAAAAAATGCGTGTCCAATACTTTTCAATAATCTTCCTGATAGACTAAGGGAAAAAAAGTTGTCGTCATTCTTATTTCGGTTAATCTCCATTTTATCCGCTTTTGCCTGATATGTCTGGGGTTTGAACCCCGCTCGCACCTCTGAGTTCACTTATGTGAAAAATCAACCAATGAGTTTTCCGGTGAAGGAAAACGTCGTGAGAAAACCTGAATGCATCCGCAAGTAATTCTCAAGTATAGATAGATAGATAGATAAAACGTTTATTTGAGTCATACAGAACACAGTATACTATTTATCGAGTGCTAATATTATAATAAAAAGAAAAAAAAAATAGAGTATGGGTGTGAAGTTCCCAACCCGCACTGGGCCCGCGTGGGGACTACATTCCAAACCTCTCGTGATGAGAGGTGGCCTGTGCCCAGCAGTTTGCCGTAAATAGGCTGTTGTGGTCACCAGGTGGTGGATGCAACAAATATGAAACAATCATACTACAGTTGAGAGCAGCTGGACTTACCCCGGTGGTGAACTTGCCCCGACTGACCTTAGTAGGTACTTGAGAAAAAAGGTTAGCTTCACCTCCACGTTTCACGATTTATTTAGAGAGCTATAAGAATGGCCAGATGGACGGACATCAATTAGGCCTCCACTTTGACCTTTTCGTACGGAATTACTAAATGGTTGCCCGGTGTTTGTAATCTCCATTTAAGTTCCAAATTCAAAATGGTTTTTATGATTTTTCAGATCGTAGATCGAATTTATATAAGTACCCAAAAACAAAATAAAATGTTATGAAAATCGAGAAAGCATCGCATAAACAGTGTAAAGATATGTCTCTTGATTGCATTGAAACTCCTAAAGTTTTCAATCATCATCCTAGCGCAAGGTGATAAATTCAAATGCATCAATTTGGTAACTTTTAAATTGCGGAAGGATATAAACTTTACTACCCATGCGGCGTTCTTTAGTTTTATATTCCTTCTATGAAAAGAGGAAGTATTTCTGAATTTTTGTTACGGAGCAAGAGATTTTTACCCGCCGGCTGCCAAGAAAGGGAACGTTTCGCGAATTTTCAACTACATTTTTGTCATATTCTTTATTTGGAGTTATATTTTTTGGTTGGTTTAAAATGTTTATCATGTCATGATGGCGCAACTCACAAGGTTAACACAATAGGGATGACGACAGGGTGAAGAAATCGAAATTCTAATTAGTCCGTTAGTCAGGTAATAAAAATATATTAGACACGTACCTATTTTTTGTTTTATCAAACTAACAAAGAATGTGTTACTACGTCACCCGTTAGGTATAAATCGTACCTAACCGTGACGTCACGCGACATTTCAACTCAATATATCTCCGTATAAGTTTGATTACGTGAAAAAAGAAAAAAATACGTGTCCAATACTTTTCAATAATCTTCCTGATAGACTAAGGAAAAAAAAGTTGTCGTCATCCCTATTCACACTATGAATTTCTCAAGTTACGTAAATACAAGGACATTGAGGTAATCACAATCAGTTTATTAACATAGCTCCATGAGTATTAAGTTAAATTATCGAATTCAAAACTAGTTGACGTTAAGGCCCTTCCCTGACCCAGCATCGTCAAATTGCTCATTTGAGATCATACTTTTCTAAGAAATGATAAAAGTTAAAAATATGAAAAAAAACATATGTTATATTTGATTATATCATCCTTACATTGACAGCTTTCGATACACGTTTCACGAAACTTCGCTCGATACAATTTAATTCCAAAGTAACCTCTAACTCGGACCGCTAATCCAACTTTACTCCAGTTTATTATATCAAACAGTGTAAAACTAATTATAACACAAAAAATATCCATATTATATGCATACATCGACAGCATTATAAATGCCATTTTTTTAGACGGTATTTTTATAGAAATTAAAACTCGTTAAATAACCACGACGTTTATTTTGTGCATGTGCTATGGTATTGTACCTGTTGGCAAACCATATTAAATAAATAAATAAATAAATAAATACTAACTAAATCGGGCGTTCTGTGCGTAGCGCTTTCTCTTTCACTCGTCCCACGAGACAGTGACGGCTGAGCTGGGTCTATGAACGGCCTTAATAGGTAATTGCGCTAAATAGGAGAATGGTGTTTAGAGACAATGCTGGCCCACAAATCAAATAAATCTCCGGCGAAAATTGACAATAGGAGGCGACGCGAAACGTGGGGTAATAACGTAATGCACATCACATACCTACAGGCATTCGAACATATCCCTCATTTAACACAACGTGAATAACATTAGAAGTTCCAGTGTATTTTTTCTGATTTTTACTTCAATTCAATCCAATTATTTATTTAGCAAACTGGCCATATTTTTACACGTCACAAGATTAAATGATTCTACTAGCGCTTGCTACCATTGCTTAAAAAAAGACGTTTCAAATAAGGATGTTTTTTCTGTAGATATTTTCCGAAGACATTTGAAGCATCTGCGCTATTTTAAAAAGTTAAGCTCTAATGATGACGATTTCGGTCATGGCGACTACTTCGACTCCTAGCAAAGTGTTTTGGCGCTCATGTGCTCGAAGATGGCTAATGTAGCCTGTCCTTGCGGCGAAACTTCGTGCATATTGAGGGCACGTAAGCACACCATCTATGTAATTATAGGAGATGGCAGCAGGTGGACGGGCTTTGAGCTGGTCGCGTTTGGTGTCAAGGCGGTGGAAGCTGTAATATTAACACACAAAAGGACAAAACACCCAAGTCCTTACTTACGGGGAGTTCAAAATAACGTTCATCCGAATCCCTTTCCAGTGGCTACTCCACCCTGACCTCGAAAATATGAGTGCGTTCAGCAGTTCGGCCACTTTTTTCGAAATACGCCCAATTTTTCCCGCTGTTTATGCGTCTGCCGCGCCATTCTGCCCGTTCCGGATAAAATTACGATCGGGAATAATATCGTCCGTAAAATATGGCCAGAACGAGCAACCCTAGACTGAATAGCTCTTCAGCGTGCGGGAATTTAAATGAGTACCCATTAAAGTAGTATTAAGCGAAGTTACACAACTACCGGTTTTTATTATGTGCAAAGTTAACGGTAATTATATACTCCGGTGGGTTCAAGAGGTATTCACGAATGTATTTTGGGTAATTTAATTGCTGGTGGAGTGAGAAGGGTAAACATATCCTTTTATATCGATTTTCGTGAGTTTTTACCCATGCTGCGTGAACGAAAATCTTAACAATGCAACATCACAATAATTAGCTGAAGTGTTTAAAGTGCCTATTTAATGAGGATTATTTTCAGACGTGCTTTCATCCGAAAAAGAACCTCCAAAATGTAGTAAGTATAACGAAAAGGTTTCGGCTTTATTCGACATACCAAAACCGATCTGGGTTGGTATTAGATTGAACATTAAATCATAAGGGATGCATAAATACCTACACAAATTCTCGGTAAATTTGTAGGTGTATTTAAAATAAATGGGGTTGCTGGAAGCGTTAAGTCTTAGCAGAGCTGTAAGTAACTTATATCAAAGGTTCGTTTCAGAAATGGAAACTTTGTAAATTACGACTGACTACATTTTGTATATAAACATACTCATGAGACAAGAAAGTTCCTTGATATTTCTTGTCACTTCTCTTACATTTAAGAGTACTCATCTATATTCTGTACACGCCCAACAAATCATTTGCGTAAAATTTAAAAGATACTAAGCTACCCTTCTCGGAAGTTCTTATCGCATCGCCCATAGAAGCCGCCGTTATTATGAAAGGGTAAAATTACCATTTCTTCGCTGAATAAACAGTTCCCAACAACTCCACGGTTTTAAATTGAATTTCTCATCGCAAATAATTCAGTTAAAAGCTGTGTTAATATTTCAGCTACTTAAGTGCGTATGAAAAAGGCAAATCACGGTCTTTTACCACAGAATAGCTGCTCTTCACAAGCCACAGGATAGAAAGAAAGCAGTCAAATACGACACTAAAACGGCGGCTCGTAAAAGTCCATTAACGTATATGTTTTTCGCTATGCTCGAGTCATTAACTATGCTAAAGTGCGCTTATGCGACGTTTCAGACCGCCTTCTTTGAAAATAATAACGCGCATATGTACCCCCCCCCCCCCCCCCCCCCGGGTGAGAACCTCGCTACGGCCATATTAGTAACATCATAAAAAATGTAGTTCGCTTAGTAACATAGTGGAATGAACTTTTTAATCGATACATACTCCCTAATAAATACGTTTCGAAATTAAATCCATCATGTTTATGTCTAACCTCCATTAGCGTTATTACTAGAATATAGCGTTTATCTATAATAACCAAACAATACAGATATTCATGAATTTTACTACTGCAACTCTAATATCGACAAAAAGCCAACTCCAAACATAATTAAACTGGCGTAATGGCTTTCGAAACAAGTGCACTACGCTGTGCGCGCGCCCTTACAACGCCGGCTTCGCAAACATTCTGCTAAAGTGCCTTTTGATTACACAGTGTACACGAATCTTAATTCAGTCTTTCATTCCAGGGAACCCTCTCAGCTGTAATTGCCGGCTCTCGTGGGTATACCACTTGCGGAACCAGACCAAGGACACCACGCTCAAGCACGCACTCGAGAAAATATCGTGTGTCGCGGAGCCCGAGCCGGAATCGCGACCCGAGACCGACAACGATGTCGAGGAGAGCACGGCGGGCGACAACTACGAGTACTACGACAAAAACGAAGACTACATAAGCAAGGAGAAATTAAAAACGAAGTTCACCAAGCTCACTGATATACCTCTAGAGGCATTGCCGTGCCCGAAAGAGCTTATGCAGTCGATAGAAGAGTCATACGGCCATCCAATACAGAACGAGATCAGATTAAAAGCGTACTCCAGCGTCGCAGATCTCGCGCCCAGTTTAAGTTTAATCGTAATAGTCTTATTAGTCTAAATTGTAAGAATGAAACAAACACATTTGTGATATTAGACGATATTCTCACAACAGTTTTGCTCGTTTCGGCCGGTGCCAGTCGGCCGCTCATTCTGAATGGACATGATTTACTCTCCCGATAATTCCCGCGCCATCGAGCCGACATATTGATATCGACGTAGTCATATAGTTCATTGTAAATTAAATGTGTCAATTTTAAGTCGTTTTCGTGCTCTCGTGGAAAAACATTGTATAATATTAATGTTAATTTTAAATTAATGATAGCGTAAGAGAGATGTTAAAAGACGTTTTGATTGTTGGATCACGGTGCCAAGTGTCACTGTTTTGCGTTACGTTTTGATGTTACTATATTCGCACTGTTTATCTACTTACATAAAATATATATGTATCACAACGGTTTTAACTCATTGTCACAATTTAAAAAATGACTTTTGAATGTTTTTGGTTCTACTACTTTGGGACACTAACGACTTACATCAGTACTAATGTTACACGAATACTTTTTTTAATTTGTAATTTCCATGTTATCAGAAAATGTATCTTTTTCATGTCTAGGCATTGTAAGTATCACAATAGTTCCTATTATTGTTTTTAATTGTTGCATTATTTTCAAACCCATTTATTATTGTCGTAGATGTTGATAAATTTCTATTAATGTTTGAATGGTAAGATTATTCATTAATTCTGTTCAGATCGCTAAGATTTAATTTAAGAGTAGTTTAACGACACGAAATGTTTTTAAATAGTCAAATATGTATTCTAATTCTGTTGTAATAAATATTTCTACCCGTGTTTGATCACTTTTTTTTCAGAATCCCTTTTGAGAAGACTTTATTTAAATTCCGATTGCCAACAATAATTGAGTTATTAGAAATTTTCTTGACAGAAAATGGATAACAGTATTATTAAGAGAGTTTAAATTTAAGCAAACTCACTTGTTATTTTCATAATGAAATCTAACGCCTCGGTTGACCGTCTACGGTACAATTCTTAGGTAGGTACATAGCATAGGTACCTAATGAAGGTCGCGGGTGCGAATCCCGCCAGGGGCAAACTTTGTAAAAACTCTTATATATCGTTTTTGTATTTGGAATAAATAATAAATAATATGAATTACTTATTTCGATAAATACGCCTCTAGCAAAAACATTTGAGTCAACATTCCAAGATTGCCTCAGGAAAACTTCGAACACACAACAGAGCTACCAACTCAGATAACAATCATGAAAAAAAGTTGAAATAAAAAATAATACCGACTTCAAACTCCAGCCTGACAACCCGACAGCCTGTAAAGTCGGTGTCGAATTCACTATACCTAAGCTATAAGATTGTTGCTTTCGGTCGGTTCACTTGACACCTGTCATGATTGTTGATTTTACAAGCTGTCGGAGTTTGAAGTCCGTTTTATTTTTTAATGTTTTTTTTTTCGATTACATTATCCACACATGGATACAACGGGATGTAAGTGGGCATTTTTACTTAATCTTGTACCCCAATTATGTATAAATGTTAGAAAAAAATTAAGACCGCGTAAAATAAAAAAAAACGCCGCGTAAGTAAAATATAGGTAAAAAACTTAAGTAAGTCACCTATTGTATGTAGTAGTTACCTGTCTGTATACGAAAGTTGACGTTCCATATTTGAATTTTCCTCGAATTTTCATATCATTTTGGAACACAACTACATACAACAGGTGACTCACTTAAGTTTTTTTACCTATATTTTACTCGATCTAATCATATTCATGTATGCATGAACCTACGCAGAAAGTTTCTAGAAATGCTTAATATGTATTTAGATACTACCTACCTATTTAAAAGAATAGGTACGAAACAACCACCTCAAGTGAAATTACCCCAAGGCATTGAGGAAAATATTAAAAGTTTTTTAGGCTTCGTCTCGGGATGTGGAAGGAATATAGGGTATCGTGTAAGTATATGTTTCTATCTTTGGATATTGCCTTATTATTTTCTGTACCCAAAGATATCCGATTTATGTATCTTTTCGAATGAAAATCTTTAACTCGATAACGTATAGAGTATAAATAATTAAATTGATTGATTGCTTTTCAGCAATCAATTTAATTATTTATACTATACACACACTCTTCCGTTACTTATTTATTATTTATTTAATCGTATGGCATATTTCAGATACAGAGAAACATAATTATTTATCTAGCTTATAAATTAAAGTTTTTGGATTTCAGCCAGTTGATGGCTTCGTCACTAAGGATGACAAGGTCTTCAGGTGGGCCGGGATATCGTGGCAAGGGAAATTCGCTGACAATATGCTCGATGGATTGAATTTCGGCTCCGCATTCACACTGAGGGGAGTCTATCCAGCCACAGCGGTGTCTATATTTTGCACAGCGCCCATGGCCTGTGCGTAGCCTGTTCAGATTACGCCAGTCCCGCCTAGGGAGATCTGATCCCATGATTTTGTTCCCCGGAGTAATCTGCGAGCCAGTTCTCCCTGCCATTTCTTGGTTCCAGCTCTGTATCCAATCGTACATTAAGTTATAATCCGTTATCTTCCGTTACTGATTTAGTGCCTATCACTGGAATAATGACTGACAGGCAACGCATAACCGAAACTACTTACTACATTGGAAAGCTGAAATTTGGCATGTAGGCCCCTTGGAAAGTTAAGAGACTCCTGTATTTTCCCCAAGAGACGATTTACTCAAATTGCTACGGGAAAAGGAAAAAATGGTACTTACACGGGTTATGCCAAGTTCTGTATAAATTTTTAATTTACAAAAAGTTACAGACTAGAAAAAGTGGTGGCTTAGTGATTGGATCTACCGCGTCTCTTGCAGAGGGTTGGCGGTTCGATTCCGGCTCGCACCTCTAAGTTTACTTATGTGCGAAATTTAATTTCAATTTACCAATGTGCTTTTCGATGAAGGAAAACATCGCGAGGAATCCTGCAGGAATCTGGAAAATAATTGAAAGATGTGTGTGAAGTCCCCAACCCGCACTGGGGCCGCGTGGGGACTATAGCCCAAACCCTCTCGTGATGAGGAGGCCTGTGCCCAGCAGCGGGACCCAAATAGGCTGTAGTAGTAGTACAGGCTGACGGATTTTCTGCTTCTGAGGTTTTTATTAGCGTAATAGCTCCAAAAAGCGAGTAAATACTACACCCATATGTCGGTAATGCTAAACTGGAGTACCAGGATACTTTATGGTCTATAGATCGGCGATCACTCACTCAGGAGTGGCACATATTCAATGACCATAGGTGACTTTAAGATGTCTTCCAACAAGTAACTCAAAGCGGCTAACATAGCAAACTCCTTTAACCATCAATTATTATTTTTTTCATCATTAATTCTTTATTTATACCTCAGAGTACATTGTTTTCTCATAAGAACTCAATTTTAATGGCATGGCATGGTATTATACTACAAGTCATTTTTGTGAAGTCACTTTTGTTTGACTCCCTTTCCAGCCATCATTATCAGGTCATCGACATGAAAAATATTGATGTCAAGCCATTAAAAGGATATTAAATGTTCCATTTTATTATATTCTATCGTGTCATCATTAGGCTGGCCTGATCAAAGTTATATTTTACTGCAGAGGGTCGAGGGTTCGAATCCAGCCTCGCTCCGAGTTTACTTACCTACTTAAGTGCGGCAAAAAAAAATCCGCACATAAGTAAACTCAGTACAGCATTTGTTATGCTGGTTAGCATTGCAAATTCTCAAATGAGTAAGAATTGGTTAATTGAACCTTCTTCCGTAAATTAGAGTATTGTTTTTTTTTCTTTTATTCGGTCAGGAACAAAGCGTTTATTAGGTCGTCTTGTACAATTTGTACATAACCAACAACACTAAGTAAGGAATCTTGGAAGCTAAATTTAACCCACTTCTCATTAGGATGAAACTTGGCAGTTACATATATGTACATGTTTACACAACTTAGAAGGCGCGTGGATTAAGCAAAAATAGACTCTGCGTCATCGGCTGAAGTGCTTCATCGCGCGCCTTCTAAGTTGTGTCGTGCTATAACTTGGATTACAATGCAATAATATGGTACCGCAGAGCTGATCTGACGATGGAGCTTGAAGATGGACACGGAAATGTCAAAGCGTTTTTTTTAGTTTTTACCCGACTGCGCTAGAAGGATAGTTATGTTTTTCGATTGTATGTATGTATGTATATTTCTTTGGCACGCTCTGTAGCCTAAATGGCTTGATAGATTTTAGCATGCGAGGTGTCGTAGATTCGTCTTAATTGTGAGAGTGACACTGGGTATATCAAAAAATGGCTGACTTTTGGAGGCCATTTTAAATGTATCCAAATTTTTTTTGTCGAAGCCTATCGAGTAGTTTAGAAAATAAAGGGTTTAATGAACGGATTACAAAAATATATAATGTGACATCAAAAGTTTGTTTGCAGTCGGATATATTATTTTTTCAAAAATCGAGTTATTTAAACTATTAATTTACTAACTAGGAAAGTGATTATGCAAACTGTGTAAAATCACGTATTTGAGGATGGGCCAAATGGGGCTATTTAACATAGTTGGAAACATTCCTAAGAGTCTCACCAAGGTTGCCAAGATATCTGGAGGCTAGTGAGATTCGATTATACTCTGCTCTTGAAGTCTTGAATGTCAGTCATTTTACACGCGTGTTGCAAAGTCCCTTCTTTTCCGAAATTGATTTATCATTATTTTTATTAATAGGTAATAGTGATCATTAAAAATATGATAATAGATACCTAAAACTTCGAATCCCCATACAAATGAGTGAATTTACTCAAAGGGTTTTAAAAAACCCTAGCCTCTCCTACTACTTCAGCCTATTTGCACCCCACTGCTGGGCACAGGCCTCCTCTCATCACGAGAGAGTTGGGCTATTGTCCCCACGCGGGCCCAGTGCGGATTGGGGACTTCACACACATCTTTGAATTACTTCGCAGATGAGTGCAGGTTTCCTCACGATGTTTTCCTTCACCGAAAAGCTCAGTGGTAAATTCAAATTGAATTTCGCACATAAGTAAACTTAGAGGTGCGAGCCGGAATCGAACCCCCGACCCTCTGCAAGAGAGGCGGTAGGTCGAACCACTAGGCTACCATGGCTTAGCCTCTCCCTAGCCCTCTTAAAATAAAATATAAATAGGAAAATAATTTTCAGTGTTCCGAACATAAAAAAAAAAAAACGAAACCCTTGTATAGGATCACTCGTGTCTCTCTCCGTCTGTCTGTCACAGCCAATTAGCTTCGAAACTACGAGACTGAGTGAGTTAAAATCTGGTACGTACTTAAATAGTGGTGTAATAACTACTAACTAACCTATTACACCACTACACACATGGATCCAAACACAACGTGTGACAGGAATAAATTAATTCTATACATGGACCCTATTTTTTTGGGGGCAAATCAGAAAAAAAACAAGTTTTTCAAACTAAGTATATAATGTAACATATTAAATGAAAGTACTACGTATATGGATTTCAAATATATTTTATTATTATTATTATAGCCTATGAAGTGTCCCACTGCTGGGCAAAGGCCTCCCCTCTTTTTCGCCACTCTCCTCTATTCTGTGCAAGCTCCTGCCAATCTGGGTCAAATGCGTCCAAGTTGTCCCGCCATCTCCTTTTGGGTCAAATATTTACATTTTATAATTTTATTTTAAATTAGCTTTCATGTTATTTAAGATAATAGGCGAAAAATTACCATACCCCTTTATCTCCGACTACTGGGCCTAAAAATGTTGAAAGAAATACAGAAGATGGTTCTCAACCTATAAAGAAAACCTACGATAACTTCATGATATTTGAAATAATAAAGAGAAAAAAACGAATAACGGAGCCCTCCACGCGAGTTTAGCCCTCTATTGTCCAGTTTTTATACTCTACTGCTTTTAACCTTCTAAAATATTCATTACTTTGCCCTATAAATTGTCTCCATGATCGAAAACGTGTTGTTTCTGAATAAAACCACTTTCAATACCCAATCATATCCATCCGTAAAACCAAGTCCACTTATTAAATTTCATTTATTGTAAACGAATAACATTTTTTTGGACGAATAAGATGTTTAAATCTATATAAAGTACTAATAATAAGTCTGTTGAAGAAGTCGCGTCTGTAACCTGAAAATTAAAAGAAATTATCAAGTCGATGGGGGTATAATTAATAGACGATACTGAACACAAAAAAACGATTTTTAGAAAAATTGTCTGAAGGTATGTACGACGTACGTATGTTTTATGATTTTTTTAACTCGAAAACTACTGGTCGGATACCAACTAAATTTGATATGGGGGTAGTTTATAACACTGGTCAACATTACCCCGAAAACACGCATAGCTCCCAAGGGAACGCTATTACCGAATTCCACGCGGACAAAGTCGCGGGCAGAAGCTAGTAGCTAATAAGTATTTCGGAGGCCGTCCAAGGTAACTACCCTGACGAGGGGGTAGCAGGAACGCCCTTCATATATTCCGGCAGGTATGCATGGTATGTTATGTAGAGGTACATGAATAATAAACACTAGGTCAACGTGTGTATCATTTATACCGAGTAATATATGTAGATTCTAAGTAAGATACGGAGTGTGGACTTGCTTATCAGTATAGGTAAAATAGTGTACATACCTATAAAAAACCGGCCAAGAAGCGAGTTATACTCGCGTGGAGAGGGTGCCGACCCTTGATTATTTTCAATGACGTCATTCTCAAACTGTTTCACAGGATAAGCTCTTTTTATGATAGATTTAAAATACCATGGACTTCTTAAGTAAGAAGTACTTTGATTTGATATGTCACACGATATAGTTTGAAAAACTTCAGTAATATTTTTTTCAAATTTAGCCCCCAAAAATAGGGTCTATGTTTAAAATGCATTTATTTTCGTTACACGTCCGTCTTTGGGTCACAAACTTACATATACGTACCATCAACTTAATCGGTCCATTAGTTTCGGAGAAAATAGACTGTGACAGACGGACGGACAGACACACGAGTGATCCTTTAAGGGTTCCGTTTTTACCTCTTGAGGTTCGGAACCCTAAAAAATACTCTATATATTCAGTAAGCTGAACCATGGCTGAACCCTGCGAATTCATCCACGTTTTACATATTTTAAAGGCTATGTAGTTTTTTTACAGAATGTATTAGATTTAATCGGGGGTCCATGTGTAACCGTTGTGAAGGACAAAACATAAATAAATTACCTTAAATAAAATACCAAATTAATAATCATCAACGTCATCATTTCCGCCGGAAGAAGTCCACTGCTGGACATAGCCCCCCCCCCTAATGCGGCATTCAGACTGCGTCACCGCGACCTTTATACAAGGTCGTCACTCCATCTTGTTGGAGGCCTACCGACAGCTCGTCGACCAAATCCATAGTAATATTATAAATGCGAAAGTAAATCTGTCTGTCTGTCTGTTACCTCTTCACGCTTCAACCGCTGGACCGATTTGATGAAATTTGGTATGGAGATAGCTGGAGTCCCGGGGAAGGACATATGCTTATACTTTTTATCCCGGAAAAACCCATAGTTCCCGCGGGAACGCGATAACCGAATTCCACGCGGGCGAAGTCGCGGGCAGAAGCTAGTTATAAATAACTAAAAGTTTAATTTCAGTTACTTTAGGGAAGTTCAGCGTGTATTAGTTCAATTGTAGGTAGGTAGACATTTTGTTTGACGTACCTACCAACGCAAACTCCAGGGTCCTCACCTTCCTCATGCGATCGTCGTGCCAGCTGCCTTCGAGAGCTACGCCACACACGAAGTATTCTTCAACAGCCAGGAGCCCACGATCTCACAATATAAAAGTGACGAGATATTTTTTCCCGAAATCCGAATTTAAATTAAACCACAGAATATTTAATAATACTAAAGTACATACAGAATGGCCACGGAATCAACCGTCTGAATCTAGCCGGCGCGCCTAGTTCGCCCTTACCGTCATTTGTTTCATCCGGAGATGGAGAGTGGATCACTGGCCCGCGTAGTTGGTACATACACATTTACAAGTGTACAGACGTCCTCGCACGCAAACATTGACACTTCATTCGAATTGTGTTCGAAATCGTGCTTTTATAGGCCGTGTCCGCCCTGTGATTAAACAAAGGAATAATAGAAAAAACTGTAAAAGTTGGATCAAGAGTTCCGGAGATTGCCTCTTACACCTAAACTGAGCTTCCATAAAGAGAGGATTGAATGTGGAGGAAGCGAGGGAGGCATGCTTGAGAAGCAGGTGTCGATCTCTCTCTGCCTACTCCACGGGTAAGAGGCGAGAGTTTATGTATGTACAATAACATGTGCAATATTTGTGAAATTTTCAGCACAGAGGCATTATTTTTGTATGAAAGTCGTATCAAACACAGTCGTTTAGAAGTATAGAAGTCGAACATTTAATTTTCTAAGGAAAAAGGATACTTACCGACTGCCAAGAAAATAAATACCTAATGGTTTACTCCAAGAACTGAAATAAGTAGTCGATATATCGATTTTATTCGTACTTTATACCTGTGCCATGGTAACAATGATGTAACGTTCATCTTATACTTTAAGAGCTAACTGTCTATTAGCTATTTATTCATCCGGAACTATCTCGCGGAAACGACAATAACGGTTTGAACGAAATTTGGAATACAAGGGTAGGTTGGGGGCGAAAATGATCTTTTTATGCCCGAGAAAACTAATTTTAGCTATTCTCATCCGAGCAAAGCTTGTTCACCCAGGTACTACTGTAAATTATAAGTCATCATTTATTTTTTTCAATCAACGTCTTATAAAGTAAGTAAAGGAGCGGCGGCCGACGCCCGAGAGCGCCTGAAGGTAAATATAATAAATATAGCTGCCTAGGCTCGAGCTCTATGAGTTTGTGGCCTTTGGGATGGAGACTCTGGGGTCATGGGGCAAAGGGGCGCTGGGGCTCCACAGGGAGCTAGGGAAGCGCTTGAGGGAGGCAACGGGAGACCCTCGCGCCGGCAGCTTTCTCGCGCAAAGACTTTAATTTTTATTTCTGTAAATTTAAATGTTAGTACAGGTGAGCACACTTTATTAGGCGCGTCGTGAATCTTCGATCGCGCAGACAAGGAAAGAATTCTCCGAAAATACACGAAAGAAATCATATACTTAAAATCGACCTTATGCGATCGTTATAGTATTCATATTATTTTGTCGTCAGTTAATGTCTCATTCGTACAAGACACGCCCACTACACACACTGACATGATTACACCTCGGGACATTATTATTTGGGAATACTAAAGTATGAGTGGGATGTCGATGAGATATTTCGATATTTCACACAAATACTGTACCTACTTATACAGGGTGACAATATTTTAACCACAGTATCAGTTATCGATTCTGAGCATGTTTTTATGATTTTTAATTTTTTTCGAGTTGGTAAAAAATATTTTTTGTATGGCCCAGTATGGGATTCGTGGTGTGATCGATACGTGGGTTGAGGGCCCTTGGCTTTTATTGTCAAAATGGAAAGAAGAAAAACCAATTGTAACAGGACAGTCTTTAAGTATTTTAGTTTAAACATATAAAAAGTTATTTTTTTAATACTTACTTTCCACCGGACTGAGATGAGAAAAATCATTTCAGTTCCTTATCATTACGATACATATTTATTATTTAGAAATTACTTATATGGCTCATAACATGGCGAAACTAAAATAACGGTTCCTTGTGGACTTCTGAACCCTAAAAAGTTGCAAGTTCGCCTTATCTCGGGTTAATTTCATTAATTCGGTTTAATGATTATTTAAAAAAATATAACTATAATATATAATCTATTGATACCAAAACATCTCACTGCATTGGTAACAAAATATTTATAAAATGGCATTACTTTTATTTGGCTTAATGTGTACTAGTTTAATTAAATACGTGCATTCACTGCGAATAAACTTGGAGCGATAACAGCGCCCCAGGCGTTTGGTGACAACACTATACATGACAGGCGTCATCGTCATAATATTATGTGTATGCCAAGGTAATTATCGTTAGATATTCGTAATTATTTTATTCTAAGTTTGTATTATACGAAATATAGCTATTTGTATAAAAATATCAGTGATTGACACCTAAAAACAGTTAGTGAAACAAATAGTTTACGTAACATTTACAAGATGGCGCTACTATTTCACTTAAAATCATCATAAAATATTTACAGTGTCTAAGACGTGGGATGAGTCACTTGCTGATTGGTTAATCCCCGCGGTATCGACCAATCAGCAAGTATCGGTATTTCCCGCGCTTTTAAAATTCGACTTCTGCGCAGGTACATCGGTAAGCCTTTCAAGTTGTGTTCACCTGTAGATTAATTTCATTTTTGAACTTATTCTTTTCCGAATAAAGTAAGTTGTATTATGTGATCATAACATTTGTCTTATTGAAATCCTCCTTATTTTTATAATTGGATAGTACCATTAAAACGGTTTTAAAATTTAGCTTAATATAACTAAGCCAGTGGCTAATTATTATTTCTTGTAGCATTTTTAAGAGATTTGTCGGATCTATAATGATCTTAAAGCTAAAGAACAAGTAGGCATTGACGTGGGAGTTATCCCATCTAATATAATTAAAGAATTTCTATTTATTTTTAATTCATTTATTTTATTTTTAAGTCGCCGAATTTGTATGTGAACCCCTTTTCATCCATTTTATTTCATCATCATCATCATCATCATTTCAGCCAAAAGACGTCCACTGCTGGACATAGGCCTCCCCCAAGGCTCGCCACTCAGACCGGTCCTGTGCTCCTTGCTTCCACCGGTTTCCCGCGACCTTCACGAGGTCGTCGCTCCATCTTGTTGGAGGCCTACCGACAGCTCGCCATTTTATTTAGTAGTAGTTAATTTAATCCATAGGTAATGTATTATTTTTATTTAAGATTTTCTACGGTAGAGATTGATTTTCCAGAAGACATTAGAGCGCGTCCTACGTCTTAAACTTATTTTGATCGTTGGAATTGTTTCTTATTCTCATACAGAATATCTCAGAATAGTCTGACAAACAACACTGACGCTTATTTATGTTCTGTTAATTCAGTATTTGTGATATGAAATCTAATAGGAGATTTATGACGGCTTCTTTGAAGCATGTAAAAAAAAAAATGTTGTGTGTGATGTTTTGTTTACTTGGTGGGTTTCATTAAATTAAAATAATGTTATAGCTTTCCCGTGGCGGAGGAGAGAGAAAAAGAATGGGTGTTACCACACCTTACATAACCTTAACCGACCGTTAACAGGGCGAGTGGAACTCACACAATTGGCTATGGGTGAAAAAGAACAATATGCTCGATTTTTTTTTCAAAGATAGGAATGACCTTTCGTATCAAGAGAAAAAAATCTCAGAATTTTCCGTGCCGTAGATTCTGCGTTAAAAATAAAATTGGTTTTGCGTTATGACGATTGAAATAAAGGTGTTTCCTTGGTCCAAGTATGCAGCACTACTTCTTGAAAAAAAGTGTTGACACTATTGACATTATTGATTTTTTCAAGAAGTAGTGCTGCATACTTGGACCAAGGAAACACCTTTGTTTCAATCGTCATAACACAAAATCAATATCTTTTTTTACGCGAAATCTACGGCACGGAAAAATCAGAGATTTTTTTCTCTTGATACGGAAGGTTATTCCTATCCATAAAAAAATAATCGAGCACATTGTCATTTTTCACCCATAGCCAATTGCCGATACCGCTGTCGCGGGCAGTTTGTAGCCGAGTGATTACAAAGTGTCCGCTCTTACTTTGTAGAGATGTTGGGAAGAAAACGCTTGGATTGGCTACGAGCGACACGAGCGTAGCACGTAGCGAAGCGTAGCAGTTAGGCGTAGCAGATAATGTGTTCTCAGCAGGCATTTTAAACAAATCGTACATATTTTGTTAAAATACTCGTAGGTGTTTATTTTAGGAATGTTCATTATATTTTAATGTTTACTAGCTTCGCGCGACTTCGTCCACGTAAAAATCGGTTAGAATTAAGAAATGTTTAATCCCCTCTTTACTTCCTTTGGCTTTGGGATGTCATCTTCGAAATTCCTTTCTAAGCAGATGCCTACGTCATAATTAATTATCGTGCCAAATCTTGTTCCGATCCATCCAGTAATTTGAGCTTTTAATATTAATGACTAGTTGTGCCCGCGACTTTTTCTGCGTCTCTGCGTGGTATAGAAAATTGCCGATTACTTTTCTTTCCAATAGCCGATTTTAACCACAGACAACAGACAGACCGACAGACAGACAGACAGAAAGACAGACAGACAGAGACGGAAAAATACCCTTTTAATATAGTAATAGGAGATTCACAAGTTTAAATTTTACAGTACAGTCAAAAAACAAAAGAAACCTAAATAGTTCGAGATTTTCGCAAACGAAAACCAAATGAAATGTAAACTACTGAACATGAAATAATTTTCATCGTTCTGTTTAGCGGGGTCCGTGATTTTCTTAACGTAGATATGTCGGCGACCTTTCTCGAAATAAAAGACGGCCGGTACTTATTTGAAATAAATAATTGGTCGACCCCGATAAAAATACATCGCGAGTCACTGAACATTCGCTTTTATTCACAACATCTCGCTTTGTATTGTTTAGTTCTTTTAAGGGTTTCGGGTAAAACGGTATCAGGTCAGATTCTATTGTCTGTCTATTCTTTGTCACAGATTTTATTAACATTTTGGCAACACCGACAATATAATGAAGCCAGTATAAAAAAGTAGATTGAAGTAAATGAACAAACAATGGAAAATGAAAAAAGGTGTCGACTTCAAATGGTTTCAGTCCCTAGTTATGTCAATGAGAATCCGCACATGTATCAAACGACATTTTTTGAAACATTTAATTGCGAAAAATCCATTTCCATAATAATATTAAAAATGCGAAAGTGACTCTGTCTGTCTGTTACCTCTTTAGGCTTCAACCGCCGAACCGGGCGGCGTCGCTGGCAGAAGCTAGTATATAATAAAGCAAAAATATAACAGAATGAAGTTCTAACAGTAAAAAAACACTAGTGCACAAGAAACTTTAACGCGCACTCACTAGTTGTCAATAATCAAAAAGTGCTCGTCTGAAAATTACAAACTTAATTCACACGCTAAATCATATATCATAAAGTCGAAATATATACTTTTTAAATGACTGCACTAAAAATAGCTTATACCTAATACTGTGGTTTGAACAAAAAAAGTTGAAACTTTTTTCAATCCGACTGAAGCCCTAATCCGTTGGATATTTAAAAAATCTAGCTCAGCGGCGTCCGCGCTGCGGAACATGCTGCCAATTTGGATGGGTTCCAAAATCAGGCCACACGTTTACGTTAATCTCTCATTGTAAATTGGTGGATTACATCTAGTTTAAAAGGTACGAGTTGATCTTAAGCTGCGTTAACAGTATGAAAGATAGTTCGTGATGTTCTGTTCCACTTTTTCCTTGTTTACGCAATCAAGTGGCTAAACTGAAGATTTTTAGCCTCAATATCGTTTGACAACTCAAATCAAATGAACTGAGATGGTTTTTCCCCTTTTTGTTCTCGCTAAAGGACAAATGAAATGCAAAAGTCAAATTTTCCTTACATCTCGAGTGATATTGCAACCCATACCTCGTTAAAAGGAGCCTACGTCAGAAGTTGAAAACATTTTTCCGGAGTACGCGCCGAACTAGATTCCGGCACAAAATAAATAGAAGACAGAAGGTCCACTCGCAACCAATCCTGAAAAGCTCACATATCCGTAGTCACGTATGACAGTAAGCATGTCCTACTTAATTCAGCAATCTATTACTGTAACGGTTTGTAAATTATGAAATGAAATGAGAAATGTTTTTTGGTGTTAAAAATAAAAACAAGAAGCATATAAAAGAAATGAACTTAGAACATATGGGTACTTTATACAAAAAAAAAACAAAAAACAAATATGGACAATACAAGAAAAAATAAATAATTTAACACCAAAGCGATTGCTTTCAGGAGCAGAGCAGAGCATATAGCGCTGCCAAGCCAGTAAAGTAAGTAAATTACGTGTATTTGTGCGTAGAAATCGACTATTAGATCATCTGGGACTATTTAATTCGTGATTCCGACAAAGCAGAGCATTGTTCCGGGCCAGTAATTGGAAGCTGGCAATTTAGTGAATCTGTTTCTAGTTCTTTTGTCGATTGTCGATTAAGGTTCGTGAGGCGATCCTTACATTCTTTGCGCGTCTAGAAGGCTCGTTAATTACTAAGCTATAATAGTAAAAGCTACTAAGGATTGATTTTTCAATCGTCAGATAAAATTTAGATAGAATAGCGCATACAACTCCTCGCTAACCTGCCGCCAAATAGCAGTGCTCGCACTGTTGTAATCCGGTAGGGGGTTGAGGCAGCCGGTGAAATTTCTGGCACATAGGCATTCCATCATGCATTATGAATTATGACTTGCATTATTATATTTCTTAAAGGCTAGGTTATTGTATTTTGTTAATTCTCTTTTAAAATAAGGAAAATGTCCTTATTTAAGTCCTTAAATATTTGTACGCTGATTTACAGTAAGACATGTTTGGCACATTAAATCATTGTAACACCTGTTCTGTTCCATGTTTGAGGCAAATAAATGTTTCTCTCTCTCTTCTCTCTCTCATGTCAGGCCTCAGGGTTTCGGTGTCCATGGATCGAAGTGACCACTTACCATCAGGTGGGCTGTGCGCTCGTTTGCCTATACCATCGACTTAAAAAATACAAAATTTTTATTTGTTCTAGAATTAATTCCAATTTTATATGGACTATCCGAAAGATAAATTGTATCTGACGATTGAAAAATCAGGCCTAAATGTATTTGGTTAAAGGCATTCAAGTGAAGAGGATCTTAATTAAGTACAACGCGAATAAAACATTTACAAAATAATACTACTACTACTAAAGCCTATTTGCGTCCCACTGCTGGGCACAGGCCTCCTCTCATCACGAGAGGGTTTGGGCTATAGTCTCCACGCGGGCCCAGTGCGGATAATACACCTACACGCGTGCGGTTACAAAATAATGTACCTACATAATACAGGAAAGTTATTACAGCATATTGTAAGTTATAATCATAGTGTAAACAAGTATTTCTCCCATATAAAGTTTTCAGTAGCGTACCGTATTACCGCTTATTATAATTTATTTATTTCGGATTTTTCTGAGAGCTTATCGTAGAGGCAAGCTGGCTGGCACTTCGCCAAGAAGGAGATTTTGCATAAAAAACATGGCGAGTTTTCAATGGGTAGGCACCTATTGAATATACATATTTTGAGCACTTGTACAGCCTACTCCTATAATTGAGGCCATAATTGGAGGATGGCAGTAAAAAAATATATAATGGTTTCATGGTACATCACATCTCTAGAAAAAATGTACGAAAATAAAGTTAAAATCGGTAGTATGTAACGGTCGAATCATGCCCGTTTCCTCTTGCAGGAGGACCTACCATCTCGTTAAAAAATGGTTTTGTTGCCCCCCCCCCCCCTGGATGCAAAAAGTTCTTGAAATTGCAAACATGGGTATAAACAACTGACTGTCGACAAAAATGTGTATTCTAATAAAAGGAAAGTCTTAGTTTCGCAAACAGTAGGTAGGTTCATTAATGAGTCAACAGAGATGACCGTCTCTAGTTAACAATGAATATTTTAGTGCGTTGTAATTGATTATAAAGCCAGTACTTTCGCTTTGTTTAACTTTATAGGGTATGGCGATTGCTGTGGGGCGGTTCCTAAAATCGGCGATTATATTGTTTTATTCAAAGGACGAATTATGGCCAGGGGAGCGGAATTTATTTGATAACAAGATAAATAATGAACGAACCGCTATGCTGCCACTTCATTGTGAAGTAAGTATTAAACAGTAAGTATTAAATCGATAAATTGTGATCTTAGACAAGAGAAATACCAATTAGAAATATTTGATAATAAAACGAAGTCTAGAAATAAACTTATTTTTAGGGTTCCGAAGTCCACAAGGAACCCTTATAGTTTCGCCATGTCCGTCCGTCCGTCCGTCCGTCCGTCTGTCCGCACTTATTGCTCGGAGATGATTAGGTCTAGAGAGCTGTAATTTGGCATGAATATGCATATTAGTTACGCTGACAAAGTGGTACAATAAAATTTTGAAATATATTTTTTTATAGGGTACCTCCCCTACTCGTAAAGTGGGGATGTAATTTTTTTTTCTTGCGTACCCCATGGTGTGGCATATCGTTGAATAGGTCTTAAAAAAATATTGTGGGTTTGTTAAAACCATTTTTTGATTAAGTGATGCGTTTGTGAAATATTAAGCTTTAAAGTGCTATTTTTTGTTAGAGTCACGTGTCCCCCCCCCCCCCCCCCCCCCTGCCAGCTAAATGGTGGTATTTGGATGGCTGAAAAAAATCACGGTTGTGGCATATATAACGTAGTTGAAAGGAAAACTATCAGAGCTAAGTAGGCTGTACAAACTTACGAGTAATAGTCGATCAACTTATAATGATGTTTTTTCTCGAGCGGCAGGGGCGTCGGGCGGGCACGTCATACCACACCACAGGCTAGCTAGATGCTAATAAGTCTTAGAAAGGTACTCTGGGCATCCTCAACTTCGGAACCCTATAATTTGCGCGTGGCCCGACACGCACTTGGCCGGTTTTTAGTATTGTTGTGCTGACAATATAAGAACGTTATTTAGTTTTATCTGCACTTTTTGAATCAAGTGAACACTAGCTGATTAGATTTAAAAAAAAAAACATTTGTTAAGGACCTTAATCTAAGTTTTATTTATTTATTCAATTATAACAAACTTTTAACTACCTTCGACCATGCGTAGGAACTTTACACATACCTACTAACGAGTATTGTCGTTACGCAAATTTTAAGTCATAGATATAGCAGACATAATTTAGATGGTGCGCGTATATACGATTGGTCAACGGCTCTTAGCTACGCCGTACCGCGCGCCTTCTACTAAATACTTACCTATAGGTAAGCGACCGGAGTTTGAAATCGTAACTTGCATGAAACGAGGCAGGTTAAGGTAGAGACAAACTACGACCATGAAAATTACTATTATAATGTAAGTATACATAGTCACTACCTTACGAAACGAGTGTGTATGTAGTTGTAAGCGTTGATCGTCAGTAGCAGTCCAGCAGCGGCCGTGCGTTGGTAACCTCGGTGGTGGTTTAGAAATACTTTCACAGATACGTTAAACCGTTTTGAATTCCTGAGGTTCGGGCCATGTTAACGTAGTGCATCTCTACCTAACCAAGGGCAGTTTTGATTGTTTAATGTGACACAAATTCTGTGCCATCGTATTGATATAAAAATTTACAAAATTGCCGATACTTTCTCAAAGAACCCTAAAAATTGGCGCGCCTGCTAAAATCCCCAAGGACGCTTGCTGATTTCATAAAATGCGCCCAAAGAGAAACGTCAGAACTCTTTATTCTTGTTTATAAAAGAAACAACTTTGGAAGCCTTTAAAATTAGTATTTTTCTATCGCTGATATTTTCCAAGGAACTTCTTTACTAAGTGATAGACATTTTGCTGGGCCAAGATTGTTTTTGGTCTGAAGCATAAAAATAAAGCCTTATTACATCATTGGCCTCCCCTAGCGGAATAAAATTCTGCCGAATAAATACAGTTCTATATTCATTTTCATGATCCACTCAAGTAGGTAGTTGTTTGCCTCCAAGCTGGGAAACAAACAAGCTGTATTTTCAAAACAACCATTTCGAATAAGATACTTGTTTTACTTCTGATCTAGATCTGTAGAAATGTATACAGAACGAATTGTACATTGTGAAGATGTAATAAATTCCATGTTTGTAATGTAATTGAAATACTTAAAAGCAATTTAGAATACAAATAAGAATAAGAAAAAAAAAAACATTTGTCACATAAAACAAGTACAAATAGAAGAACAGAGGTAATTTGATTAAGATAAAAAATAAAAGAAACAGGAGACTATTACCTATTTCTAATAAATTATGTGGCAAATAGGAGACAGCTCAGCATTTCCTGCGAGTGCGGTCATCGCTCTGCGCAGAGCTGGTTTTAGTCCCGCTTGTATTAAATTACATTTACATATTACAGGGTAATTATACAAAATACTTGTTTACAAACATTACTCATATGAGTTTAGGAAGCCAAGCCAGAAGGGCATAATAAAAAATATAAAAAATAAATTAATCACAAGATAACAATTAAAGTTTGTTGACAGAAATTAACAATACATAATTAATTATCATAAATCCATATTAATATTATAAATGCGAAAGTAACTTTGTCTGTCTGTCTGTCTGTTACCTCTTCACGCTTCAACCGCTGGACCGACTGAGATGAAATTTGGTATGGAGATAGTTGGAGTCCCGGGAAAGGACATAGGCTACTTTTTATCCCGGAAAAGCGCATAGTTCCCGCCGGAGCGCGATAACCGAATTCCACGCGGGCGAAGTCGCGGGCAGAAGCTAGTTATTTATAACTTTAAATTTCAATTTTGATTCATTTAAAATTATACTTTGAAAGTTCACATTCAGTCTTACTTGAACTTAACTCGGCAGTCTGCGGGCGAAATATTAACACACGATAACTCGCGCACGATGAGGTTCAATATGAAAATCTACCAAAACGCAACATCTATTTACGTCCCACTGCTTAGCACAGGTCTCCTTTCATAACTAGAGGGTTTGCAATAACTATACCTAGTCCCCCCGAGTTTCCAATGCGGATTGGGGACTTCAAACACATCTTTGAACTACCTACTTCGCTCAAAGCTTCTCGTTATACATATTTTCCTTAAACTAAAACGGCAGGTGCAAATTCAAAAATGAGTATGACTGACCGAGCATAAGAGGCGCGAGGTCAAACCACTTGGCTACCATCACAACAATAGGGACGACGACAGGGTGAAGAAATCGAAATTCTAATTAGTCCGTTAGTCAGGCAATAAAAAAAATATTAGACACGTATTTTTTGTTTTATCAAATTAACAAAGAATGACTACGTTAAAACGCATTAAAGTTGGAGAGTGGGGGCTAACTACGTCACCGTTAGGTATAAATCGTACCTAACCGTGACGTCACGCGACATTTCAACTCAATATATCTCCGTATAAGTTTGATTACGTGAAAAAAGAAAAAATACGTGTCCAATACTTTTCAATAATCTTCCTGATAGACCAAGGAAAAAAAAGTTGAATATAATATCAAACAATAAATAAAAATGCAGTATCCTCTTTTGCTCTAATCTAAACTTTGGAATTCCCTCCTTCCGTTTGTGTTTCCCAGTTCCTATAATTTTGGTGTATTCAAGTCTAGAGTGCATAGGCATCTTCTGGGTAAGCGTGTTTCACCTTAAACACTATCATCACTTTCCATCAGGTGTGATCAAGGTCAAACGCATGCCCATTCGTAATAATAAAAAGTAAATAATCTCGATACATTAAAATACCGCTTCAGCGTGATACTTGAACCACGTGAGCCGATATCAGGCGCAAGCATTTTTCAAAGAATACTCAACAAAAAATCTTTTTTACTCAATTTCCTTTGAACCTGGTAGGAATTAATTCATTTACCCGACTTCGGGCAGCATCGACCTCAAAGCTCGGCTTTATCAAACGGAAGCCTTCGATGTTAACTTGTATGCTAATGGTCTGATAATTCTGGTCAAAGACAAACTTTTGTCAAAATTCAAATAGATCATAGCTTCGGTATTTTCCATCTACTTCTATTCGCAGTCGATGGTGGAGGGATACAAAAACGATCGCAGCGTGTGACGTCGCAAAATAGAAATAGAAAGAAATAGAAAATCTTTATTTTCGATAAAGTAACAATAGGTCTTAAGGCTATAACTTATGATCTAAGAGAAATAAATGTTACAGTTACCGAAAAAAGGAGTCCACTCGGCAGTTAAGTCGAGGCACAGAGACCTCGACGCTGATGTTCGGTGGCTCCATAAAATAAAATAAAAGTAAGGAAAAACAAGTAAAAGTTAGTGCAAAATTCTACTGGTGGTAGTGGTAATTGGTAATACAATAACAAGAATGCGGCGGCGGCGCTAATACTTAGTAAGTGATGACGGTATTAATCAGAAACTGATAACGATAACAGTTTTGAAAAAGCTAAAGTAGTTTATTCCTGTGTAAAACCTAACGGTGGTGCAGTAATTACTAATTACTAATAATAATAGGCAATGCTAGAAGGAAACCAGTGCAGTTAATTGTCACTGTTGCGTATTTATTTGCATCACGGTCCGCGAGTTCTGCACACGGATAGCTCCGGCTCTAAATTTTAAAATTGATACCTATGAACTATATTTCACTTAGTATGGAAAAATGGGATGCTATAAATCTAACGAGTGTGTGTTTTGGTATGTCCGTGGCATTGGAGCTCTTAAATAATATTTATTTAAGATTACAAATTCTATACCGATTTTTTCCGTACTGAAAAATGACGCCATATCGTTATTTAATTATACTTGTTTTTTTTCGGATAATTCAGAGCCTGATTAAAACGTGATTTGATCAAGTTCTTATAAGAAGTACAAGTAGGTTTATTATTTTTACTTTTATTTATTTTAACAAGGGTTGCTTTCTTAATTACTCATTCAAATTGTTTATTTTGCTACATATGCTCGTTATTTATTAAAACTTAATACATTTTTCCATTTCTTTTTCTCTTTTAAGTGATTAGGATTAAGTAATGGTCTCTATTACTTGTATTTAAAGGACCGCGGAAGCGGCATTGCACCGCTAATGGGTGCGGCTATTGTTTCATCTGATTAGTACGATGATTAATTTACAAATCGTGGTTAATTCCCGGAACGAGTGCCAAAGGAGGTACGACACTGGAAGAGCCTTTGATTAAAGCCAAATGTCGGCATTGCTGGCCATAGGTTAGGTTTTTTATAAATATTTTTAAAATGATGTTTTGATAGAGATGTTTGTTTTATTTTATTTTTATTTTCTTTATTAAGGGAAACAAACAGCTTAAAATATTACATAAGATGTCTTAAACATTTAAGTGATGCAGAAGCCAGCAAGTTGGAGCTGGCGACCGAGCATAGCTCGGGTGAAAATAGCTAAAACGGAGTCTTCTCAGATATGACACGTAGCTACATTCCAAATTTCGTCCAAATCGTTAGAGCCGTTTCTGCGATCGCTTGTATAAATAAATAAACAGAGAAATATACAAGATAAGCGCGTTTAATGTATAAAGATTTTAAAAACACCACCAACACTATCAAACGCACGTTCGACGCTGTCTCAGCACGCACACATGCGTTGAGAGTGGTGATGGTGCTTTTTAAATATTTTCCAATTACGTTGAGACGTTTTCAATTGTAGAGAGGCGAGACTTCCTATCGTAGATTATACCTACGCACGCAGCAAAGTGCATACACACTCATGTATTGTATGACGTTTGGTTCTCGTAAAGACATTGCATTCTACTTGCGTGTAAAGTAAGTGACGTAGTGGTAGTAAAAAATAAACTCCGACTTCATGCTCCAACAGCCTGCAAAATCGGTGTCAAGTTCACTACTTATAAGATTGTCATTGCTTTGGGTCGGTGAGAAGCGTAAATGGCTTGTATCTCTATTTATCTAACCTTATAGCGAGAGATGAAGACAATAGAAGCCTCGGGTGAAATTTTGGGCACGTTTTCGAATTGAGAACGAAATATTTATTAAAGCTTAATTTGTATTGTTCCCAAATTAACACTACTCACTCCAAATGTGTATTATTCCATGCCATGTATAGTATGGAGTGTGGAATAAGTATGTCTTGGTAAAGGAGCGCAATCTTATATGGCGAAACACTTGAAAACGTGTCCAGCGGATTTGATAAGAAACAAAATAAAACACACTCTCCTCACAACCGTTTTCGCTGCGTTTTCGCTTCAGCAACGCCATCTGAAGGCGCTACTGCAGACTATCACCTAGGTGGCTTGACTTTTATGGCGACCTCAGCGCCCCCAACCTACCCGATTCGGTATCCACTTTTGGAACTATAAAGATTGTGCTCCTTTACTTCAATCCTCCACCCTCCATATTGTATAGTTTATAACGCTGTCGTAATGTTTTGTGCACAGCACTTCCAGCGACTTTAAATCGGCAGTCATCTCTATCAATCTTCCGTCAGACGCACGACTCCGCGGTTTTGAAGCGATTTCGCTTACTTAAGTACATGGTTAGTCGTTTTTCAAGTCGCAGACTACACGTATTAGAATATAACCTCGCCGCAAATCTAATATGTGGCTTTATACACTTCTTCGGGGGCAATGTAGCTTAATATCTGTTGGCATATTCCTGTGGGATCGCGGTTACCTGTCTTAAGCTTTATTTGTTACTCGAGATTTCTTCTATTTTAGCATTAGCAGCCCTAGACAGATTTTGCAGAACGTATTGAGGAGGTTGGAGGTTTGCAGATTATTTAATACCTACCAGGCAAACACAGTCTAGCCAATTAAAAAAAAAACTGGCCAAGAAGCGAGTTAAACTCGCCTGGAGAGGATTCCGATATTTTAAGCTATCTGCCAGCGACTTCGTCCGCGTACAATATTGAAATTAAATGCAAATCGAGATTTTAGCAATAGTACATTACAGACCTAGGGTGGTGAATTCGTAAATGTCCCAGATCGCAAGTTTCTGCGATCTTTATGCGATCTGGGGCTTTACGAATTACCGCCCGTGGTTTGTCAAAAGTTTTACGTCTTGCCTTGGCCAAGAAGTGAGATTTTCTCTCCGCGTAGCGGGCAGAAAATCCCACTTTACGGCCAAGGGTGATGTAAATGCTTTTTACTGGTGATAGTGGTATGAACTTGTGCAAGGACCGTATGGACAGCTACATCCCTCTTACTTTCTAAGCTACCGCTACTGTTTGATAACAGTGTTTATCTAATAGGTACTACGTACCAGTCAGAAATAAGAGCGAGTAGCAGTGATGCAATCTTTGCGCAAAGGTTAAACCGTTGCTATTGAAACTTGCGTGCTACAGTATCGACGAGTTCTTTGTGGGGGAACGTTGACTCATGCACACAAAATAAGTTAAAATTAAAAGACTTTTAAAATTGTGAATAATTAATTAATAGAAATTTACAATGTTTGTTATTAAAAATAATGTAAATTAAGAGTGTATTAACTACATTTACATAGATTAAGAAATGGCCTGTAATACTTTTATTATGAATAAATACCTCAATCTCAATCAATCTCAGTAGCGACACGCACCGCCCCGCACCAATACAAAATACCTCAAACCCCCCGGTCGGAACGTGCACTCTCGCACACACACGCACGTATTTGTTCAAGCAATGTACAAGATAATATTTTAGTGCGCAGATTACGTTCAGCAGCAGATTATGGAGTGTCGTGGGTGTGCTCCAATATAAAAATATAAACCCTCCATCCTTTAACTATCTAGTTGGGGGATGGAGGTAGAGGCGGCCTTTGCGCTTGCGAGGCCCCGGGCGAATAGATCTTTGCGAAGCCCTCGGCCTTATGGTATGGCCTGGGGGTATTTTTTGAGTCATTGGATAGGTCCTTAAAATAATATTCTGGGTTTGCGGAAACCGTGTTTCAATGTAGAGATGCGTTTGTGAAATATGTATTAAGCTTTAAAAGTGCTTATTTTTATTAGATAGAAGTTTTTCCCACCCCCTGCCAGCTAAACAATTGTTTTTGAAAAAAACATGGTATTCTTGGAAGTAATATACAATGTGTCCCTGGATAAAGTTCCAAAACGAATAGGGATGAAACGTTAATAAATACAACCCCGTTTTTCTTTTCATTGTTTACCTTTATTTTGAGTAAATCGAGGAATTATTACAAAAAAAGTGTTCTTTTTTTTTTGTTTTAAATCATTGTGATTATCGGACGGGGTATATAACAATTAAAAAAATCGTATACATTAGGTGAAAAAAAAATACGTCGGTAAATTAAATAGTTAAAATAAAGCTAGAAATAAAAAATAAAAACAAAATAAATCGCTGCCTTGGGGCACGGTTCCCAGAAGGCTGCTGCAGTGTCACGTTAATAAGGCCGCTTTTTTATAATTTAGTTTTTTTTGCATTTTTATTTATTTAAATAACATGAATAACGCTTTGTGTTAAATCCCGCTGATCAAAGGTCAATACGACACTCAGAAGGGCAGATATTTTGCGTTTTGTAATTGTAAAAATATTTCAGGAACTTCTAATTTTATTGTTTTCATCGAAAAATATCACGTTTCATCCCTAATTGTTTGTGCACTTTATCTAAGGACATACTGTACATCACGAAAATAACAGGAAAATTTTCACTGCTAAGTAGACTGTACAAGTTTACGTGTAATAGCCGACCAACATAAAAAAGTACTCGGCGAAGTAAAAATGTTGTGCATTAAATACTAGGCAACTACGGAACCCTACATTGCGCGTGGCCCGATACGTACTTGGCCGATTTGTTGTAATAATTCACTCTTTACTGTATAAATTATATTTTATGTTGCGTTATTTACGATTTCAGAACGAATACTATAAGGGGTAAATTTTTTATATAGATTTGTACGTAGCATTAGCATTAGCACAGATTACAAAATATTTAATTAGTATTTTTTTTCAACTTGGATTATCGTAAGCCTGCACGAGGCCCCTACGAGCGCGAGGCCCCGGGCGGTTGCCCGCTTACCCCCCCCCCCCCCCGGAGGGTTTATATTTTTCCCTCGTAAAACATCCATTACGCCCCCGATAATGCTCAGAATACAATGGAAGTGTAGTATAAAAATGAGATTGGTTGTGAGCAGCAACTATTATTGTTATGAAAAGAATCATTACCTAGTTAGTTCTGCCCACGACTTCATCCTCGTGGAATTCGGTAATAGCGTTCCCGCGGGAAATATGCGTTTTCCGCGATAAAACGTAGCCTATATATTGTCCATTGAGTGTCACAAACTAGTTTTCGATTTAAATCCGGACATACAAATTAATACAGCATTTTTTCTGAAAATCATTTTTTTGTATTCAGTATCGTTTAATATAGTCCCTTTGACTTGATCGTTCCTTTTAATTTATAGTTAAAGACGCAACCTTTTTTACAGATTTATTATTATTAAAATACTATTACTACTACTACAACAGCCTATTTTACGTCCCACTGCTGGGCACAGGCCTCCTCTCATCACGAGAGGGATTGGGCTATAGTCCCCACGCGGGCCCAGTGCGGATTGGGGACTTCACACACATCTTTGAATAATTTCGCAGATGCGCGCAGGTTGCCTCACGATGTTTTCCTTCACCGAAAGCTCAGTGGTAAATTCAAATTGAATTTCGCACATAAGTAAACTTAGAGGTGCGAGCCGGAATCGAACCCCTGACCCTCTGCATGAGAGGCGGTAGGTCGAACCACTAGGCCGTGGTAGCTTCATTAGTAAAAATAGATATTTTATTATTAATGAATGTTCAAGATTCAACTAATTTATGAATAAGATTAACTAAGCAATCACGAACTCCCTTGGAATTGAAAGTTGGGTAATACAAAGTTGAAGAGGTCCACAAATAACGGTTCTATCGAGGGACTGCCAAAATTAATCGGAAGAAAATACGTTAATGGAATGAAGTGCCCGGTATCTGTAATCGGCTTATAAACTACGAAGAAGAAACTTTGAAGTTCCGCGGATTACTTCCGCATTACGATAAATATCTTTTGAAAATATTAAAAGCCGCGTTTAAGGAAATAGTCTAAAGGGGTAATTAAAAAAAAAAAACGTACTTTCTGAAAAGTCACAGCAAAATAGATCCCTTACCTACTTTTTAGCTGACTTTGAAAATGAAGGAGGGTCTCAGTTCGTCTGTAGTAGCATTTTTTTCGTATCTATTACATCTATAATATGAAACAAGTTTCGATAATTATTTTTAAAATAAAATTGTGGTACGCTCGAATTGGTCCCATTTAATATTTTAGTTCTGATAATGGGATCTGTATGATTTTGACATCAATTTCAAATATTATACTTTAGGTTCCTATTTAGTATACGGTTTGGACAGTGTGGCGATAATAAAAACTGCCTTTAAACTCCAACTGTATTGGAACGCACCCTTAGTAATGTCATAGCTGTCAGTGTCATGTGAATATGTCATAAGTGACGTTTAGCTCTCTCTCTCTTACCTGGCCACCAGCGGCATGACAACACGTACTAATCTACTAATGATGTAATAAACAAATAAAGTAAATAAATAAAAGCCTCCGAAGATTAACAGATTATTTTATTCAACATATATTACATGGCGCAGTCGAAAAGAACCGGGATTGGTCAAGTTTGGTGAGATTGATTTTCTGCACATGGTCGCCATTGACCGGAAATTTTGCTAATACTAATATTAAATACTAAAAAGAAGAATGCCGGACGAAGTTATGCAGAATGCATGTGCGATTGAATATAAAATGCCACGAGGGCTGGATCTACACGACATTGAAGACGGCTGGCCACAATGGCAGCGTTTTAAGTTATCTTTCAAGAACTTTTTATTAGCAGCCGGTTTTGAAAAACTGTCAGAAAACAGAAAAGCGGCGATTTTAATAAACTGCATAGGGCAGCAGGCGCAGGAATTATATTTCAGTGTCTTGAAAAATGAAGAAAAGACTAAATTAGATGACGTTATCGAAATTTTCGACGAGTACTTCAAGCCGAAACAAAATGAAATCATTAATAGCTTCAATCTGCATAAACGAAACCAAGAGGAAGGTGAAAATTTTGATAGCTTCTATACAACGATAAAAAGGTTAGCGGACAACTGTAACTTCGGGGACCAGAAGAACAGGATGATTCGGGACAAGATCATCATAGGGGTTCGAGACCACAGGTTGCAGCAGAAACTCTTGGAGAAGAGGGATTTGAGCCTGGAGGACGCAGTCAGTATCTGTCGGTCTGCGGAGATAACCAAGGAGCATGTGAAGACGCTGAACAATCCGGACGTCCATGCAGTGCAAGCGGAGAGGGCTATGCATCAGCGGCAGCACCCCACTCAAGCTAAGTATTCTAATAATAAGAGTAATTGGTCTCCCAAATGTAATTGTAACCAACAGTCCAAACCAAATTACAACAGATTTTTTTACCACTGCAAAAAATGCAACACTGAGCATAAGCAGGGCCAGTGTCCCGCTTATGGGAAAACATGCAATAAATGTAACCGCATGAATCATTTCAGCAGCGGCTGTACATATAATGTCAGGCGTGTTGAAGATATTAAAGGTAATCAGGACAATGAGGATTCTTGCAATAATGTTCATGATTTGTGACTAGTACATGCTATAAATTTAGACAAAAATGAATGGAGTGAAACTCTCAGGGTAGAAAATAAGAGGGTTTCTTTCAAGTGTGATACAGGGGCTCAAATAAATGTAATTGGCTTGAGCGACCTCAATAAACTTGTCAATGATGATAATAATATTAAAATGTCTGAGACAAGAACTATACTAGAGGTCTTCGGAGGTGGAAAACTAATACCGATTGGGAAAGTGACATTAAATGTTTTTCCTAATATGAGTAACTTGGATATTAATGAAAATGAAAAGGCTATTAAGACTGAATTTATAGTTATTAAAGAAAAAGTAAAACCGATTTTGGGACTGACTTCACTAATTAACTTGAAATTGTTAAATAATAGTAACATTAATACTTGTGAAATCGAGTCTTCAAATTCTAATAATAATATGAATAGTAAAGACTGTGTTATTAATAAAAACGACGAACTATTTCAGGGTGTAGGAGAGTTCAAGAACACACTGCGGCTACGCATTCGACCCGGCGCAGAGCCCGTGGTGAGACCTCCTCGTCGAGTGCCGAATGCTCTCATGACGCGCCTCGCGGACAAGTTGGAAGCTCTGGTGAAGCACAAAGTCATCGCGAAGGTTGATCACCCTGATAGTTTTGTGAGTAATCTTGTAATAATAGAAAAGAAAGATGGTTCATTAAGAATTTGCCTTGATCCTAAAGATCTTAACCAAGTTTTGATAAGAGAACATCACTTGATTCCCACAATAGAGGAAATAGTGCCAAGACTAAGTAATAAAAAATATTTCTCAGTGTTAGATCTCTCTGATGGATTTTATAACATCAAACTTGATGAAAATTCTAGTAACTTGTGCACTTTCAACAGTCCATATGGCTGTTACAAATTTTTAAGACTTCCCTTTGGTCTCTCCATAGCACCGGAAATTTTTCAAAAATACAGTGAAAGGGCCTTTGGCGATATACCAGGTGTAGTTGTATATTGTGATGATTTATTAATATGTGGAGAGACTGAGGCAGAGCATGATGCAGTGTTAGAAAAAGTTTTTAATAGAGCTCGAGAACATAATGTTCGTTTTAATAAAAATAAATTCCAATATAAATTAAAACAAGTCAAATATTTCGGCCATGTTTTTTCTGAAGAAGGCATGCAAATCGATCCTGACAGAGTTTCTGCCATCATTAACATGAAAAGTCCTGAAAATAAAAAAGAGTTACAGATATTTCTCGGAATGGTCAATTACTTAAGAAAGTTTATTCCACACTTGGCTGACATTGCATCACCACTTCAGCTATTGTTAAAAAAAGATGTTGACTGGCTATGGACAGAAATTCATGAAAATGTTTTCAGTAAAATTAAGAAAAAAATCAGTGAAGCTCCCACTTTGCAAAATTTTAATGTTAATTTGCCCATAGTTGTACAATGTGATGCGTCAAAGGATGGTCTCGGTTGTTCCCTTCTGCAGAATGGTCAACCAGTTTGCTTTGCTTCAAGAAGTCTAACATCAGCAGAACGAAACTTCTCACAAATTGAAAAAGAATTATTAAGTGTAGTCTGGGCAACTCGTAAATTTCACTACTTTATTTATGGACGTAAAATAACAGTTATTAATGACCACAAACCTTTAGAGAGCTTATTAAGAAAACATTTACATGAAGTACCATCTCCAAGATTGCAGAGGCTAAAGCTCAAACTATTAAAATATGATATTGAGTTTAAATACTTACAAGGAAAATTCATGTATATTGCGGATTTATTATCACGCTCATATCAACCTTGTAATAATATAGATGAATCATATATGTATGAGGTTATACATTGTATAGGTCTTTCTGAATATTTAGAATGCACTGAGGAACAAAAGGCTCAATTAATATCACAAACTTCAACAGATCAAGAACTAATTAAATTAACTGAATTTATTAAGAATGGATGGCCCAGTAGTGAAAATGTCCCTGATTTTTTAAATTGCTATTACAAGTTAAGAGCTAGTCTGACTGTAGATAAAACATTAATTTTTTTTAATGACAGGATTATTGTTCCAAAAAGTTTAAGAAGTAGTCTGTTGAATAAATTACATGAAGGTCATTTGGGAATGTCCAAAATGAAACAGCAAGCTCGTAAGTTGTATTACTGGCCTCAAATGGATACGCATATTGAGGAATTTGTTAGAAAATGCTTTGCCTGTCAAACTTATCACAATAATAATATTAAGGAGCCTTTGTTACCACACAAAATACCTCACTTACCATTCAATAAACTTGGAATTGACATAATGGATGTAGCAGGGAAGAGTTACTTGGTGATCTATGACTATTTCTCTAAATGGTTGGACATTAAATCATTAACAAGTAAAAGTGCTAAAGAAGTAATAAATAAATTAATTGACGTTTTTTCTAATTTTGGAATTCCAAGTGAAATAGTTGCAGATCATGTACCGTGTGACTCAAGAGAATGTAAATTGTTTGCACAAGAATGGGGATTTAAATTCACTTACACTAGTCCTAGATATCCTCAGTCAAACGGTATGGCGGAACGGGGTGTACAAATTGCAAAGAAAATTATGTTAAAATGTAATGTTGATAAGACTGATTATAGACTGGCTTTACTTCAATATAGGGCATCACCTGTTTCCGGCACAGACTTTTCTCCAAGTCAGTTATTAATGAATAGAAATTTAAAAACGAAACTGTTTGTCAATTCTAGATATTTACAACCAAAAATAAATGTTCATGTTCAGGAACAATTTGATAAGACTGTAAATAGAAATGTAAAAAATTACAATAAGAGAACTAGATGTAAGAAAGAGTTTCAGGTAAACCAAAATGTGTGGTTTAAAAAGGATAGCAACAAAAATGTTTGGCTTCAAGGCACTATATCAAAGTGTAATAATAATAGATCATATGTAGTATTAGACGAAAACCATGTAGAATATACTAGAACTAGTTTTCATATAAGATCAGCTTAATTGACTTTGTGCTTCTCCAGATCTCTCTGGTCCTGGTCGAATGCTTAGCTTAAGTGTTTCTTAGTTTAAGTGAGCTGGTTTAATTTTTTTTCTTTGTTAAAAAAAAGGGGATGATGAGTATATTTATTTTTAATTTTTTGAAAGGGGATGATGTATTGGAACGCACCCTTAGTAATGTCATAGCTGTCAGTGTCATGTGAATATGTCATAAGTGACGTTTAGCTCTCTCTCTCTTACCTGGCCACCAGCGGCATGACAACACGTACTAATCTACTAATGATGTAATAAACAAATAAAGTAAATAAATAAAAGCCTCCGAAGATTAACAGATTATTTTATTCAACATATATTACACCAACATCCTGCGAATTTGGTGTCACATGAACAAATTCAAGGCTATAGGTATGGTAGGTATGACCATCTTACGGTGAACTTGTATACAATAAGCTTAATGTTTTTTTATTACAATGTTACATCTTTTTGATCCTTTACCTAGTGAGGGAGGAAACGTCTCTATTCAAGGTATATTCGTTCACTTTTGAGAGCTTTTTTGAAAGCATTCTATTGGTTAGTAGTGTGATCTATTACAGGGTTGAATCAAACATGAATACCATCAGGTCTATTAAAGAATCCCACGCGTAGTTGGGACGCGGGCGCAAATACCGAATACCTCACGCTCTAACAGAGATACAGCATAAAATTCCAAATATACAGGCAATAATTTCGAGTTTCTCGACCGAGTCAATAGACGGTAAGGAAGTACCCGTCAAAAGACTTTCCTTCCTGTTTTCGATACGTTTTCACGGACTGACAAGCTTCTTAGTTCGGTGAGCGAAAAAGGAGATGACGTACGATGGAGGAACAGAAACTTTCTATAATATCCTATTTAAATTGTTATCGTCTAATGAGAAGACTTTTTTAATTAAATATTTGTGTGTTTATTTCAAATGATTACGTAAACTGGAAATATAAACAGCTTAGCGTAGGTATGACGTGGTTATTATTTATTCTCTCCACATCAGAAATATTAACTAACTTAACAGTTCACGGGGTCGTAATCAAATCAACGCGACCATCAGGCAGGAGTCAATACTCCAATCAAAATCACTTTGTCCTCATTCCGGCAAAGGCCATATCGAAGTACCTAATTATACGGCTATTTTTATAAAACACGAAAAATCCATTTGGCCCACAAATCCCAGGAATGGCCGATCTACGTTATATACCATTTCATTTCGGCGACTAGCAACTGTCTGTGTTTTGTTATTTTTATTTCAAATGATATAATTTCCACTTAGTTTGTTTCAACATAAAATTGCAATAAATATTTTTCGTTGAATACAAAGCTGGTGAATCGCAATGCCAAAACATTTTACTTACATAGATATCTATCGACAAGTTACGCTCATTTAGTGTCCTAATGAAATCAACAACCTTTGCGTTTCAATGTTGTATGTAAAAAGTAACCGACTTTATAGACAACCATTTTTTTACTTACCTAATGTCCTTTAAAAACGTCGACGCGCAGCAGACAAAAAAGGTCTTTGCGGAATCCTTTCTTCCCGAGTTTATTATCGTCAAAATTATCTAGTATAATTAATATTCGTTGATATTCGTTATAATTAACAGGCAGCATTACATTACCCGCGTGTAATTGACTCCGGCACCTCACCGATGTCCTATTTAGGCCATTGTGTTCTCACACGACCAGCTCATTCATCATCCATAACGTCACTCGCATAACTGTCGACGATGTCTAAACTTACCCAACAAATTAACCAACAGACATTAGTGAAAAATAATTACCTACCCAAAGTCTGCTCTTAATCTAATAATTCAGTCACTTTGTACTCTAAAGGGCCTCTAACGGGAAAGTTTTGGGGTAGTTCTGATTTCTTTCATTGTATGTATTTTTGGGTGCTGAATTCGAATGGGTGCACGGACACAGTTTTTTTTTAAAACGCCCTGAAAAGGTATTAATCAAATTGCCAAAATCTGAAAAGAAGCACAAATTTTGGGATTTTTGAGATTTTTTCAATGTTACGTCACGACCTTTTGTCTGCAAACCTCAGATTCGGATTCAGCATCCCAAAATACATATAGAATGAAAGAAATCAGAACTACCTCAAAACTTTCCATGTAAAAACATAATTCAACTGAATTATAAAGCCATAAAGATCCAGATTGACGCAAGTTTGCTTAATGATTTGAATCTGTATTATGGTTATAACAGCTCAAGCTGTCCATAAAATTAAAAGGACATTTTCCGCAAAGAAGTAAATTAGCGTGGTCATGCATTTTTAAGGATGCCGGCTGATTAAGTTGCTAATGGTTTCCCGTATGATTTTTCCTCGTTTTTTATTTGGTTTCTCTCTTTATTGTCATCTACGTGATTACGTTACTCCAACATTAATAAAGCTTTGTATACCTAATTGTTTTATTTGACAAATATTAATTGTGAAAGTTTTACCTGCTTTCAGATGAATACCAGAAAAAAACAAAGTTAATATGCTTCATCTTCTGGAGTGTTCCGGGGTGGCAAGCTAACCGACTGCTAAGGGGGGTAGCCAGTGGTAGGTTGCGACCGAATAGTTTCGAATCTGCCTCCATACAGCAGTGCTCATATTATTATGCGCTGTCAACAGGGGATAAGAGCTATTGAATTTTCAGCACAGAGGCATTCAATCTTACAAACATTCCTTATGATTCCTTATGGCCACAGATACCACTTACCATAAGGTGGCCTGTGCTCTAAATTGATAACCAATGCCATAAAAAACGGCGTTATCGCCCTAGAACACAAATCAATCAATATATACATGATACAATATAATACATAACTGAAAGGGTTCCGCGATACAGGGCCTGAGTCTAGTGCGGAGACCGCTGCCAATTCTTGTCACCTTATTATGCATACTTGTTTTTAATGTAAATTCTTAACTGTATTTTTGTAAAATTTGATGGTAAATAAAAATATTCTTATTCTTATTCTTATATACGTGGTCAAGCAAAACGTATTGTGACGATATTTTACCCACAGAATCAGCTATCGATTCTAAGCATGTATTTTAGGTTTTAAATTATTTTCGAGTAGGTAAAATAAAAGTATGGGATTCAGGTATCGCTCACACCATCAAATCCATACTGGACCATAAATTTTACTGACTGATGAAAACTCACAACCGAAACCATTGGTTGTAGGAAGCTGAAAATTTGCATGTAGGTTCCTTGTGGAGTGTAGGGGAGCACTAAGAGAATTTTTCCCCAAATTCCCTCGGGACCGGAAAAAGCGGGATTTTTAGGGTTCCGAACCTCAAGAGGTAAAAACGGAACCCTTATAGGATCACTCGTGTGTCTGTCCGTCCGTCTGTCACAGTCAATTTTCTCCGAAACTACTGGACCGATTAAGTTGAAATTTGGTACGTATATGTAAATTTGTGACCCAATGACGGACGTGTAACGAAAATAAATAAATTTTAAACATAGACCCTATTTTTGGGGGCTAAATTTGAAAAAATATTAATGAAGTTTTTCAAACTATATCGTGTGACATATCAAATGGAAATAAAAAAAATATCAGGAAAATGATTAAGAAGTCCATGGTATTTGAAATCTATCATATAAAAGAGCTTATCCTGTGAAACGGTTTGAAAATGACGTCATTGAAAATAATCAAGGTTCGGAACCCTCTCCACACGAGTTTAACTCGCTTCTTGGCCGGTTTATTACATTTTAATGTTTTCGCGCACACGAAGTTGCGGGCAACAGCCAGTTTACTCCATAAAGTCCTCAGTGACGGTGACGTCAAGTGTCAGGAGACAAGCTTCAGGAGCTCCTCCAAACAATCTATACTAATATTATAATGTGAATGTGTGCTTTTTTGTGTATAAGCCGTGGTGGCCTAGTGGTTTGACCTACCGCCTCTCATGCCGAGGGTCGAAGGTTCGATTCCGGCTCGCACCTCCAAGTTTACTTATGTGCGAAATTCAATTTGAATTTACCACTGAGCTTTTCGGTGAAGGAAAACATCGTGAGGAAACCTACACGCATCTGAGAAGGAATTCAAAGATGTGTGTGAAGTCCCCAATCCGCACTGGGCCCGCGTGGGGACTATAGCCCAAACCCTCTCGTGATGAGAGGAGGCCTGTGCCCAGCAGTGGGACGCAGATAGGCTGTAGTAGTAGTAGTAGTAGTAGTGTTTTTTTGTCCTTCCTTCACGTCGTAACGACTGGACCGATTTGAATGAAATTTTGTATGGAGATAGTTTGAGACTCCGGGAATACATAGGCTACTTTTTATCCCGATATAACCACAGGAACGGGTTTTCCACGGGTCAAACGGGTAAAGTTTTTGTATAAACTATAACCATCTATATGTATAGTATCACCGGGTACGCAAATTCTAAGTCAACGCGGGACGAAGTCGCGGGCAAACGGCTAGTGGCAACATAAAATACCTTTACCTCTTGGTGAAATTAAAGTCCTCCTTCATTCGTTAAGAGCTTTACGTCTCGCAGAAGTAATCGCATTGTCTGTTTATTTTCCGTCGGGTCTTTTTACTAAGAAGACGTGGCATTAACTCTTTCAAATTAAACAAGTGGTAAAATGCTCGGGACCAAAAAAAATATTTGAATATTTATATACTACATACGTCTCTATTATTAGTGCAAGGCATGTCACCCCAAGTTAACCAACTTTGAGGAATTTATGTGACAAGCATTACCGTGTGGTGTTTCGTATGTATTATTAATTGCCAACCGTCGCTGTGGTTAATTAACGCGTAACACAACACTTTGAATATACCACAAGGTGCGAAAAATACCTACACACGACAACGCTCACACCTTTGTGGGAGTCTAAGAAACGATTTACATTTAGATTGGGGATATTAATTTTTATATGTTTAGAAAATTATATTAGGTACGCGGTTTTTTAAAACAGGTTTAAGTTTGGTGTCAAAGTCCATCTGAAATTACAATTTTTATCCTAGGGACCGTGGGGACCTATAAGCTCTCTCGTCATGAGAGGAGACCTGCATCCAGTAAGGGACGTAAACTGTAAAGGAATAAAAAATGCAATGGTCCGTTCTTAATAGTTAGCTTGGACTTTTCCACCATTTTATTTCCTACAATACCACCACCACCACAATAGCCTATTACGTCCCACTGCTGGTTTGTACACTAAAAAACTGTGTGAACTCAAGTCAATTTGCATATTGCAGCAGCAATGTCTTTTTATATAATGTAAAACGAACTCCGACCTCAATTCCTATTTCTAGATGTAATTTGAATGTCAAATCGCCACAGTCGTGCGTATAAGTCCGCTTTACTCCCCTATGGCTTGATCTAGGAATAAACTATTTATCAGTGTCCGGAGTTGGTGAGAGGAACATTACGTACCTATATCCGGTCTGTTGAAAATTGTCATTTTTCCTAGCTTAAATTGTTGCTAATTTAATAGACTAAGAAATTATAAAAATATTTTAAGAAGCAAATAGATTATAAGGAAAATTTAAGATCTCAATATAAATATGATTTGTGTATGGTCCGTCCCACTAGCTATATACATAAGAAGAGCATATATGTTACAGGTATTAAAATATATAACCATTTACCGGAATTTATCAAGTCATTGGATGGTGCACGGTTTGAAAACAAGCTGAAAGACTGGAATATCAAAAAGTTTTTATGATCTCAATGAAGTTTTTGTTGATAATTATTGATTTTGTATATATATTTTTTTATTTATATAATAATAATGTAATTTTCATGAATAGTAATGGACTTTAATGTAATATTTGTAATTGAAATTGTGAAATTGTTTATTATTATTTTTTAATATTGTACGCCCAAAATTGGTAAAAGCTGTTGGAACTATTTTTTTTTACAACATCTGTACTGTACACAGTTTTGATGCAATAATTTATAAAAAAAAACTGAGAATTAAAGCAATAAGTAAAATGGCTTTTTATAAAGTCGAGGGTCTCGGGTAGATAAACCACAAAACATTTCAATGTCCACGTTTTTTGCAAACGAATATCCCTTCAGCGCCTGCACTACACGGCCTAGGATCACACGGCGGACACGGCCTATAAAAGCACGATTTCGAACACAATTCGAATGAAGTGGCAATGTTTGCGTGCGAGGACGTCTGTATACTTGTAAATGTGTTTGCACCAGTTCGCGGGCCAACGATTCACTCACCATCTCCAGATGAAACAAATGACGATAAGGCGAGTTGGGTGCGACTCGCGCGGGGTCTACATTTACGCGCGTGATTCGGTATCCTTTGTATACGTAGTAATATTAAATATTCTGTGCTAGGACTGTAATACTGATCAACTCTTAACTTTTTACCGAGAATGTTCCGCGGTGGTATTTTTTTCATTTCATATATTTACCACGACGGCTTAGTCAAATAGTACTCGTCAAACCCGATTCGCATTCCAATTTGAGGAATCCACATTCAAAAAAGCCTAATCAATGTGAGAGGTTCGAAACAAAAAGCTCTGTTCAGCTTTGATATGTTTGGGGGGACCGCAAAAGGCAACAGCCTAAATGGACATCACGCGAATCAAATGAAGTCCCATTCAGAATGGTTATTTAGTGCATTTAGTGCAGCACGGCTAGTTCGGGTAACGTTAAAATAAACTCAACAGCAATGAAAACGGGTCATTTTGTATAGGATTTTCTATACTAAGAGATATGCGGTTTATCAGTTCCAAGGGATGCTTTTTGAGGACTTCACCAGTAAAACACGTCAGCTCGTTCACAGTTTTAATACGAGAGAGAACTTAACCTACCCGTCACCGAAAATATCAACTTATGAAAATCTACCCTCTATTACATATATCACACCCTCTTACTGACTTAACACTAGTTACAACAACATTTAACAAACTAGAAAGTGGACATTATTCCTTATGGGTTACTCATCGTTTTATCTACTTATAGGTATATCTAAAAGGTACACATCAATCGAATTCAAACCCATATCTTTGTACTGGTTTTATCTGACGTTTAGGCCTCGAGGTGTTCACTGGCGGCGGTGTCGCCGGAGGCGGCGGCGGTGGCGGCGACGGCGACGCATCACTTTGTCTCAACTTAACCTCGGACAAGCTTGGGTCCGATCCAGGTTCTGTCTCCGAAACATCGGCCGGTGATGAATTGGCTACATCAAAAGACGCACCTGACCATCGTGTCTTAATTTGATCGATATGTCGTTTAATAAATGAACCATCTTCCCTACCAACTATATAATTGCGCGAGCCTACTTTTTCTTTAACACTTCCCTGTATCCATTTCTCTCCCCCTGTATAATTTCGAGCCGAGACCGAGTCACCGACCTTTACTTCTCTCGATTTACCTCCTGCATAGTCTATCTGTTTCTTTTGTTTTGATGAGACCCGATCCTCTACTTGCCTATTTATTCTAAGTAAGTCTAACCGAGAACGCAAGCACCGGTGCTGTAATAGCATCGCGGGCGACGTGCCCGTGGTGCCATGGTCTACATTACGGTACGCCATGAGGTAAGTCTGTAGCGCTGCATCTACATCGCAACCCTCTCGTAGTGATTTTTTAATGGCGCGCTTACAGAGCTTAACCGCTCCTTCTGCCGCTCCATTCGAGGATGGATGATACGCTGCTGCGAAAATGGTCCTTATACCGTTCATTGTCATGAACTCCGCGTATTCTTTACTGCAGAATGGCGGACCATTATCAGACACTATTTCCTTCGGTAGCCCAAATCGAGCAAATGTTTCGCGCAAGACTTTGATGACTGCTCCGGCAGTGCGGCTGGGCATTCTAAAAATTTCGATCCATTTTGACGTCGCATCAATTAGTACTAAAAATGTGTGTCCCTGAAAAGGGCCAAGGAAATCCACGTGCAATCTGCTCCAGGGCTCTGTCACGTACGGCCACGGCTGGGGGGCGGCCCGCGGCGGCGCCACGCCCTCGGCCGTGCAGACTGCGCACTGCTTGCACATGCTCTCGATGGCCGCATCTATGCCGGGCCACCACATGATGCTACGCGCTATGCTTTTCATCTTCACGATGCCCATGTGGCCTACATGGATTTCCGCCAGTAAGGTATCCCGTAATTTGCTAGGGATTACTAAGCGATAACCCCAAACTATACATCCCGCATCTATGTATAATTCGTGCCTACGTGTGAAAAAGGGTTTCATCGCTTCTTCTGTACATACTTGGGGCCAATCTGACTGTAAATACAACATAACTTTTTTAAGGGTTTCATCTTTACCTATGCATTCTTGTACGGTTTTTCTCGTAACTGGCAAAAATTTCTGTATAAAGTTCAAATACGTCATTTCAGATGACCGAATAGATCGGCCACTCTCCTTCTTACTAGAGTACCCTACTGGTAATCGAGACAAGGCGTCGGCTGCGTTTCTATCACTACGTACATACTCAATACTGTAATCGTAGCCGGCAAGTAACACCGCCCAGCGCTGCATCCTACTTGCCGCCATCACCGGTATACCGGCCTTATCCCCAAATATCGTTACTAACGGCTTGTGATCTGTACGCAAAACAAATTTTCTACCATAAAGATATTGGTGAAATTTCTTGATTCCAAATATTATGGCTAACGCCTCCCGCTCTATTTGTGAGTATGCCTTTTCTGCGGTGCTGAGCACTCGTGACGCGTATGCCACGGGTCTTTCCCCCTGCGGCGTCACGTGGGATATCACTGCGGCTACCCCCACGCCGCTCGCGTCCGTGGTGAGGATCAGAGGTAAGCTGGGTGAATAATGGGCTAAGACTTCACTAGAGATAAGCAGTTTTTTAACTTGGTCAAAGGCATGTCTACAGTTTTGGTTCCAATTAAAGGTAACGTCTTTCTTAAGTAGTTCATACATAGGCGCTAAAATAGTGCTAATGTTAGGTACAAATTTAGCATAGTACATGACGAGACCTAGGAACGCTCGCAATTCCGATACATTTCCTGGTTCACCTACTTTTTTGATAGCTTCAATTTTATCGGCGCAGGTATGTACTCCTTCTTTGCTAATTAAAAACCCTAAATATGTTACCGAATCTGCGAAGAAAGTACACTTGTTCTTTTTAACTTTGAGACCATATTGCTTTAACCTATCAAACACTTCTCTTAACGAATTCAAGTGTGAGACGTCATTTGGTCCCGTGATGATTATGTCATCTAAAAACACTCCTACTCCGGGAATGCTTGCGAATAGCTGTTCCAGCTTCCTTTGAAATATTCCGGGACTAGATGCTAAGCCATAAATAAGCCTATTATACATAAAGAGCCCTTTATGTGTATTAATTACTGTATATTGCTTCGAATCGTCTAATTCAAATTGTGCGTATGCCTGTGATAAATCTATCTTCGAAAACTTTTCCCCACCATGCATCTTAGCTAGCAAGTCTTCTACCCGAGGTAAAGGAAAATGGTCCACTTCCAACGACTTGTTTAAAGTTAATTTAAAATCGCCACAAATGCGAATCGTACCGTCCTTTTTCAGCACCGGCACGATCGGGGTAGCCCAGTCAGAGATCTGTACGGGCGTGATGACGCCGTCGCGCACCAGCCGCTCCAGCTCGCGCTCCACCGGGTCGCGCAGCGCGTACGCCAGCGGCCGCGCGCGCAGGAACACCGGCCGCGCGCCCTCGCGCAGGTGGAAGCCCACGGTGCCGCCAGTGAACCTCCCGAGGCCGTCGTCGAACACTTCACAGTAACTGGAACTAAATTTTTCCAAATTAAACCCCTCACTCTCGAGATTATGACAGTGTATGATGGGTAACTTAATATGTAATTCTCTCAACCATTGCCTGCCTAATAAGTTGGTCTTTCCACTGTCTACCACATACAAATCTAAATACTTTTTATAACTTCCATAGGTTATCAAAGGTGTAATTTTCCCTATTGGAGTGACAATTTCACCTGTGTAATACCGTAAGGTTAAATCGCTTTCTGTAATATTCATATGTGAGAACATCTTTTTATAACAGTCCAAGCTTATACACGAAATAGTGCTACCTGTATCAATTTCCATGGCTAAGTAGGTGCCATCCACATTAATTTCCATAATGTATGGTTCATACTTTTTTAACTGGCTCGAGTCGATTGAAAAATTGTTTACCTCGTCACTGTCACTGCATGAATCTTCTTCCAATACCTGCTCCTCCTCTACTCGATGCATGGGTACGCCACTCTGGACCCTGGGGCACATCCTCTTCAAATGACCGTCTTTGTTACAAACTCGACAAACATACTCCTTGAACTTGCAACCTTCCGTCATATGTTGGCCTCCACAAACCTTACAAGACCACCTGGTTTTGTCCGAATTGGGAGGTCTCGAATTCCAACCGCTCCCGCTTCTCCCTGCAGTGTTACTCGCGCCCTCGACGCTGCCCGCTCGTGCTGGGCGCTTGTTCTCGTGGTTCACCCGGTTCGAGGCCGGTTTCTGTCTCGCAGTACTCCTCAGCTGATGAAGTGCGGATGCATTACCCGCCGTGCTCTGCACCCTGGCACTGGTACCTCGTTCTACTAACGCTGCGTCGGTCTCCGCCGCTTCCATTGCTACTGCGATTTGAAAAGCTCTCTCGAATTGTATGTTATCCTCCGTAAAAAGTCTCTGTCTTATATTCTCATTTAATAAGCCGCACACAAATTGGTCTCGTAAATTTTCTGCTAGGTTATCTCCTACAAACTTACAATCTTTGGACATTCGCTTTAGCTCGGCTATGTATTCAGCGATACCTTCCTCAGTTTTCTGTATTCTTTGCCTGAATTTGAACCTTTCCGCTAAAAACGCTTGGTTTCGGTTGTAAATGACCTTGCATAATCGCCACTAATTCCTTGAACGTCTTTGTAGAGGGTTTCGCCGGCGTACATAGATTTACCATCAATTCATAAGCATCGCTGCCCACAACGGTAATAAGGGTTGCAACCTTGACGTCATCCTTTACTGCATTCGCGATAAAATATTGTTCCAGTCGATCTATATATAAATCCCAACTGTCTTTGTTCAAGTCGAACGCTGTTATTTTCCCGACCGACATTTCACTGCCCACTATTAGTCACTAAATACACCAAAACACAATGTTTACGCGTGAAAACGTTCACTTCTCGTCGCCACTAAGAGATATGCGGTTTATCAGTTCCAAGGGATGCTTTTTGAGGACTTCACCAGTAAAACACGTCAGCTCGTTCACAGTTTTAATACGAGAGAGAACTTAACCTACCCGTCACCGAAAATATCAACTTATGAAAATCTACCCTCTATTACATATATCACATATACAAAGTGACCCGTTTTGTGCTGTTGAGTGTAGTTTTACGTGTATTCCGTTAAAATTGAAACTTCTTAAGGTTCGTCCCTCAAAACGTTT
>OZ020284.1:11045688-11161826 GCA_963971205.1 Aethes cnicana
CGGTGGAAGCAAGTAGCACAGGACCGGTCTGAGTGGCGAGCCTTGGGGGAGGCCTATGTCCAGCAGTGGACGTCTTTCGGCTGAAATGATGATGATGATGATGATGATAGTTTATAACACTGGTCAACATATAGGCTACTTTTTATCCCGAGAAAATGCATAGTTCTCGCGGGAAGGCTATTAACAAATTCCACGCGGACGAAGTCGCGGGCAGAAGCTAGTCTACTAATAATACTTAAGTCTGTAGAAGAAGTCGCGTCTTGAAAATTACTTGAAACGATCAAGTCGAGGGCACTATACTCGTATGTATGAACAATACTGAACACTAAGAAAGGATTTTTAGAAGAATTGTCTGTATGTATGTATGTATGATGTCCGGGTTTAACTCGAAAACTACTGGTCGGATTGCAACCTGGTATAGGGTTAGTTTATAACACTGGTCAACATATAGGCTACTTTTTATCCCGGAAAAACGCATAGTTTCCGCGGGAACGCAAATACTGAATTCCACGTGGACGAAGTCGCGGGCAGAAGCTAGTTTTGAAATAAGGTTTAAAAGTGTATAAATGTTATTACGCTCGAACGTGCGAATTGATGTGAAATCGCTCAATGTAAATTGATTTTGTATTTACGATGCAATGACGCGGGTAAGCAGGGAAATGTTGTCGTGTTGATTTGGCTCTTGTTGTTTTAGCTAGTTGAAATCACTACATAGTATAAAACAAAGTCGCTTTCTCCGTCCCTATATCCCTATGTATGCTTAAATCTTTAAAACTACGCAACGGATTTTGATACGGTTTTTAGGGTTCCGAAGTCCACAAGGAACCCTTATAGTTTCGCCATGTCCGTCCGTCCGTCCGTCCGTCTGTCCGCACTATTGCTCGGAGATGCTTAGTTCTAGAAAGCTGTAATTTGGCATGAATATGCATATTAGTTACGCTGACAAAGTGGTACAATAAAATGTTGAAATATTTCTTTTATAGGGTACCTCCCCTACTCGGAAAGTGGGGATGTAATTTTTATTCTTGCGTACCCCATGGTGCGGCATATCATTGAATAAGTCTTAAAAAAATATTGTGGGTTTGTTAAAACCATTTTTTGATTAAGTGATGCGTTTGTGAAATATTAAGCTTTAAAGTGCTATTTTTTGTTAGGGTCACGTGCCCCGCCCCCCCCCCCCCCCCCCTGCCAGCTAAATGGTGGTACTTGGATGGCTGAAAAAAATCACGGTTGTGGCATATATAACGTAATTGAAAGGAAAACTGTCACAGATAAGTAGGCTGTACAAACTTACGAGTAATAGTCGACCAACTTATGATGATGATTTTTCTCGACCGGCAGGGGCGTCGGGCGGACACGTCATATCACAGGCTAGCTAAGATGCTAAATAAGTCTTAGAAAGGTACTGTGGGCATCGTCAACTTCAGAACCCTATACTTTGCGCGTGGCCCGACACGCACTTGGCCGGTTCTTTAGGGTTCCCATCACTCATGTGTCTGTCCGTCCGTCTGTCACAGTCGATTTTCTCCGAAACTACTGGACCGATTAAGTTGAAATTTGGTACGTCTATGTAAGTTTGTTACCCAAAGTCGGACGTGTAACAAAAATAAATGAATTTTAAATATAGACCTTATTTTTGGGGGCTAAATTTGAAAAAATATTAATGAAGTTTTTCAAACTATATCGTGTGACATATCAAATGAAAGTACTTCTTATGAGGATCTCAAATATATATATTTCTTTTTCATTTCTTTTTTGGTCAATACTTTTTCGAGTTATTTAAGAAAATAGGCGAAAAATGATCATCCCCTCCCCCCTTATTTCCGCAACTACTAGACCTAAAATTTTGGAAAAATAGAAGTCTATGGTATTTGAAATCTATCATATAAAAGAGCTTATCTTGTGAAACGGTTTGAAAATGACGTCATTGAAAATGACCGGTTTATTATTTAATCTTTTCGATAGATGTACCGAAATGGTTCTCGAATTACGCCTTACTTTGAAAGCCGCATGAGAATAGCGATGTGTGAGACAAATGAGCTGGTCTGTGTGAAGTTGGGGAAATTACCGATAATGACATAATGATGCTTCACAAAATAACCAAGGTAATTCACAACGCGACACAATCATAACTGTCTCGGACGTATTAATCACGCGGGAAATAATTATTAGGATGCCGCCGCGCCGGATGCATATCGGATGACTATAATTACCACCAGGTTGCAATTAGAATATTCAAACAGGCAACTGACTACGTTCACAGCTACATTATTAGAATCCATTATTGTGATACAGCTAAGCTTATTTACGTCCCACTGTTGGGCACAGATCTGCCCCATTACGAGAGGATTGAGGGCCCAGTGCGGATTTAGGATTTCACATACATCCCTGAATTACTAGCTTAAAGTATGTATGGGTATGTATTAATAAAACCGACAGCCTACAAAGTCGGTGTCAAGTTCACTATAAGATAATATAAGATTGTCGTCAGCTTTGGGTCGGTTCACTTAACACCGACTTTGTAGGCTGTCGGAGTTTGAAGTCGCTTATTATTTTTAATGAAAAATTTTTTTTTCGGCTTCAGTTTCCAAACATGGCTACAATGGGACGTAAGTCTCACTGTAGTCTTAAAAAATGATGCCAAAATCATACGTGCTAAAAAATTTTTAAGAGTTTCCTCAGTTCCTCATGGATCCCATCATCAGAACTAAACCAAATTAAAATGGGACCAATCTAGAGGACATTTCGATTAAAAAATAACTGTCGAAATCGGTTCACAATTAACGGAGTTATCGCGGAACATACATACAAAAAAAATGGAAAATAAATAAACAGACGAATTGAGAACCTCCTCCTTTTCTCGAAGTCGGTAAAAAATTTAATGCACCCCCTGTTGGTACAGTGTACAACAGCATGGCCTTGTGGTTTGACCTAACATCTCTTATGCAGAAGATCGGCTCGCACCATGAGGTTACTTAAGCGTGTGCCAAATAAATTAGAATTTCTTTTTTATGTCATTTGAAGCTCTTTTTTATGTCATTGGTATATAGGCAAACGAGCGCACGCTGTGACCGAGCTTACCAGATGGTAACCTTGGTCACTGCGGCCCATGGACACCGAAATCCTATGATACCCCATTACGTTAAGAAACCATAAGATCTCGAATGCGTTGCCTATCCTGAGGCCTAATATGGAATGCCTCTGTACCAGAAAATTCACCGGCTGCCTTAACCCCCGCTTTTAGATGAAGTAGAACATTGTGAAGATACCTGTCTGCGAAGTAATTTAAGGATGTTTGTGAAGACCCCAATCCGCACTAGGCTCATGTGGGGACTATTAGCCCAAACCCTCTCGTGATGGGAAGAGGCCCAGCAATAAGATGTAAATAGGCTGTTGCGGTGTTGGTGGTGGGAAAACTAATAATCAAAGAAAGAAAAGCCGAAAAGCCGAAGCCGTGGTGGCCTAGCGGTTTGACCTACCGCCTCTCTTGCAGAGGGTCGCGGGTTCAAATCCGGCTCGCACCTTTGAATCTATTTATGTGCGAAATTCAATTTGTATTTACCATTGAGCTTTTCGGTGAAGGAAAACATCGTGAGGAAACCTGCACGCATCTGTGAAGTAAATCAAGGATGTGTGTGAAGTCCCCAATCCGCACTGGGCCCGCGTGGGGACTATAGCCCAACCCTCTCGTGATGAGAGGAGGCCTGTGCCCAGCAGTGGGCCGTAAATAGGCTGTTGTAGTAAACTAATAATCACATTTCCCCGGAACAAAATGAGAAAGTTTATGGTATCATTGGCTAATCAGCTCAGGTAAGGCACAAGCCACCACCACTGAGCCTCCTTATAGATACGACTTGCGATTTTCTTGCGGATACGAAAGCAGATGTTGCAATCGATGCGGAAGTTCCGCGGATGCGTATGCGATTATCCGCAACATCCCTGATTTAGACGACATTTTGCATTATAGGGGGAGCGAATCACGGTCGCCCACGTACTTTCATTATTATAGCACGTAACGGTATTTTGATGATACGCAAAACAGCTCCGATTTCAAATATTCACATCCACGCACGCGTTTATGTTAACTGGTTTAAAATACCTTCGTATCAGAAATTTCCTCGTAAGAGAATAATTTATTACGTATGTACACGTACGCCTAATTTATCATTAATAAGTATAACATGACATGACAACGCGCTCATTCTCCACTAAGTTATACAGTCCGTCACAATTTTGTAGGCAGCTTATTTATTTAAATGTTTTGACACAATGTTCGACGGATAAAGAAGTTTGTTATCGCATCGTATTCGACAGTTTCGATCGAGTTTTGATATGGACATGACATTCAACGGTTTTGGTAAATAAACAGGTCGTTATAAAGGGTTTTGGAGACGTTTGTTTTGATATACATACTTATATAAGGTATTTTCAAATCGTTCTGAAAGTTTGTCTAATGTCAAACTAGGTACATAATTCATACATACAATAGTGTCAATATCAATGTGACATTTGAAGTTTCAAATAACTCATTGTTGCCAGTATATGGCATAAGTAATTATAAATGCACAAAATTTTATCGGCCACACTGAACGGTGAAATCAAAAACAGCTAAAGGTATGGATTGTGGAATGTGCACAATCTTATATGGCGAAACAGTTTAAAACGTGTCCAGCGGATTTGATAAGTAACAAAACAAAACACGCTCTCCTCACAACCGTTTTCGCCTCAGCAGCGCCATCTGAAGGCGTTACTGCAGACTATCCGCCTAAGTGGCTTGACTGGAGTGGCGACCGCAGCGCCCCCAGTATACTCGATTTGGTGTCCACTTTTGGAACTATAAAGATTGCGCTCCTTTACCAACACTCCATAGCTAAAGGTATCTAATATCATCATTTAAAAGAGTATGAGTACCTATATCCTGTGGACAGCCTAAAATTAAGGGCTTTTAAGCCTAATTTCTTGCTAGACTTTTACAGACACTTCCAGAGCCTCTGTTACTTATGACCTGTTTCTTAAAATCATAAGTTCAAAGATTTCTGTTTTCATTAATTTTGTAGACATGTTCCTAAAACCAGGTCATACATAAATTAATTTTCAAATAAACTACTTAGTAAATTTATTTGGTGGCTGAGATCTGTTAAAACCAATGCATGTGATATAGAGACAAAAAGCGTTATACATAAATTTATATTTACAGAAAGATACAATTTTAGAGTTATTCAACTCTAAAATTGTGAAACTTAAACCTCCGACTTACATCGACTACATAAGACATGACAGAAGAGCCGATAATTTTCTTCTAGAACATCGACATCCTACACCAACACTCAACTTACAAATGTAAATTAATCAATAACTTACCTCACTATAAGTCCACTCCATCTACCATACACAAATGTAAGCAAGTGAAAATTTACTGGGACCGAACCTTCATAACTGACAGAACAATAAATACATTTCAAAAGGCAGACTTTAAACTGTTCGATAGAAAGAATAACACCATTTACATCATTAACATGACCATGGCCGAAGTTCCTAAAGAAGCTAATAAAAAATTTTATTAAGGTGTGAAAGTGTGTTTGGCTGCTTGTTACTCAATCAACGCAAACGCTTTGACCAATTTGAATGAAATTCGTCATTCTGATACCTAAATAGTTTTTGTTCTGGATTGAAATAGACTTACTTACTATGCCGGAAATCTTGAGAAAATCCAGAAAATCCCGGGAAAATGTTTCGGGAAAGGGATCCGAAAAAAAGTACTTTTTAATTATAGCACCAAATTCCCTGTAGACGAAGGCGCAGGTAAAAGCTCGTTATATTTTATGAAATGCAAAATTAAATTTGTCTGAACATCACAATAATAGAAAACAATTTAACAAATTATAATTATTTACAGTTTTAACGGTGGTTGAAGTAAATTATACCCTCTAAGATTTCGTAATTGATATTAATGATAACTATCATGAGGTAGGTAATTTAAAAATAGTGAGTTAATACATTGCCACCACCACCACAGCAGCCTATTTACGGCCCACTGCTGGGCACAGCCTCCTCTTATCACGAGAGGGTTTGGGCTGTAGTGGGTTTTATACACTCAAATCACAGCAACTATTAGATACGCATTAACTCAAAATGAATCCAGAACCGCTTTAGAAAAAGTTTACTTTGGTTTTAAAATTAACAGATTTTCTGACGACGTTTTTAAAATGTTACGTGTCTCGCTTCTGAGGGCCTCAGTATGCTCGGCACGTTTTGTGCCTTTCACAAGTTTTGTTCTCGCGAACTAAACCTTTATAAACATGTAACCCGAACTCGGTGAAGATTCTCTAAAACAGAGACCCTTACAACAGTCTTAATAAAGACTGCGCATAAAAAATACACATTTTTTCCAGGGCAGCGTTTTGTCTAGACTATCACAACTATTTTACTCATAAAACAAACGCAATCTAAGCCAACTAAAAAGTTCAATTAAAAATTACCATACCGTGTTTCAGTTCCGTTCACAAAATCACGTGGTGCACTGTCTGAACAAGCGAACGGGCGTAATTCCACAGGCGTCTGATCGCCGCGGCTGCCGCGGTGCCACTGAGGTTGGGGCAGCGAGGTGGACGAGCTTCTGAGCCTACGACGGACTTTGTTTAAAAAGAAAACTTCAGGAAATGTTACCTGCCAGATTGCGCTGTGGAATAATTAAAAAAAAAACATGTTTGCTTAGCGACAGGATTTGTTTGCTCTTACTTACGGGGTTTACATCCACAAACGAAGTATCCACCTAGGGAGTCACATTATAAACCAGTAAGAGATACAGAACATCACCGCCCAAAGAGTCTGGAACTTCTTGGACTCAACGGGTATTTCCGGTGAACTGTAAAAACACAAAAGGCCGTCGCAATAGATCAGAAATGGTCGAGGTAACACATAAATGGCCCTACAACACCCCGAATAATAGTAATACTGGTTTTATTATCCTTGTCTCTCTGTAATTTTATTACTTTCGTGTAGAATTGGCTGTTTATTAATCAACTCTAAGTAGCTTAGCACAAAGAAAAACTCAATATTCGGTTTTATTTCGACATTTTATAGGCTATCTATGTACTTAAGGGCATTTTTCAACCATTAAATTAAAAAAAATCAAATAGTCGATACAAAATTTTAAGTTATCCCCAAATTCAATTGCTTTTTTTATGGTCTATTTGACAAATGAATTTAATCTACGATTGAAAATCGGCCCTTAGTAAAAATAAATATTCTTCAATTCTATCTCATAAGGGCTATCTATAGGTTAAGTAAGAGGGTGTTGAACTGAGGATGGATAAACAAATATGTTTAAGTAAAGATTAGAAGACATGGGTCCCTAGCTAAAATGAAGCACACATTCAATTTAATGAAAATTGTTTAGAAATCTGTAAGAAGAATACATTCAGCGCATTTTTGCGCAATTGAGCAATCGCAACTGCGCAAAATGTTTTTGAGTATATAAAAACTTTTTGCCACATAAAAATGTAAATGGAGCCAGAAAATCGACATTTACCCATATACATTTTATTGTTTCTTTATTAAAACAAGGTTATCGAACTTCGACTCAGAATCCATAGCAAAAACCTTCATGGAATCCGGACAAATATGAAGTTAAGGAAAATAATATTGTGAAATTTCGTCGGAAAAGTAACATGTTTTAATATTGTGAGGATTTTTCAAGTCGATTCTGATTTGACAATCTGGTGAAATATATTCAATTCAGAAATTCAAAATTCAGCTTGATAAAGGCTCCTGGTTCATAGAAAACTAGTTAAATCCGTATTCAAGAAATTTTAGAGTTTGATTTAAGACGAAGTCCCTCGAGATTATTTTAAATAAGAAACATGGACCTTTTCACTGAATCTGGCCCCGAGTATAATATTATTACCATTAGAAATGTTCATAATTTATTTCAATGTAGAAAAAAAATACTCATGTCAATTTCTTTGGAGTTGGCAAAACTAGTAATGCGCGATGCACCTGGCGTTGCAAATGCTCAGTGACGGTGTCTTCTTAAACATAAATAGACTATTGATAAAATAAGAATAAATATAATGTTTAATTACCAGAAAAATATGCAGAATACAGTCATAGAAATAACAGGACAACTAGTTGGTTTACGAAAATTACATTAGTTGGCAGCGGTTTCCACACTAGACTCCGGGCCTGTATCGCGGAGCCCAATGAAGACATATTAAATATTATTATTCTAACTAAGTTATACTAAATATGTATTTTAGAACACTTATAAAAAAAATCAGTTTCTGGAAATACATGACTATTGGTAAAAAAAAAACTTCTACTCCGTCACAAAATGTATGAACATAAACTATTAATACCTAATTATTGACCAGTTAGCCCCACTTGCATCGAGCCGCTAACCTCGGGTTAAACGCTTAACTGAGATTTATTTGTGTGAATTTGACGTTGGTTAAGAGGTTAACCCTAGGTTAGCGGATCGGCGCAAGTCCCCATTGCTTAGAGTAGTACGTAGTAGTTAGACTCCAGCAACTCCGAAAGAGTTGATACATTATGCTATTTAGGCGCGCATCGTGCGAAAAATTTTGGAGAACTCTTTTATCTTTGTTCTCATAAATCATAACCATAGAGACTTAAAATATGCGTTTTTCAGGTTATGATTTTGTCTACTACTACTACTACAGTCTATTTGCGTCCCACTGCTGGCCCTCATGAAAGGGTTTGGGCTATAGTCCCCACGCGGGCCCAGTGCGGATTGGGGACTTCACACACATCTTTGAATTACTTCGCAGATGCATGCAGGTTTCCTCACGATGTTTTTCTTCGCCGAAAAGCACTTGGTGAATTCAAATTGAATTTCGCACGTAAGTAAACTTAGAGGTGCGAGCCGGAATCAAACCCCCGATCCTCGGCATGAGAGGCGGTAGGTCGAACCACTAGACCACCACGGCTTTTTTTTCATATAATTTCATTTATTTATTTATCTAGCCTGCACTGTCCCACTTGACTGCTGGGCAAAGCCTCCCTCTCATTCTTCCAAGCATTCTTTTCGCATTGCCTTGTATTAGGTATAATAAACACTTTTTTATATTACTGAATATTAATAAGAGTTAATAATTTATCCCGACGGCCTAATTACTGGCCGGGTAGGCTGGAAAATACAATAACAGTTACAAACAGCAATCATTCCGGTCGCATTATGAACACTTTATAGCGTGCAGCAATTGGAAGCTTTCCACACAAAACGTTAAAGTGTTATTTTTACATAGGTAGTTCGCTTAAATATTTTTTCTCAAACATGCTCGGAAATGTTCGTGTTACTTTCAAAAAAAGAAGACGCGAGGCTGTCCATTGCCGGCCTTAGCCAGCAAAAACATTATTGTCGTGTGTGTTTTTTTTAATTCGCTTGCTATTTGAGACACCTCTAGAAACTGACAAAAATCCATGGAGGTAATAAGTACAACTTCCATGGCCAAATCATCCACGATCATGGAAGTAGTAAATACTGATGAGGGGCAAGTGCGCCTAAATTTATTTCGCCCCTATGCCTTGTAAACAGCCAACTGCTAGTTGAGTAATATTTATAGGTTTCGATATATTTATGTTAGGCGCACTTACCCCATCCTGGCGCACTTGCCCCGAAACTGACAAATCCATGGAGGTAATAAGTACAACTTCCATGGCCAAATCATCCACGATCATGGAAGTAGTAAATACTGATGTGGGGTAAGTGCGCCTAAATTTATTTCGCCCCTATGCCTTGTAAACAGCCAACTACTAGTTGAATAATATTTATAGGTTTCGATATATTTATGTTAGGCGCACTTACCCCATCCTGGCGCACTTGCCCCGACTGACCTTACGTATTTCCTCGCTGTTTGAGAAAAGCATTATATATACCTCGGCCGCAATTGCGATTGCCGGACTCGTACTAATAGAAGGCTTCGCTTCGCTCAGCCTTCTAACTGACTCGTCCGGCAATGCGCTACTTGGCGGCCTCTGCAATAATGTACTATTAAATGATATTGAAAATTAATTCCGGTAAAAAAAAATACAATAATGCAGAGCAAGTACATAATTAAAGGGTATGAACAGGGAAAAAAGCTCTAGCTAGTCACTTTTTTCGAATGGCCTTTAAATGTCAAAAAGCGTTCGATGAGCTCTACATTTTAGATTAAAATAACATTCTTAAAAAAAGTGTTTTGTCATGATCTTTTCTTGGAACCCTCAATTTTGTATGCATCTATTCTATCAGCAACTACACAATCAGCATCCTTGGCAATGTGTTATAAAGTCTATTTTTCTGTCATATCATATTAATTTAAGATCATAATATTATTTTATCTCAATAATAATATACTTTGACTGACTGACTGATTGATCATCGCACAGCCGAAAAACTACTTTTTGCTACAGGTAATTAGGCACCTAGGTTCCTTGATAAGTGTAGGGGAGCACTAAGAGAGACTTCAGCAAAGATCCCACGGGAACAGAAAAAATAGGACCTACGCGGGTCAAGCAGCGGGAGAGATTTTAACTTTACAAATTCACTCATAATAACTTAGGTAGTTTATGACATCAAGAAGGTTATTAATACACTAAAATTCAATTAATATCCTGTAAGGCAACTGTTGTAGAACATTAAATTAATTAAACTCCTTCGGGCATCGTCTTGCTGAATGCCTTTGCCTCAGTTCAAACCGTTTATTACAAAGGGTTGGAGTTTGTGCTACATAATGATAGTGCACTTTAGGGTAAATGGGGGAATAGATTCAGGAAACATAGCCTGGTATAGACCATAGCCAAGCCGTGGTGGCCTAGTGGTTCGACCTACCGCCTCTCATGCAGAGGATCGAGGGTTCGATTCCGGCTCGCACCTCTAAGTTTACCTATGTGCGAAATTCAATTTGAATTTACCACTGAGCTTTTCGGTGAAGGAAAACATCGTGAGGAAACGTGCACGCATCTGCGAAGTAATTCAAAGATGTGTGTGAAGTCCCCAATCCGCATTGGGCCCGCGTGGGGACTATAGCCCAAACCCTCTCGTGATGAGAGGAGGCCTGTGCCCAGCAGTGGGACGCGAATAGGCTGTAGTAGTAGTAGTAGTAGGTAGTAGCCTGGTAGCCTTTCGGCCCACTCCTTAACGCATTTACTGCCACTTCTGTTTTACGAACTTTCGCCAGGTGCTACATCTGTCATTAAGGGAACATTGCAACGCACATGTGCGTTCAAGGCACTGCGGGAAAGTCAACAAAACGCATATATGCGTCGGTGGCAGTGAATGCGTTAAGCAGGGCTAGGAGTTCAAATCTCAGCGTACACCTCTAACTTAATTTACCTACACTCATATCATAAACCCTCTATGATGATGCGTTCGAAAATCGGTAGTAATGACATCCGTTATGATAGCGGGTTCTGTCAAAGCCAATTTCCTACCTGTGGTCATACAGTAAAATTCAAATTACAAAATCGAAATCAATGCTGTAATGACGTTCAAATTTCGAAAATCTTCCAACAGCAATGCCCGCCTATATCGACAAAATGAAAGTTTGTTCCAAATTCAATGTCGGCTCTTTATAATCTATGCTTTTTGAAAATCGAATGTGAGACACTGACGTATTCGAATCGCCGCCATTGTGGACCGATTATGAAGCATCTTAGAGGATTTATAAAATGAGTGTAGATAAAGTTGTGTACCTATGCAACTGTAGGTACATAATTACGTCTTAAAACACCCGTGCGAAAAAACCCCACTCGAGTTTTAAGCACCTTTGTTATGTAGCAGTTACATAAACTACTATTATCGAGACGGCGTAACACTCTATTTAAAAAGTTTCGTTTATGACACCTTCTTTATGACGACGGTAATGGACGAATGGCACGGGGTACAATGTGAGGTAAAGCCGAACATCGTAAGTGTCACCAGGAGCATTTCTGACTCGTTTGCAAGACAACGTTGCATACTGACAATACTTTTAGGGTTCCGAACCTCAAGAGGTAAAAGCGGAACCCTTATAGGATCACTCGTGTGTCTGTCCGTCCGTCTGTCACTGTAGATTTTCTCCGAAACTCCTGGACCGATTAAGTTAAAAGTTGGTAAGTATATGTAAGTTTGTGACCCAAAGACTGACGTGTAATGAAATTAAATGAATTTTAAACACAGACCCTATTTTTGGGGGCTAAATTTGAAAAAAAAAGTATTTCAAACTATATCGTGTGACATCTATTTATTTCTTTTTTGTTCAATACTTTTCGAGTTATTCAGGTTATCATTCTAGGTTTACCTTACTTCTTCTACGATTAAACAAACGAAAACAAACAAGCTATGGCACACACAATTAAGCAAAGAATGTATGAACGGCTTCGCCTCGAACCTATAATTTTTTGTGTTTCACGTTAGTTTAATTATTATTTGCATTATATATCGTGACTAGAAGAGATCTTCCACTATCTAAAGTCCCGCTCCTTCACATTTCAAAAACGCATAAATTTCATTTTATTATTTAAAAAGCACCACCAACACTCTCAACGCGCAGTTGATGGCTGTCTCAGCACGCACACATGTGTTGAGAGTATTGGTGGTGCTTTTTAAGTACAATGAAGCGTTTTGAAATGTGAAGGCGCGGGACTTTAGATAGTAGAAGATCTCTATTTTGTTATCATCATCATCATCATCATCATCATTTCAGCCGAAAGACGTCCACTGCTGGACATAGGCCTCCCCCAAGGCTCGCCACTCAGACCGGTCCTGTGCTACTTGCTTCCACCGGTTTCCCGCGACCTTCACGAGGTCGTCGCTCCATCTTGTTGTCTCCCGGTTCGCGGACGCCACTCGAGAACTTTCCGGCCCCATCGGCCATCAGTCCTGCGAGCAATGTGCCCCGCCCACTGCCACTTAAGGTTTGCAATTCTTCGGGCTATGTCGGTGAGCCCAGTTCTACTGCGGATATCCTCATTTCTGATTCTATCACGCTATTTTGTTAAGTACAGAAAAATACCAAAACGGGCCTATTTATTTTACCACCAAAAGAGTTCATTGCAAATACCCTTGAACCCGGTACGTGGGCCGATATCGTACGAGCATTGCGTAAACGTGCTCGATTGCCTATTGCCTTTCTAAAGATTTTCTCTAGCTTTCGAACACAAGTGTTGCAATGGAAGCTTTTAAATAATACTTACTACTACTACTACTTCAGCCAATTTGCGTTCCACTGCTGGGCACAGGCCGCCTCTCGTCACGAGAGGGTTTGGGCTATAGTCCCCACGCGGGCCCAGTGCGGATTGGGGACTTAATACTGAGTAATACTTACTTGGGGAAACAATACTTACTTCGTAAACTTTATATTCTAGAAAACTTGAAAATGGTGGTCCAAAGATTGATGAGCAACTTTTAAGAGGGTTTACTCCGAAAGTTGGCAACGTCGCAAATAGCTATCAAATATTTCGCTGTTTTCATTAATTTCTGAATATTACTGAATGAAAACATGAATTATCGCTCTATAGTTGAATAAAACATTAAGTATGGATTGCAACAATTATCATAGGAACACGAAATTTTTAGGATTATGGAAGTACTATCTTTTGAAAACTTTCCATCGCATTTTCCATGCATTGTAATATAATCTTATGATTTGAATGCCTAACCAACAAATATAAAACGAGACGCGTCATTCAACCATAGAATGATAACTTCTCTTTTAATTCAGTAATATTGAGAAATTAATAAATTCAGCGAAACATTTGACAGCTATATGCGACGTTGCCATCTTTCGGGATAAACCCTCTTAACTCAGTGCACCGCCTGTTCCTATCCTATAAACGTTTATTATGTTCGACATGAGAAGATAAATAATATCAATTTACAGCTGCTGGGCACAGGCCTCCTCTCATCACGAGAGGGTTTGGGCTATAATCCCCACGCGGGCCCAGTGCGGTTTGGGGACTTCACACACATCTTTGAATTGCTTCGCAGATGTGTGCAGGTTTCCTCACGATGTTTTCCTTCACCGAAAAGCTTAGTGGTAAATTCAAATTGAATTTCGCACGTAAGTAAACTTAGAGGTGCGAGCCGGAATCGAACCCCCGACCCTCTGCATGAGAGGCAGTAGGTCGAACCACTAGGCCACCACTAGGCTAAAAAATATTGCTCATTATAAAAAGTAAAACCTAGCTGTAATAATTTGGTTATCACATTGAAAGAAGTATTCAATTAAAACTTACTGTAGTGTAATTCTGAAGTGTAGGTGACTGGTTGGTTTATAGTTTACTAGCTTCTGTCCGCGACTTCGCCCGCGTGGGATTCGCTTATCGCGTTCCCGCGGGAACTATGCATTTCTCCGGGATAAAAAGTAGCCTATGTCCTTTTCCGGGACCCCAACTATCTCCATGCCAAATTTCATCTCAATCGGTCCAGCGGTTGACGCGTGAAGAGGTAAGAGACAGACAGACAGAGTTACTTTCACATTTATAATATTAGTATGGATATGGATTACAAAATCACACTATCCGTCATGTTTTAGATAGAAATCTTGTTCACATTGGTATCAACTCCGAAATCAAATAAGAGTAGATTTTCCGAAACAAAAACGCTGATGTTGATCAAGGAGTTTCCATGATCTTCTTACTTAATGAACGCCATTCGTCTCAATTTGGCCATTATCGATTTGCTTGGTCAGATTCACCATTTTCAAAACGGCCGACCGAAATCCTATAAACACCGCTATAAACGGCCGGACTCAATCGCGGCCTCGATCAGGCTCAGCGCAAAACCGCTTATCTTAAAAAACCGCGTACGCCGCCCGCTAACGAACCCTTTCACGAAAGTATCGGATATTCCCTAGTTTGATTGGAAATTTTAATGTGTTTCCGACTCGTGAGGTAAGCTTGAACAGATTTACAATTCCTAGATCCATAGCTTCGTCCGGTTACGTCCTGTGAGCATACAAATCTACAAGTGCTAACCCGAAATCATGCGCCTTTTATTGTTCCATGCCTTTTTATTTCTCCCAATCGCTACGCTACGGTACGAAAACTGTGACCAGTCATTTTCAATGTCGGTTTATGTAGTAAACAAATCAAGTTATGATCACATGTTGGTATTTCTAACAAAGTCATCAGATGAATCACAATTTTTTTTGGATGGAATTCGGTGTACATGCCTTGGATATAATTTTTCAATTTTCATTGAAAACTAGCTTACAATCAGAATGTCCCCTTTGTTATACTTACACGTGTCAACTGATAAAATCTCATTAATTTTCTTACCTTGATAAATATTTACGTATTAATTTAGCACTTCAAGCTAACAAAATGCGAGATTGCAAATTTCGGTACCGTTTAATTACACAGATCTGCGAAGTAGTTCAAAGATGTGTGTGAAGTCCCCAATCCGCACTGGGCCCGCGTGGGAAGTATAGCCCAAACCCTCTCACGATGAGGGGAGGCCTGTGCCCAGCAGTGGGACGCAAGTAGGCTGTAGTAGTAGTAGTAGTTAATTACACAGAGGCGACAAAATAACGCCTTTCGCTTGTATAAGAGTAGTGCAAGATAACATAAAAGGTAAGTAATTATCCGAAGCTGCGAGATTTTTCATGCCTGTAAAAGAAAAATACGCAGTGTTATTTTCAAATTGCTTTTCTTCGGGCTCGTTTTAAATTCGCAATATTCTGAGGGCGAGAATATCAGGATTGCCAACGGATGACTTGGAGATTTATCACGTGTAATAGAAGTTCATTACGATCCCTCGTATTGTCGCCAGCTTACTTATGTGAGCCGGGTTCAGATGACATACGGCCAGTGGAAAATCAGAACTCGAAATATGTTTATCTACACTCATATCATAAACCCTATATGATGCGTTCAAAAACCGCAAATTATGACCAGCATTAAGATAAACTGTTTAGTTAGAACAGATTTCTTATCTGTAAAAAATGTTCTAAATAGCTGTATTAAACCATCAAATTCGATGGTCTAATAGCATTCAATTTTCGAACAGCTTCGAATAGCAATGCCCGCCTATATTCTCCAGTCAAACAGAGCTTGTTCCAAATTCAAATGTTGGCTCTATTTAGTCTATGCTTTTTGAAAATCGAATGTGAGACACTGACGTATTCGAATTGCCGCCATTGTTGGCCGATTTTAAAGCATCTTAGAGGATTTATAAAATGAGTGTAGATAAAGTTGTGTATGCAACTGTACATAATTACGCCTTAAAGCACTCGTGCGAATAAACCCCACTCGTGTTTTAGGGATCTTTATTATGTAGCTGCTACATAAACTACTATTATAGAGACTGTACATAATTAGGCCTTATAGAGAATGGCCACGGAATCACCCACCTGAATCTAGCCGGCGCACAACTCGCTCGTCATTTGTTTCATTCTTTGGATTGATCTTGATTCTGTATGATGTTTCGCAGTTGTGCTTGTGTGTGTGGTGTTTAATCAAGAGTAGGTACCTATCTATTTAATTTTGTATTCGTCTCTTTCGCTCCCTGACTTTACGGCCTGTGAGTCAAGGGAATGGGTCTTTGATAGGCTGTCCCGTGAAAATACTGTGTACGTGTCGTCGCAGTGGGCACGATTAACTCGCCGAATACACCAAGTAAATCGTTACCAAGTGCTTGAGCACTTGGTAACGATTTACGTTGACGTCGTTCTGAACCTTGAACAAGAAGATTTTATTGGTAGGTATGAGTAACTAGGAACAGCAGAGATACATGTACGGACATAATATATATGATAAAACACATCATAGACATTTTTAATAGAAAAACAGAAGACGAAGTACTGACAGACGTATATAAAAAAACTACAAAAGGTACATACCGTACATATGTCACAAAACGATGTAGGATTAATATCCAATAGATTTTTAAACGAATAAATAATTGTATGTAAAAACATTGTATTTACCTACTGTATTCTAGATTAAATTTTGTTCGTAGACATTTTTGATTTGGCAGTTTTGGCACCCAGTTTTATGACCTGAAAAAGCGTATTCTTACAAATATTCTTACTAGAGCAGAAAATTGTGGAAGTACCTACTTAATTATACTTGTGACTAGATTTAGTTAAGTAGTATATTTATTAATCAATACGCAATTAAGATGAAAATGATTAGGAATTATTTTTCAAAATATTTCTGTAACGATGAAATTGCGTGAACTTTTATTGTTAAAGAAGGACCTCAAACTTGGGCTATTGTGTTTCGAAAATCCCATCAAAACAAAGATGAAAAGATCCTCATTTAGAGAATATAAAGAGTTTGGTCGCTATTTTAAAGTCGACTCACAATGAAAAGCATTTAGTTTATTTTGCTCTGCGGGCCCCGAGCAGAGCTGAATTTATTTTAACAATATTTTTAAAGCTTCCCATTCACGGAACGATGACTATGAAGTCCACTGGTGAACGTTGATCTCCCCCGCCCTTGACTTTCACCTGATCATTGTTTTTTAAACTAGGCCTACCAACAGCGACTTTTCCAATACACAGACGTTTGAATGAAACTATGAAATCGTCACTCGGCAGTACATTAAAAAGTTACCAAAAACCAAAAGCCATAAGATCTAACAAATCTTCTTGCATCTGAAACTAATACTATATGAATAACTTTAGATAATTTTGGTTGGTGGGCGGGGCACATTGCTCGCAGGACTGATGGCCGACGGGGCCGGAAAGTTCTCGAGTGGCGTCCGCGAACCGGGAGACGAGCTGTCGGTAGGCCTCCAACAAGATGGAGCGACGACCTCGTGAAAGTCGCGGGAAACCGGTGGAAGCAGGTGGCACAGGACCGGTCGGAGTGGCGAGCCTTGGGGGAGGCCTATGTCCAGCAGTGGACGTCTTTCGGCTGAAATGATGACGATGATGATGAATTTTGGTTACTTTTACAACTTAGCACTGCTATGCATCACATTTTTATAGGTACGAGTACTTTACTACTTTTCCTATTGCGTAAAAATCCTAAGTCATAGGATATTGTAAGCACTGTACCTCCGGCATTCTTGCCCTCTTACCGGAACACATTGCGATCACTGCTGTTTAGAGGCTGGCTACCGGATAAAACGGTGGTAGCCAGGGGTTTTTGCTAGTAGTGCAAGGTCCGTCCGGGGTAATACCACCATCTTTTCCCGCTAACCTGCTACCAAATAGCAGTGCTCGCACTGTTGTGTTCCGCTAGGGGGTTAAGGTAGCCGGTGAAATTTCGGTCACAGAGGCATTCCATCTTAGGCCTCAGGGTAGGCAACGCATTCGAGATCTTATGGTCTCTTTAATGGGGGATCATAGGATTTCAGTGTCCATGGGCCGCAGTAACCACTAACCGTGAGGTGGACTGTGCGCTTGTTTGCCTATACCAATGACGTAAAAAAGAAACCTTAATTTATCCTTGAGCACGTACGTAGTACTATAAAAGATAAAGATAAAAGATAAAGATAAAGAAAAGTTTATTCAGAAAGCAGACATGCACATACAAACGACATTCTTAGAAAATATACAAACAAATATTACAGGCTATGTGGCATGCCGCAACTGAATAGGTCTCCACTCAGCATGTGCTGTTGTCACACGGAGTGTGGCAGCAGCGCTGGTTTTCAGTGGAGCCTTCAGATGGTGCGGGACAGCATACTGGGTATACCAATGTCTTAAATAAAATAAAAAATTATACACAAAAAATTAGTAAAAATAAAAATAAAATAATAAAAATAAATTTTTTTAGAGAAATGTACAGTATAATATTAAGTGTTTATACAGTTACTAGAGAACTGTTGTTTTAAAAGATAAACATCAAACGTGTATCATTGGTAAATTAAAACTAGATAAATCGAAATTTGTTTGGTAGGACACGAAACTAATAGGAGCTAAGGATATTGAAATGGTTTTTGTCTATGACTCGGCTTGCAAATTTAGTAAATGTAGTTTAAGTTTGTGTTTTAATAGGCTGACGGACTTGACGTTTCTCAACGGTGGCGGTAGATTATTCCAGCATTTCGTGGCAGCATATCGAAAACTGCCACGAAATGCAGCGGAATGGTGCCTTGGGCATAACAATTGGGTGCCGAGCCGTGGGTGCTCATGAATGTGCAATTTTTGAAATAAATATAATGGCTTTTTTGTTTTACAAATTCCAAAAAGAAGTGTAGTGAAATGAAGGGTACGACGGGCGCTCATATTGAGTAGTTTGTGGCAGTTGAGGTAAGGCGTGATGTGCGCACGGCGAGCAACAGGGAAGCAAAAACGTGCGCATGCGTTTTGAATACGTTGGATCACCTTTTTGGTAAAATATTGTGCCTTGTGCCCTGAGCTCATAAATCGCACCGTGAACAGGACGCCTGTACCGTCTTAGTTCCGTACCGAAATAATGAAGGCGCATCCAGACAAACTATTTCCTTATAAATGGACGGACAGATATTGTTGTGGAAAACTTGCTTTTTTTTCCTTTCCCATCTGACCTTTTTCTTGAGTTTTAATATTATCTTGAGTATAATCTTTGGACAAAAGAGGCTCCTAATAAATAAATATTTTTACGTCACACCAAGCCGAAAAGCGGTATTTACCGCCCTTGGGCGCTACGAAAAATCCCTCTTCACGGCCAGGTGGTGACGTAAAATCGTATACTAACCACGGGCGGTCGTAAAGAAATCCTCAGACCACTAGATTATAGCCCTCGCCTCCGGCTCGGGCCTCAATTACCCGCGATCTGAGACTTTCTTTACTTGACCGCCCTAGGTGTGTAATGTACTATTAAGGGGTTCTGTCTTATTTACTAGTTAAAGTAGTTTTCAAAAGGTATCGGGGTGGAATGGATACCTATTGTTTATAATATGATTAAGAAAAGAAACAATTTTTGCGTAGGCAGGCATTACCTAATTTTCTAAAGGTGCGTAGTTTCAGGTCTTAATTTGGACTTATTTCTTCAATTAGTAGATTCAGAACTGAAGCAATAAGTAGGGAAGGTAAATGCCCTCTATGATTTAAGCGGTATGAGTTTTTTTATATATAAAAAGTTTTTTTTTTTTTATGACGACCGGATTGGTCCAGTCGGTAGTGACCTTCTGTTCCGACGATCGCGGGTTCGAGTCCCGCTCGAGGAAAACTTTGTGTGATGAACACGAATGTTTGTACTCGAGTCATGGATGTGTAGTATGTATATATGTATGTATTTCTCTATATAAGTATTTATATCGTTGTCTAGCACCCATAATATAAGCCTTGCTTAGTTTGGAGCTAGGTCAATATGTGTGAAATGTCCCAATATTTTTTCCATAGTACCTATAATGATGTTACACGTTTATTTCTTCTAATTCACATCCGTAAAGTAATCGCTATGTCCCTCTAACTTAATGCAATACATATCTCGTATAACGCAATAACGAAGATGGAGTACTAAATTGTCCAGACAATTTGATAAAACCACTCGTCACAAATGTAATTTAAGCATTTTTCTCTTAAAAGAAGACCCAAATTTGACATGAACGCGCATCAAAAATATGTCTTCTTATATTACAATAGGTACTAAAATCGAGCCATTCGTTATTCATGAATCCAAATGTGGACTAAACGTCGAAACATTAAGAAATATTTTATGTGGAGACGAGCATGGGCTCGGTATTTTAAATGTGATGTACAACAGTCGAGGTCATTCAAATGTATACAGTTTTGCACCTTATTCTTTTGTATGTCCAGTGACCTCGACTACACAGGCATGCTGCATTCAGCTTTTGACTTTAATAAGCAGGTTATAAGAAGGACTGAAAGTTATAACTGGGTTGACAGACGTCCGCAGCTACAGCTTTACATATAGATAAAACATGATCATTAGAAATACGCGCCATTCAAGAACTTTATGCCCCCAATGTACATCACTTGAAAGTATTTCCCGCTCATTGTCATTTACGTCAATATAGACTTGATTTTTTTATAGCATGACCAACTCATGAAATATTGATTAAGTACTTGGCGTTTTTCTAATTCAAAAGTATAAAAACCGGCCAAGAGCGTGTCGGGCCACGCGCAAAGTATAGGGTTCCGAAGTTGACGATGCCCACAGTACCTTTCTAAGACTTATTTAGCATCTTAGCTAGCCTGTGGTATGACGTGCCCGCCCGACGCCCCTGCCGCTGGAGAAAAATCATTGATTTTTTAATCATTTCATAAGTTGGTCGACTATGACTCGTAAATTTGTACAGCCTGCTTAGCTGTGATAGTTTTTCTTTCAACTACGTTATATATGCCACAACTTTGATTTTTTTCAGCCATCCAAATACCACCATTTCGCTGGCAGGGGTGGGGGGGACACTCGACTCTAACAAAAAATAGCACTTTAAAACTTAATATTTCACAAACGCATCACTTAATCAAAAAGTGGTTTTAACTAACCCACAATATTTTTTCAAGACCTTTTCAACGATACGCCGCACCATGGTGTACGCAAGAAAAAAAAAAACATTCCCACTTTACGAGTAGGGGAAGTACCCTATAAAAAATATATTTCAAAATTTTATTGTACCACTTTGTCAGCGTAACTAATATATATATATATATATTCATGCCAAATTACAGCTTTCTAGAACTAAGCATCTCCGAGCAATAGTGCGGACAGACGGACGGACGGACGGACGGACGGAAGGACGGACATGGCGAAACTATAAGGGTTACTTGTGGACTTCGGAACCCTAAAAATAAGAAATTTATCGTAATCTGTTACATCTATCGTGCTTATTTGCATTCAAGTTTTTGCTACATTTGAACCTATGAAAACGTTCACTTTCAAGAATCTCTAGTTACATAATTTATAAAATACTACTACTACTACTACAGCCTATTTGCGTCCCACTGCTGGGCACAGACCTCCTCTCATCACGAGAGGGTTTGGGCTATAGTCCCCACGCGGGCCCAGTGCGGATTGGGGACTTCACACACATCTTTGAATTACTTCACAGATGCGTGCAGGTTTCCTCACGATGTTTTCCTTCACCGAAAAGCTCAGTGGTAAATTCAAATTGAATTTCGCACATAAGTAAACTTAGAGGTGCGAGCCGGAATCGAACCGCCGACCCTCTGCATGAGAGGCGGTAGGTCGAACCACTAGGCCACCACGGCTTGAAAAATACATATTTTCTTCTCTATCTTTTTTACTCCATGCAGTAAGAAGTCTACTGGCTAGACATTGGACAGTATTTTGATATGCAAATCAAATTAAATTGTTAATTGAGCAAACAGGCGTCATCTGGGCACTTTTATGCGTAGTTTTGATGATACAAGAAATATTGGAAAATGCTCGTAACGATATTTTAATACCTACGTTTCTAATCGAGGTCCAATATGTCGTAAGAAAAACCCACTGGCATTCATTCAAAAGCAGCCTTATCATTATCAAACAGTTAACTTCTTAAATAAACGTTAACTTTATGATTTATGTAGTTTAAATCACAAGTTCAACTATTAAAAGCTATTATTAACCACGCAATAAACTCTAACAGGAAAAGCCGCTAAGGGTTTTCAAGCGACCATCAAGAAATTTAATAGGCAATCATAAAAAAGTCCTATAACAACTCAGAAGAAAAACCATTTCCCTCTATTCATGAACAACCTCAATAACATCTAAATTTAAAAAAAGAAGCTTTAAACGTCACAAATACAGTGAAAAGTTGTAAAAATGCAACATTGCAACTTTACCGATCTCAAATAAAACCTTTCTCGGTCATAAATATCAAAACCGGATTACCATAGATTCCTCTCAGAGCGAAAATTATGAGATGACATACAACTACTTTGTTCACGAAGATGAGGCGGCGATCGATACCTTTTATTTAGTATCCAATTTTGAACGACCTCCTGCCCCTTTCTTTGGATCCAAAGTTCATATTCACTACGAAAATGTAAAGAGTAACATGTAGGAACGTGTGACCTTTGAATTTAAACTATATCTTATTGCATCAGAGTTCAAAAAAAGTGGCTGCGTTTTGTTTAGTAAGTACGATTGGAATTTTAAGAATCGATATGTGAGGGGACATTGTTCGCAGCGTCAGAGCGTCATTTACATTGGTTGTGTGGAAGCCAGATTTTCTTTTCAAGGGGGCAGTAGATTGGGTACGAAATGTCCGGAACCAGATTTGACACTCTGCCGATATCGTCACTACCCCTCTTACTTTTAAAGCCTGGTTGGGGCGAAAATGGCTTCCCGCTTTTTTTTAATATGGGTTTCCGTGATATAACGTATCACTTTGAAGCTCTTTAAGCTCTGTTTCCATATAGAATACATTTTTTTACAAATTAGGATTAATAAACCTCAGTGTAGTTTGAAGATTAGATAACGTGTATTGATAAAAAAAATTGTAATGGAGTTTTTGAACTTTGAAATTTTACATTTAATAAGGTGTCTGCAACGTGAATCTCTTTATTTAAAATTAAATTCGTGAAAATGGATTGTGTAGCAAAAAGGTATTCTGTCTGTCTGTCTGTCCTCTTCACGCTTCAACCGCTGGACCGATTTGGATGAAATTTGTCATGGATACAGTTGAAAGGGTCTACTTTTTACGCAAATTTCCCGCGATAACGCGATGACCGAATCCCAGAAGCTACCTAGTCATTTCATAAAATTCATAACGATCAACCTCGCTTCAGCATTTATTGGGTAGGTTTTATTTTTAGAAGACTAACCTGTAGGTAACCAATTCGACAGATATCTGCATAGTCATTTGCGCATTGTGACAGCTGTCGAGGCGTTTCATTCGCCGAGCTAATTGGATGTGAGCTAGATGGACCGACACCCGCCGGAAAGTGCCTATAGTTACACATTTTCGTAGATTTCCACTTAATTATGGATGGGTTTAACCTTGTGCTTTTATTCGTACCAGGGATTGGGTTTAAAAGGGTACACTCAGTTTAATAATTGAAAATCCCTTTTAAAAACCGCGAATTTTAGATTTCATTGCAGCAAAATTTATCGAGAAATTGTAGAAATATCATTTAAATGTAGTATGTTAAAATTGGTTGTCTGTAAAGTCGGTTTATGGAGGATAATTTTATACGTGATAACGTCACGTAACGCTACAACGCTTTTATTGCGTCATGTTTTTTCGTCGGTGCAGCCGGTGTTCATCAATTTATAAGACGTTATCACGTCAAAAATAAGTATGAAATTGACGAATGATAGGTTCCTTAAAACAAGTATAAAATGTGTTTGAAATGCTCAAGGTCCTAAAATTCCATTAAAAAACTAGCTGACCCCGCGGACTTCGTACCGCCTTAGATTTGTTTTGGGTATGAAAAATAGCTTACATCCTATTCTCAGACCTACTGAACATACACTCCAAATTTCATAAGAATCGGTCGAGCCGTTTCGGAGGAGTTTGGTTACAAACACAGTGACACGAGAATTTTATATGTTGAATGACATGTTCAACTTCAGATGACGGCTAACAACAAATACCTAAAATGAACCCTTAAAATACTAACCTATAAAATAGTTGAATTGAACAGAGAAAAAAAATGGCGCCTTGTACTGCACGCGCGCTTTGACACTAATTGAGTTTCATCTTAAAAAAACATTTAGTTCTGTAGCGGAAAGAGCATCAAATACGTGGGTTCCGTTGGTTCGTAAGCTACCTACTATTTTATTTATTTATTTAAACTTCATTGCACATACAAAATGTATACAATTGGCGGACTTAATGCCTAAAGGCATTCTCTACCAATCAACCATAAGGCCAAACAGAAAGAAAAATGAGTAGGTGCATCAATATCAGAAATAAACTACAGAAATACAAGGAAGATAACAAATAATTTCAAAAGAGGATAAATTTACATAAACGTACATAAAAATTATATAAAAGATAAACATACATAAACCAGCCGCACGAAGCAAAGAAAAATATGAAGGATTCCAAATGTGTGTTTTCTTTGATTTAGGGTAAATTATTTGGAGGCTGTAAACTAGCGCTGGAGTGACGTGACTACAGCACACACTTAGCTCTGTCAATTTAAAAAAAAAGTAAGTAAATTTGGTATATAAATTTTAGTATAGGTACTATCCATATTTACTAATATCCATACTATAGGTACTAATATTATAAATGCGAAAGTAGCTCTGTTTGTCTGATACACCTTTTTATGTATTTTTAATTTAGTATGGGGATAGTCCGAGTCCCGGAAAGGACCTAGGCTACTTTTTATCCCAGAAAAACCCATACGTGGGAACGCGATAACCGCATCCAAAGTAAAGCCGCGGGATGCAGTTAGTAGCGATGTATGATGTATGCCACCAAACCCTTAATTAGGTGTCATAGCAATTACAGGTCGATATACTCGTAACATTCCATCGAGTAAAAACGTTCAACTGTGAACCCTGAAACAAAACATTACAAAAAGCCGCCTCCGCGCTAACGAGGCAGAGTCTCGTTGAAAAATCGACAGGTGCATGTGATAGCGCTCGCCCATCGCCGTTCGTTTTATTTATTACAACCTTCCCGGAGACAGCTCCGGTGTGGGGCGTTTAGCCAATTATCTTTTTACTGATACCGTTGAGATTTCAATCTAAGTGTTTTGATGTCGCTGTTTTTGAGCTTTTTGAAGCATCTCGCTTTTTACTACTACTACAGCCTATTTGCGTCATGAGAGGGTTTGGGCTATAGTCCCCACGCCCAGTGCGGATTGGAGACTTCACACACATCTTTGAATCACTTCGCTGATGCGTGCAGGTTTCCTCACGATGTTTTCCTTCGCCGAAAAGCTCATGGTAAATTCAAATTGAATTTCGCACGTAAGTAAACTTAGAGGTGCGAGCCGGAATCGAACCCCCGACCCGCTGCATGAGAGGCGGTAGGTCGAACCACTAGGTCACCACGGCTTTTTTTTTAATCTGTCTGACAGATAATCTTAACCTTGTAGCCTATAGGACTAAGTAGATACATACTATGTGTTCTTAACCAATCAAGAATTGGAGGAACAATTAATAATAGGTACCTTGGTACGTGCCGTAGCGCAGGCTACATGTCGTAGCATTTCTCGTAGAGCGCTACATCGGGCTTCCTTACTTTTAAAATTACTCTTTACTTTTAAAACCTACCTTCGAGTAAATAACTTTATCCTACGGTAATTATAATAAACAAGCCGTTTCCCTCAGAATAACCCGCATAAGTCCCATTTTTTTCCGTTCTCACACTCCGCAGGGAACGTTTGTGACAAATTTCAATTATCTACGATCAGTAGTTAAACTAATACATACAACATACCTATCCATCTAATTAGCAATTACTCATTAATTTACCACCGAGTAAACTTCGTTAAACATCATACAAAACATGTTTTCACAATAAATGCTATTTAATATGTGGTAGAGCCTTGCAATAATATTAAATTATTGCTCGAAGCGGGCCGGCTCGTCCGGGGAAGTACCACACTCTCACAGAATATCGGCGTGAAGTAATAGTTCGCTAAATGCGTTTTGCACGGTGAGTGAGAGGACCGGGGGCCTGTCCTCTTCCCTATCCTTCTATCCCATCTTCTCTAATCCCATTTCTCCTATCCTCCCTTATCCCATACGCCCTATCCTCCTCCCCTTTCGAGATTGGCAACGCATCGGTGACGCCTCTGATGTTACAAATGTTAATTAAAATGATGGTTTTAGAATAAAAAGATAAAATGAAGAACCTTTTTTTTTCACATCGAAACACCGTTACACAAACGTCTTTGGTGCACTAACCTACATTTGTGTGCCAAATTTCAACTCAATCAGTCCAGTAGTTTCGGAGCATATAGGCTGTGAAAGACTTACATATATACAGGTATTTTCCTTTTGAGGTGTTAAAACCTAAAAGAGTAATTTTTAAAAGTAAGGAAGCCCGACGTAGCTCTCTACGAGATATGCTACGGCATGTAGCCTGCGCTACGGCACGTAGCTAGCGCTACGAGATTCGTAGCACACTCCGTGTCATACCTCTTCTTCCACGACAACAGCCTGTTTTACGCCCCACTGCTGGGCACAGGCGTCCTTTCATCACAAGAGGGTTTGGTTTATAGTCCCCACGCGTGCAGGTCTGTGTAAAGGTTCCCGAAGAGGTTTTCCTTCAACAAAGCAACGGTAAATTCATTGCATTTCGCAAACAATCTATTTCCATACACCGCAAAATAAAACTAAAAATAATTTTGAAAACTAAATGAATTATCTTTCGAAGAAACTATTTCCTTAAAAGCGCATGGGAATAGTCTTTTCAGTTTCAATTATTCGAGTCCTGCGGTGTGAATCTTCATTAAATAGCGCTTATCCGGTTCCTGACAGCTCGGATTACCCCATTCAAGCCTTCAGCCAAATAGATTCCCAAATCGAGTCCATCTTAAGATTAAAATCCGAGTTTAAAAACGATTTGGCAAATAATAATTGAGTTTCTATGGTAGTTCTCCGCTTTACTATTTTGTTTTATTGCAGTATTGATTAAGATTAAAGTTTTAAGCTTTGAAGTTAACCATTTTGGCCTTTAAAATCCTGGCAACTCAACTGTTTGATTATATTTTATTACCGTCTGATCCGTTTTTTTTTTCAATTATGAAATTGGGATGTGTTGGTTTTGGTTTGGACTCTAGCACGTGACGCAGTGCTGAGGCAGACCAAAAACGAAATGACAGGACAACCTAGACATCTATGATAGGTACCTAATAAAACTCTGCGTCTGGCTGAAGAATGGGGAGGCCTTCGAAGGCCTTCAAAAAGGGGGGGGGGGGGGGGGTTGACCTGGAACACTCAAACAGGCTAATAAATAAAAATATCTATCTTGTGCCTATTAAATTTCCGGTAAGCTCTGAAGGGCTCCTTGAGCGTTTTCAATCGAGTCTTGGTAGTGCTCATTAGTGAGTAATACTGTAATTCGCTATCTAAAATGATATCCTTACAGATAGCGAATTACATAAATAAGTGAGATTGTTATAAGTGAGCTTGCAATACTATTCTACTACTACTACTACTACTAAAGCCATTTTGCGTCCCACTGCTGGGCACAGGCCTCCTCTCATCACGAGAATGTTTGGGCTATAGTCCCCACGCAGGATCGGTGCGAATTGGGGATTCACATACATCTTTTGAAATTACTTGCAGGTTTCTCATGAGGTTTTCTTCACCGAAAAGCTCAGTGGTAAATTCAAATTGAATTTCGCATATAAAGAAAATTAACTCCATTATTACCCAACCTTGTACCTTAGCGAAAGTTCATGTAGATATACCTACATACCTATAACGTCCAGGTATGTATTGAAGACCTTTGTAATATTAGCTCGCCTAACCCGACAACGAACATGCTGGAAGTACAAACGGTTACATCTCAGAATCATATTAGGCCGGCACCTGCAGTTGGAAACGTTTGGAGGTGGTTGGTACCTTCAAAATATGACAAGCTTTAAGAGGGTTTAAATAAATAAATAAATATCTTGGCACATTTCACACAAATTGACCTAGCCCCAAACTAAGCAAAGCTTGTACTATGGGTCCTAGACAACGATATGTATACTTATATAGAGAAATACATACATATATACATACTAAACATCCATGACTCGAGTACAAATATTTCTGCTCGTCACACAAAGTTTGCCCCGAGCGGGATTCGAACCCGCGACGCAGTGGGCAGGGTCACTACCAACTGAGCCAAACCTGTTGTCATTTGGTTTACTCCGAAAGTTGGCAACGTCGCAAATAGCTGTCAAATATTTTGCTGTTTTTATTAATTTCTGAATATTTCTGAATGAAAACATGAATTATCGCTCTATGGTTGAATAAAACTTTAAGTATGGATTGCAACAGTTATCATAGGAATATGACATTTTTAGTATTATGGAAGTAACATCTTTTGAAAACTTTCCATCGCAGTTTCCATGCATTTTCATGTAATCTTATCTTTTGAATGCCTAACCAACAAATGTAAAACGAGACACGTTATTCAACCATAGAATGATATATTCCTTTTTAATTCAGCAATATTGAGAAATTAATAAAAACAGCGAAACATTTGACAACTATACGCGATGTTGCCAACTTTCGGGATAAACCCTCTTAATCTTTTCAAAATGACAAATTTTAGTACCTTCAAAATATGTCATAAAACCACACGGCGGACACGGCCTATAAAAGCACGCGAATGAAGTGTTAATGTTTGCGTGCGAGGACGTCTGTACACTTGTAAATATGTGTGTACCACTAAGCGGGCCAATGATTCACTCTCCAAAACAAATGACGGTAAGGGCGAGTTGGTCGCGAGTTACGCGCTGGCTAGATACAGGCGGGTGGTTCCGTGGCCATTCTGTATGTACTACTATTAAATATTATGTGATAAAACATTAGTTTCTTTAAATTAGAATAGAAATAATGTTTGTACCTATTTATTTACTCCCAATCTTTGTGATTCTTTTTTAACTTTTTTTTACAAAATCGACATCTCTAAATTCAAGGTATTTAAAAGCTTATTATATATAATAGACTTGATTTAAAAGTGTCAGTTATTAAATTTTCAGCTAAATAACATATATCACAAACATTTATTTGCATGTAAAACATGAATAAATATATACAAAGATGCTTTCATGTTTTGTCATATACCTTATAGCAGGCAAATTAATTTACCTGTATAATACAAGATCTTCTACTATCTAAAGTCCCGCGCCTTCACATTTCAAAACGCTTCAATTTTAAAAAGCACCACCAACACTCTCAACGCATAGTTGATGGCTGTCTCACCACGCACACATGTGTTGAGAGTATTGGTGGTGCTTTTTAAATACATTGGAGCGTTTTGAAATGTGAAGGCGCGGGACTTTAGATAGTAGAAGATCTCTATGATCTATTTAACAACGGATGTCATCTAAAAGGCAAAAAATATGGTTGCGCAGCAAATTTACTGATTGCGCATTTTGATGATTGGGCAACGATTTTATAAGAGCAGCTTGCTGTGAAATCAGTAAATTTGCTGCTCGAATAATTTAAATGGAAATCACTTTATTATTTATCAAAATGAAAATAATTCGTTACGTAACTATTCTGCATGCTTCTATCGACACCATGTTTACAAGTTGAACGGATAAATGTATTGCATCCAAAAATCATCTTGTGAACAGGCGTATACAGGTTTACACAACTTAAAGGCGCGTAGATTAAGCAATAATGGACTTTGCGTCAACAGCTTAAGTGCTTCACCGCGCGCATTCTAAGTTGTGTCGTGGTATAGAGATTATCGTAAACGTAATAAAATTGGCAAAATCTCTCTCCAAAGAGTAACTCTCCAGGTAAGCAATTCTACTTCTGCCTCCCCATGCTTTGCAGAGCATCTTATAACAGGCCCGGGCAAAACACAATATCTCCGCTAAAACACGCCACTTGATGGATACACGAGTAAGGCGCACTTATACATACTTACCGCAACCGTACTTGTAAATATTTAGGGTTATGGTCTCTCGAATGAGTCCGAAATGTCGTTACTGGATATTGAAAATGTAACTTATTAGAATATGGAAATGAAAGAGGCTTTTAGCTTTTTCGTGATTTCACTGCGTATTTTCTTCGATGGAATCTGCTTCTAACACGTAAAAACAACTTCATTGTCATCATAATTGCAAATCTGATGTCCGATGGGGCTTGAAGGTTCTCGAATAGTGTCCGCGTACCGAAATACTTGCTCTGGAGGCCTCTAACAATATGGAACGACTACCTGATGAAAGTTGCGCGTTTCCGATGTATGTGAGTGGCATAAGACCGGGTTGAGTAGAGAGCCTTCAAGGAGGCGTATGCCCAACAAAAGATATTTTTGAGTATAATGATGATGATACAATACAAAATACAATGAAAGACAGAAAGAAAAAAACATTTATTCATGACATTACACAATACACACATAAAAGACAAAATGAGCAACATTTATGCAGCACAAAAGAAAAAATTGTTGTGGTCTGACACGAAAATGGTCCCAACTCAGCATGTGCTAGCATCAAGGGCGCCACAGACAATATACTTGATTGAACACCAAACATTCTAGGAACAGTACAGACATAATGTAATTGCACAAAAAGTATGGCTCTACTTGCTGTAGAAAATCCATTCCTTAATATATTCCATCGCCAAGGCCACGCAGGCATATCCAGTTACACTCTCAACCCCTAACATTTTGCAGCCTTCAAGTCATCAATATTCTGGTCATGAAAATTTAAGATTCAACCATTTATACGGCATATTGGACACGTTCGTAGTGCTTTTACATATCGGAAATGAATTTACCAGCGCTTCCTACATTCAAACGTATTTTTCACCTCACTGGCTCGAAAGTGGTCGTTTTGCAGCTTGATATCCGAGCGCAAAAGTTGTTTTTATCCGCTAGCGTGGAAAGTGTTTTTGAAATTCGAACGACGCATGACGCCACTGTCACAATAAAAAAACAACGATACGTTCTGAAACGCAATTCGTCGTGAGAGTTTTATTAAAATAAAGGTTCAATTTACTTAATATCATCATTAATAAAATTATAATAATAATACACCGTTTCAGATGTATTTCATTATTTCACTATGTTTTATCACAAACATACTTAAATATGTGTATATTTTAACTGTATTCAATGAATAATTGAATCTTGAAGTACGAGTAGGAGTGATTTGGAACGCAACCTCCGGAAAAAAAAAACAAAAAAAAATTAAACAAAAAGTTTTAGATTGCTGGTTTTGTAATTTAGAATACCTATACGAAGTAATAAAGAAAATATGAGCGATTCTAGCGATGAAGATACGAATTTAACTCCTCCAGAGTTAGCACAAACTGTACGTGACGCCGAACTAAGTCTTCTTCCCGAAAAATAGCGCGTGAGGTGAAAAATTTTGTGTTGCGCTCAGCAGCAAAGTCGTTTGCTGTCTCGTGCCTTGAAACCCTCGTTACACTCAGGATTCTATATTTGAACCACTCGCTTCGCTCGTGGTTCAACCCTAGAATCCTTCGTTCACTCGGGTCTCAATCACGCACTCACAGCAAACAACAACTTTGCAGCCTTGCATAACAAATAACTATTGTTTCTCCATTGCTTGATAAAAAGTCGCTAAACAAACTCAGAAGAACGTCATTTTGCTGCCGAGTCTTCTGATAAGTACTTATTAATAGTACAGCAAAAAGCACAGTGCTCCCTTCCTCCCCAAAATCCTTAATTATTAATGATGAGATAGTTGCACTACATAGCTGTGCGTATATAATTTCTTTAGGATCAAGGTATTTTTTTTAAAGCGTCAATCAGTACCAATCTGATCAATGTGATATAAAACCTAAATATAAGCATATATAATTTACAAAGTAGTGACAGATGCTTCCCCGTACCATCGTTCGCCTTTCAAGCACTTTCAGTCAAAATTTCAATGAAAGTAATTTGTTTTCTATCGCTTTTGACGTAGAAATATTTTCTCTGCCACTGCAACATTTATAAAGTACACGAAATATTTTACTGCATTTGATATTTTAACTCATTAATGTTCTGCGTATTGTGGTAAAGGTGAAATAGTAAGTTTTATTTAAAGTACACTTGTAAAGTAAAAGAACATGCCTTGATATAAATCACTTTATAGAAGCACTAATAAAATACAAACACATGAAATATTTCAGAAAATATGAACCTTGAACAGCAAAACTTCAAGTGCTTTTTTTAATTCTAAATGAAATATGTACCAGGTATATTTCCTATAAAATTTAAAAGAAATCTGCTTCGATAAATTCTGCAGGTAACGTTTTTGGATCTTTCATCATATTGCTTTGCATCTGATCTTGGTACTAATCATGCGCAAGAGATATGGCCATTTTTACGTCATATCGTCTTATAAATTGATGAACGCCGGCTGGGCCCACGAAAAAACATGCGAAAAAACAGCGTTGCAGCTTTACGTGACGTTATCACCTATAAAATTATCGTCCATAAACTGACTTTACCGGCAGCCATTTTTAGGGTTCCGAAGTCCACAAGGAACCCTTATAGTTTCGCCATGTCCGTCCGTCCGTCCGTCCGTCCGTCTGTTCGCACTATTGCTCAGAGATGCTTAGTTCTAGAAAGCTGTAACTTGGCATGAATATACATATTAGTTACGCTGACAAAGTGGTACAATAAAATTTTGAAAAATATTTTTATAGGGTACCTCCCCTACTCGTAAAGTGGGGATGTAATTTTTTTTCTTGTGTACCCCATGGTGCGGCGTATCGTTGAATAGATTTAAAAAAAATATTGTGGGTTTGTTAGAACCATTATTTGATTAAATGATGCGTTTGTAAAATATTAAGCTTTAAAGTGCTATTTTTTGTTAGAGTCAAGTGCCCCCCCCCAACTAAATGGTGGTATTTGGATGGCTGAAAAAAATCACGGTTGTGGCATATATAACTTAGTTGAAAGGAAAACTATCACAACTAAGTAGGCTGTACAAATTTACGACTCATAGTCGACCAACTTATGAAATGAATTAAATACCAATGATTTTCCTTGAGCGGCAGGGGCGTCGGGCGGGCACGTCATACCACAGGCTAGCTAAGATGCTAAATAATACGTCTTAGATGGTACTGCGGGCATCGTCTCAACTTCGGAACCCTATACTTTGCGCGTGGCCCGACACGCAATTGGCCGTTTTTTTTCACTTTCAGTCAAAATTTCAATGAAAGTAATTTGTTTTCTATCGCTTTTGACGTAGAAATATTTTCTCTGCCACTGCAACATTTATAAAGTACACGAAATATTTTACTGCATTTGATATTTTAACTCATTAATGTTCTGCGTATTGTGGTAAAGGTGAAATAGTAAGTTTTATTTAAAGTACTTACACATAAACTGACTTTACCGGCAGCCATTTTTAGGGTTCCGAAGTCCACAAGGAACCCTTATAGTTTCGCCATGTCCGTCCGTCCGTCCGTCCGTCCGTCTGTTCGCACTATTGCTCAGAGATGCTTAGTTCTAGAAAGCTGTAACTTGGCATAACCGCCAAGTATAATAAGTACCGGGCATCGTCTCAACTTCGGAACCCTATACTTTGCGCGTGGCCCGACACGCAATTGGCCGTTTTTTTTAATCATAAATAATCATAATAATAATATGCCGAAACACTGTCATTACAAGAGATAAAAATAAAATGAACTTAATTGTAAAAAAAATCATGAGTCTGGATGATGTCTGTGGAATATATTATAGAATAAAGCATGCAAATGAAAAACTATTATTGAAATGAACCGTTTTACCAACAAGGTCAAACGGATGGGCTTCCAATATCATAAACAGCTTCTTTCTTAATCAACGAAATAAAAATCGAGTTACAAGGCATCACAATAATCATAAAACGAGATAGACACAAAAACAATTTCCAACTTTCTCAGCGCTATTGCTTAATCATAATCTTTACATCATCGTTATCGTTACATCATCTACGCTCGAAAGTAGACTTTTCCATTGCCGACGCCTTTTAAGATAATATCCACGTCTATAAAAGATAATGGCTTATTACGGCTTTGCGCTATTAAGAAAATAAGCGATAACAATATGAAAAAGCAATTTTATGTTGCGTGAAACAGTTTCGCGGGTTGCGGCCATTTTGATTTATTGGGCGCATTTGTCAGTCGTTACGGTCGGACAAGTTTATTTTTGCCGTTGGGAGAATTTGGTACTAGACGTCGACCATAGATTTGCGTCGCTGTCTAACACAAAAAAGCGACACATGGATTGTGTTTCGTAACTTTGTAAAACGATATGTGGGAAAACAGGGATGCAAGCACGATAGTTGCTATTTATTTCGCTTGGGAAGAAAAATGGAAAGTTTTTACGCGTAAGGTCAACTTGAATGAGTTCATGACTTTAGGTGATTTGAATGAATGTTCGAGATGAAATATTGGAGCGATTTAAAGGCGATACACTCGACTAACTCCGTCGTTATTACCTCGTATTTCACCAACTACGTGACTGCGAGTTAAAAATCGATCCATTCCCAATTATACTTATTAGGTATATGGACTTTTATGGGTAGGTAGGTACTAATAAGTCATTAAAAGCACCAATTATAATAAATACGATATGTATTCATGTAAACCACTACAATTTCCACTCGTAAGGTAAATTCAATCTAGAGCCGCGTAGAAAACGCGCCAAGTCTCCGATGACATTTTTTCATTCTGCCAGGTGCCGCTAGTGTGACACCTTGCATGCGTCCCGTTCTACTCATAGTCTTGTCAAACTAGTGACGTGGCTAAGAATCCGTCTAACAGTACCTAAAAAAAATATAAGTAGATAATGAATGTAAGAAATGTTCCTACTACTACTATCCTATTTGCGTCCCACTGCTGGGCACAGGCCTCCTCTCATCACGAGAGGGTTTGGGCTATAGTCCCCACGCGGGCCCAGTGCGGATTGGGAACTTCACACACATCCTTGAATTACTTACTTCGCAGATGCGTGCAGGTGTGCAGGTCACGATGTTTTCCTTCACCGAAAAGCGCAGTGGTCAATTAAAATTGAATTTCACACATAAGTAAACTTAAAGGTGCGAGCCGGAATCGAACCCCCGACCCTCTGCAACGAGAGGCGGTAGGTCGAACCACTAGGCCACCACGGCTACAAGAAATCTACATTCGCCACCAGATATATCTGAACAAACAAGGGTGATCATAAATATATGAACAGCACTCTAACGTCTTGAAAATAAGGTCGTATTCAGATATTTATGATCATTCTTGTTTGCTGCCATATATCTGATGGCGACTGTACTAAGTACCTTGATACCCTTCTATATCCATCTCTACCAATACCTACGTAAAAGCCTAGTTTTATCTTTTATGTCTGTTTCTACTTAGAGGTAATCTCCGAAACTACTGAACAGGTGGAAAAATCATTAGAATAACAATATAGGTAGGTAGGCTTTGTTTGATTGATGATGATCGGAGGTCAGGAAAAAGTACTTAATCGCTAATCCATATTCATATTATTTATAATATTATAAATGCGCAAGTAACTCTGTCTGTCTGTCTGTTACCTCTTCACGCTTCAACCGCTGGACCGATTGAGATGAAATTTGGCATGGAGATAGTTGGAGTCCCGGAAAAGGACATAGGCTACTTATTATACTGGAAAAACGCATAGTTCCCGCGGGAACGCGATAACCGATTTACACGTGAGTGAAGTCGCGGGCAGAAGCTAGTTCAATATATTTATCGCACGGACGAAGTCGCAGGGCACAGCAAGTTTGGAATGTAACAAAATTAAAATATTAACGCCTGAATAAAACGTCAGAGCAAAGAACTCTCAAAGGACAATTTGTGGTGTATTCAATACACTCATCAAACGACTCAGCCATAGTACTCACCTAATAACAAAACGTTCCGAGAATTACCAGCATTTACGAATTATTTGATTTCTCATTTAATTTAAATGAACGCTCCTGTAAATGAAACATGCGTATTTTATTAACTTATTTATTGAATAAGTAACTTTTAAAGTAATTTACAATTGTCTACAAAGTAATCTACTGCATAGTCAAATAGAAACGAGAAAGTTGCCAGGTGGCAGAAAACTAAACTAACACTTTAGTGTTGCCACTATAAAAATCTTAAATGTAATTATTATGTTTGGTTTGTATCAAACAGCTCCCATGTACGTGCGCTGCGGTTCGATGCTGACTATTTACTTACTCGTACAACGGCTTTTGATAAAATAACTACCTAAATAAATATCTTGGGATATTTCACACATATTGACCTAGCCCCAAACTAAGCAACGCTTGTATTATGGGCGCTAGGTACTAGACAACGATATAAATGGGTGAATCAACTTTTTTATGTCAATAGTAGCCATGGTTACTGTCCGCTGGGCCACTTCTAAAACTGCTATTCTGTGGGTTTAAATACACTAAATGTGGGGTTTCTTTGCCATTTTCAATCCCTTCCCTAATGAATCACTTTCTAAGCGTCTTAGAATTCTATATTGTAACAGGTTTTCTAAGAAACCCCTCTCATTTTGTCCCCTGGAAAAGGGGACAGAATAACAACAAGAAATAGTTGATTGACCCAATTACTTAGGTAAATAGAGAATTACGTATATATAAAATTCTCGTGTCACAGTAAACAAACTCCTCCGAAACGACTCGACAGATTCGTATGAAATTAGGAGTGTAGGACGTACTTAAGCTATTTTTCATACACAAAAAAAACTAAAGCGGTATAAAGTCCGCGATATCTGGTAGTATTTAAATACTATACATCCATGACTCGAGTACGAACATTCGTGCTTATCACACAAAGTTTGCCCCGAGCGGGATTCGAACCCGCGACCATCGGAACAGAAATCAGAGTCACTACCAAACTGGACCAATCCGGTCGTCAAATTACAATATAGGTAGGTCATTGACCTAAGTATTATAAGTAATAAAATAACATATGGACGAACAGTGCCCAACAGAATATGTCAAAATATATGGAGCAAACTGACATTAGAAAATACGTTACAATATGCTAATAACACCTCTTTATAACGAAGGCCAAACGGGTGCCCCAGCTGTTCGGGCACCTGTTTTGACGGGGCCATTTTTCTCCAGTTGATTGTGAATCCTTACTTATAATAGATCAAAGAGGTAGGTAGATAAATTAAAGTCCACTGCCAATGTCATTTGAATTCTCTAATTTTCATAAATGATTTAGCAATTCATGGAATTAGGTTCAAGATAATTCACAATAGATAGTATCTACTCTCTTTGATTACAAAGTTCAAAACAGTTCACAGACTTAGAGCTGTTCAACGGGATTCAACCCCACGGCCACTTGTTATCTGAGATGAAGGCGTGATAATTATTATGTACAGTCAGCAGCAGAAGTAGATAAGCTGTCCAGGTGTTCAAAATGACCTACACACGCCCTTAACGTCTTAAGAATAAGGTCGTGTGTAGGTAATTTTGAACACCTTGACAGCTTATCTACTTCTGCTGCTGACTGTACCTAATCCTAATATCCTTCCCCATAATATTATAAATCAGAAAATGTATTAGGTAACATATGGAAAACCTTCAAACTATAATTAATCTTGGAAGGAAGAATCGATAGCGGCGAATTCGCGGGTAAAAGCTCGTCTATACTACACTTACTAATAATAAATCTGTAGAAGAAGTCGCGTCTGAAACTTGAAAATTAAAAGAAACTATCAAGTCGAAGCGACTATTTATTTATTTATTTATTTATAAAAGTTTAACATGACCTTACAGTTAACACCAATGCGTCATGAAACCAAATAAAACTATTTAGGCGACGAAACGGCGTGGCTCCGCTGCATCGTCATCTCCGGTGTAGGATTCGGTAGGTTGCCCCGGAACCGTCGAAACACGACACCCTTCGGCCAGAAGTCAGACTATACATTTTTTTTTTTATATCGATGGCATAAGCAAACGAACGCACAGCCCACCTGACACCGAAATCCTATGATCCCCCATTAAGCAACCATAAGATATCGAATGCGTTGCCTACCCAGAGGCCTAAGATGATGGAATGCCTCTGTGACAGAAATTTCACCGGCTGCCTTAATCCCCTACCGGAACACAACAGTGCGAGCACTGCTATTTGGCGGCAGGTTAGCGGGGAAATACGGTGGTATCACCCCGGACGGACTTAAGCACCAGGCCCTACCACTAGCAAATAAAACAAAACTACTACCTACACAAAACTGCTACAATATAAACAAAACTGAACACAAAATAACGATTTTTAGAAAAAAATACTGTATGGATTTAACTCGAAAACTACTTGACGGATTGCAAAAGAACTTGGTATGGAGGGTAGTGTATAACACTCGTTAACATATAGGCTACTTTTTATCCCGGATTAACGCGTAGTTCTCGCTGGAACGCTATTTCCTCGTTCCGTCCGCTAATTCCACGCGGACGAAGTCGCGGGCAGAAGCTAGTAAAAAATAAAACTATTATTTTTCCTGTTATCCCGTGATTCGATGACGCATTTGCGTAGGAAATTTGATAAAAAGAAAATTCAAACTGACGCTATCTCAGTATTCAGGCTTAGTGAAAGTGAATGCCTAATAGGGACGACGACAGGGTGAAGAAATCGAAATTCTAATATAATAGTCCGTCAGTCAGGTAATAAAAAAATATTAGACACGTATTTTTTGTTTTATCAAATTAACAAAGAATGACCAAGTTAAAACGCATTAAAGTTGGAGAGTGGGGGCTAACTACGTCACCGTTAGGTATAAATCGTACCTAATCGTGGCGTCACGCGACATTTCAACTCAATATATATCCGTATAAGTTTGATTACGTGAAAAAATAAAAAATACGTGTCCAATACTTTTCAATAATCTTCCTGATAGACTAAGGAAAAACCGGCCAAGTGCGTGTCGGGCCACGCGCAAATTATAGGGTTCCGAAGTTGACGATACCTTTCTAAGACTTACTAGCATCTAGCTAGCCTGTGGTATGACGTGCCCGCCCGACGCGCCTGCCGCTCGAGAAAAATCATTGGTTTTTTAATCATTTCATAAGTTGGTCGACTATGACTCGTAAGTTTGTACAGCCTACTTAGCTGTGATAGTTTTTCTTTCAACTACGTTATATATGCCATAACCGTGATTTTTTTCAGCCATCCAAATACCACCATTTAGCTGGCAGGGGGGGGGGACACGTGACTCTAACAAAAAATAGCACTTTCAAGCTTAATATTTCACAAACGCATCACTTAATCAAAAAATGGTTTTAACAAACCCACAATATTTTTTTAAGACCTATTCAACGATATGCCGCACCATGGGATACGCAAGAAAAAAAAATTACATCCCCACTTTACGAGTAGGGGAGGTACTCTATAAAAAAATATATTTCAAAATTTTATTGTACCACTTTGTCAGCGTAACTAATATGTATATTCATGCCAAATTACAGCTTTCTAGAACTAAGCATCTCCGAGCAATAGTGCGGACAGACGGACGGACGGACGGACGGACGGACGGACGGACGGACGGACATGGCGAAACTATAAGGGTTCCTAGTGGACTTCGGAACCCTAAAAAAGGTGGCGTCATCTCTATTTTCATTTAATCAGTAAGAAAAATTAAAAGTAAGTGTGATACTTTATCACCGTTCACTACCTCATTGTTACGGCATTGCGACAAAGTGGGAGCCTAATCAAGAACTATAAACTAAAGCAAAACGTTGTAAAACGATTGCGGGAAAAAAACAATCGAGATAGGTACAATTTGGTAAACAAGATAAGGCAAGGGGTAACATGGAAAGTGGATTTTTGTTCCACGAGTCACGTCTGCCGTGTTCAGAACGCGTTACCAAAGCCTATGGACCTGTTCCACAAACAATTACGAATTGGCTCTCAAGCTGTCTTTTTCACTCTATTCTATTTTATTCCTAGGTGAAAAGGTGACAGGGCGAAACGAAATTAGCATTTCATGTTTGGCAATAGTAGGCATGTTGCTGTTTACATGTTGCGCGTCGATTAACTGACGTGTTAACAGGCTATAGAAGGATCTAGAAAGACTTTACACACGCCACAGTGCCATGTAGAGACGACGCTGTAAGAGGTGCGTGTCAGAATAAACACATAATACTTTTTAGGCTTCCGTAGCCAAATAACAAAAAACGGAACCCTAATCCGTACTAATATTATAAATGTGAAAGTGTGTTTGTTTGTTTGTCCTTTCTTCACGTCGCAACGAGTGGACCGATTTGGGAATAATTTCCTCATGTCTGTCTGTATGTCAGTCTTTTTACTCGATGACCATGAGTGCGGTCTCGGAAAATGATAGGAAGATTTATAATTAAGTTTCTTGTTTATGCCAATATTTTGTGAGGTATTCGCTTCTAAAGCGGTAAAAACTGTGCCACCCCCTCCAACTTTTAAACTAAGGAGTGTAAAATTGTAAAAAAGATTGGAAATACGGAATTCAACAAAAACTTTAAACATAAATTGGTTTGAACAAGATTGATCGCGTAGTTCGCGTACCTACTTCTTATTTAAGCTGTTTGGGCTACGGAGTGTTGTCAATTATCGTTCTAAAAACCAATAAAAAAATCCACAGCCTACCGAAATAGTACACTTTGAAGTTATTTGAAAAGACACGCGTCATTAGGGGAAGGAAAAGCCGAATCATCGAATGCCGGGTGATAATTGGCGCATTACACGGTTAATGCTAAATACCCCTCATTGTGTTCCTCGAACGGAAATTGTCGGTAAGGGGGCATTATGGTACTTTGCTCCATTGAATCCCCTGCTTATCAAACGATTTTACTCCACGGAACGTTTTTGTTACTTCAACTTTGTTCTCTACTCCGTTGTAACACGTCTGAATATTTAAAACTGCAACCGATGGAGATACTACGTATCAAAAGTTCATTTTTTAATTCATGAGCCAATTACACACATATTAAATGTCACGCAAAAAAATACTCTAAACCGCATGTCATAGATACTAATTGTACAATTTGTTGTTGCCTATAGGTTTAATGAGAGACGGCTTCCTAAGGGTGCGTACAAAAAGCGTTTTGTACTGGGGTCGCGTGTGAATAGGAAACACGTATAGGTACGTTATCCAGAATGATGGTACAAATTATAAGGAAATGTGTAATTATGTCAATTAACTAGGCTTGTCAAATCATACAAGTCAGCAAAGTGAACATTACCTACTCGTCGAGTGCAAAGACAGTGGTGGGGGAGACGAAAACGATCGCAGCGCGGGACATAGCCAAATATGAAAACTCTGGCGGACACCAGTGAAGTGTACTGTCACTGTTGCGTATTTATTTGCATTGCATTAAGTACATCTGGAGCGAGTAATGTCATCCGAGGCTTCTTTTGTCTTTATCACTCGTTATGATGTTAGATAAAGAGACATACAAGCCTTTTCCATTTCGTTTACCATAAGTCATATTTATATTAAAACATATATGGCTACTGTCTTCACATTTTAGTTAGAAAATTCTATTTTTAGTTTCTTTAATTGTATAATTTGTGCTAGTATTTGTATATGAAAAGTCGTGCGGACCACGGTTCCTTTTAGTCTTAATTAGTATAGTTAGTTTGTAGTTTTATCGGGTCCACTGAAAACCAGCGCCGTTGGTGCATCTGTACTGTACCACGGCTTACGCTGAGTGGTATCCATTTTTGTAACACTTTTGTAGGTATGTGTCCAACCTATTGTCTTTTATTGTATTTAAAGTGTATGCAAAATAAAGTTATTTCTTTCTTCTTTCTTTCTTTCTTTTCGCCAATGGTAATTTCACTTATTAGAATGGTCCATAGTTCGTCGACCAAAGAGTATAGTTGCGTTCAAGGCACTGCGGGATAGTCAGCAAAACGCACATATGCGTCGGTGGCAGTGAATGCGTCAATCTATACTACCTCTCATGCAGAGGGTCGGGGATTCAAATTTGGCTTACATCTTTGAGTTTACTCATGCACAAAATTCAATTTGAATTTACCGCTATCAGTGAAGGACAATACTACTACTACTACAGCCTATTTGCGTCCCACTGCTGGGCACAGGCCTCCTCTCATCACGAGAGGGTTTGGGCTATAGTCCCCACGCGGGCCCAGTACGGATTGGGGGCTTCACACACATCTTTGAATTACTTCGCAGGTGCGTGCAGGTTTCCTCACGATGTTTTCCTTAACCGAAAAGCTCAATGGTAAATTCAAATTGAATTTCGCACATAAGTAAACTTAGAGGTGCGAGCCGGAATCGAGCCCCCGACCCTCGGCATGAGAGGCGGTAGGTCGAACCACTAGGCCACGACGGCTTCTTGAAGGACAATATCATGAGGAAACCTGCACGCATCTGCGAAGCAATTCAGGGATGTATGTGAAGTCCCCAATCTTCAATTGGTAGGAGTGGGGACTAAACCCTATCGTGATATATGAGAGATGATGGTAGTGCCCAGCATTACGCCGTAAATAGGCCGTTGTGGTAGTTTTAAAACATAGTAGGGAATCGTTACTTAAATCTTGTTAAATTATTGTTAAATTCATTTAAAAGTGCCCAGATGCGGCCTATTTGCTAAATAAATAATTCGATTTGATTTGATATTCCAAAGTCTACATGTACCGGCGACCCAGAATGTAATCCAATGCCGCACCGTACTTATTGTAAGGGCGACGGACGCGCCCCGGCTAATTGTTCGCAATAATCGGTTTATTCATACGTGGACGCTCGCCCGAGATTCGCATTAGCTGCAATAGTACATTTCGACCGGAGCTTTTTAGGGTTCCGAAGTCCACAAGGAACCCTTATAGTTTCGCCATGTCCGTCCGTCCGTCCGTCCGTCTGTCCGCATTATTGCTCGGAGATGCTTAGTTCTAGAATGCTGTAATTTGGCATGAATATACATATTAGTTACGCTGACAAAGTGGTACAATAAAATTTTGAAATATATATTTTTATAGGTTGCCTCCCCTTACTCGTAAAGTGGGGATGTAATTTTTTTTTTGTTGCGTATCCCATGGTGCGGCATATCGTTGAATAGGTCTTAAAAAAATATTGTGGGTTTGCTAAAATTATTTTTTGATCAAGTGATGCGTTTGTGAAATATTAAGCCTTAAAGTGCCATTTTTTGTTAGAGTCACGGGTCCCCCCCTGCCAGCTAAATGGTGGTATTTAGATGGCTGAAAAAAATCACGATTGAGGCATATATAACGTAGTTGAAAGGAAAACTATCACAGCTAAGTAGGCTGTACAAACTTATGAGTCATAGTCGACTTATGAAATGATTAAAAACCCAATGATTTTTCTCGAGCGGCAGGGGCGTCGGGCGGGCACGTCATACCACAGGCTAGCTAGATGCTAATAAGTCTTAGAAAGGTACTGTGGGCATCGTCAACTTCGGAACCCTATACTTTGCGCATGGCCCGACACGCACTTGGCCAGTTTTTTATAATTAGGTAAGTGTTTAGGGACCTATGAGGACTAAGATATATTTTATGCAACGATAAATGATAGTTCAATGTTTATCTGTTTAAATAGTACCTACTCATGTATGTTCGATGCATGCAATTTTTTTGTATTTTTTTTTCAAAAATTAAATTTTTGGGACACGCTTTTATTGCTGACTGCACTTTTCTTTGTAAATCCTTCATCTACCCTTCAAGACGAATCTAACGAGCCCAAATTAATATTGGATTTATGTAGTTTTGTTACAGAGTTCCTATGGGCACCTTCCAGCTCCATCATCAGATCAGCTCTACGTCATCATCATATTGCATTGTCACGCGATTTACATATTCGTGCAAAATTTCAGCTCAATCGGAAATCGGAAAGTGGGTCAAATTTAACTTGCAAGAATCCATTCCATTACATAGTTAAGTTACATACAGGTCGACCTAATAAAAGCATGTTAAAAAAAAGTAAAGTTCTTCAAACGTTCATCCATACTTATATTATAACTAGCCTGCTGCCCGCGACTTCGCTCACGTGGAATTCAGTTATCGCATTCCCGCGGGAACTATGCTTTTTTTCCGGGACGAAAAGTAGCCTATGTCCTTTCCCGGGACTCCAACTATCTCCATGCCAAATTGCGTCCCAATCGGTCCAGCGGTTGAATCGTGACGAGATACTTTTCATCCCGGAAGAACGCGTAGTTCCCGCGGGAACGCTATAACCGACTTCCACGCGGACGAAGTCGCGGGCAGAAGCTATTAATAACATAAATGTAAAAGTCTGTTTATTTGTTTGTCCTTCCTTCGTGCATTTATTTATCAGCCGGAGCTATACCTCCCGATCACTTTGAAAAGATCAAAGCACTTCAAAACCAGATAAATTAAATAGTAACGTATCAGTTAAAGCTTTAATTGCCGACATATCGGCGGAATCGGTACTATTAAATAGCAATTATCATTAAATTTATCATTTCAAATTTGAAAATTCCCTTTTGGGGAAAACGTAAATTGCGCAATTATATAAAACTGATTTAATAAATACACGTCCTGTGGCGATTTGCATATCTATGGAATAAATAATCGGACGGTTTCCGGGGCCCGTTTTGGAGGGAACGTGGAAGCTTATAATCGTGGTTCACCTCGGATTTTAATGTATGCGATTGTTTTACAAGAGTTTAGGCTGCCTTTCCACTGTAGCGAAAAAAAGCGGAGAGGGGAGGAGACTGCTGGAATCAACCAATCACGAGGCAGACCGTTGAAAGACAAAAAGAAAGAAAAGAAAAAACATTTGACAAGACAGGACCACGACCTTATTGAACGAACCTACAGATAAACAACTGAAAAATAATGCTACTAATACTACAACAGCCTATTTACGGCCCGCTGGGCACAGGCCTCCTCTCATCACGAGAGAGTTAGGGCTATAGTCCCCACGCGGGCCCAGTGCGGATTGGGGACTTCACACACATCCTTGAATTACTTCGCAGATGCGTGCAGGTTTCCTCACGATGTTTTCCTTCACCGAAAAGCTCATGGTAAATTCAAATTGAATTTCGCACGTTAGTAAACTTAGAGGTGCGAGCCGGAATCGAACCCCCTACCCTCGGCATGAGAGGCGGTAGGTTGAACCACTAGGCCACCACGGCAGGACAACATAATAATATGAAAGAAATAACAAATCACAATAATAATACAGGACAAATAAAGTGTTGTGGAGTCTGTCACGAAACTCAGCATGCGCTAGCATAACTGGCAGCGCTGGTCTTCCGTTAGGACCTTTTGGTGAGACCACGACCTGCTGATTGAACAAACCTACAGATTGATAAAAAATAAACAACAGAAAAATAATGTGACGCGTTGCAATGACTTCCGCTTCTTCCACAGTGCCTCAGTATGATTGCTTGATTCCCGGACGTCTCTTCACCGCTTGCCTCCGCTTCAGTGGAAAGGTAGCTTACGTATTTGACGCGGCGTATCGTGTGGCTTTTACAGATGCAAACGTGACACGAACGAGATGAGTTGAGGTTTAAACATAGCGGCAACTAGGCTGCCTAGTTTAGCTAGAGTTAAAATACTTTCTGAATACTTACTACCTTAATTTATAAGCCAGTCGATATTTTAATCATCATCAAAAACTCCCTAGCGCTGTTTGTGCTATCCAAAATGACAGAAATCATTCTTCCACATGTAAATGACCGGTAATGAATAATTTCGCGCCCTAGGGCGTAAGTACCCGATTTATAACGCCACGCCCCAGCACAGCAGAACATTTTCATTTAATACCGACTCAGTAAAATAGAGCAAGTTATTTGGTGTTAACCCTTAATGTCCCATTGGCACGACAGCCGCAACCAAATTTTTATTTTACTTTTTTTTATTTACTAACATTTCATTTGAAACTATAATTCTGAGGGCTAAAGTCTCTTTTGTTATCCCGGTTTGTTGTTAAGTGATTCATTCTTTCTACGTTTATAGTTTAAATGTGTTTCTTTTTCTTGTAAATGTTTTGTTTTGTGCATTGGTTTTATGAACGTCCAGTTAATTTGCAATGAATTTGAAAAAATGCTATAACGACTGTCTGGACATGCTAAATGCGCGATGCCCATTAGCTGGTAGGTACCTTAGAGTATATTATGCAACGACAAAGTCACGAGTGTTGTTTTAGGAAAAAAACTTACAGGCGAGATATGTAATAGCGCACACGAGTATTTTAAAGTACAATTACGTTACAGTTTCATTCATCTCATCACATCACATTAAAAAAATATTCTTTTAACAAACTAAACTTTTTTATTGCTGGTAGGTACACCACATTTAAACCTAATTTAAATTAACAAATTTATTATTTGTATTGTAATAAAATAATAGTTCATCATCATCATCATCATTTCAGCCGGTAGACGTCCACTGCTGGACATAGGTCTCCCCCAAGGCGCGCCACTCAGACCGGTCCTGTGCCACTCGCATCCAGCGCGTTCCCGCCGATAAAATAATAGTTAATCAAAGTTGGAATCATCTTGTAGCATAATAATTAACGTTATTCCCAAAACAATTTTATAATAATCAGATAAATAAAATAAATGAAGCTGTTGCAAGAATCCCAAATACTTATACCATTAGGTTTAATATAACTGAAAATCAGATAGCAACTCCAAATCTAAAGGTAGATGTAATGCTTTTAGATTAATGACTTCAATTAATTTAATTCTAGTAAATTGTCTAACTTCTAGGTTCATTTGTAATAAATCAAATTCTTATAAAGATAATCACTGGAATTGTGGACTTAAGTATTTAGTGAATCTTTAGATTCTGATGAAGTGCAGATACGTTAATTTGCAAATTAATTTTCAATGACATTAGTAGGGTAAATCGTGACCAAATTAAATACTACTACTTCAGTCCATTTGCGTCCCACTGCTGGGCATAGGCCTCCTCTCATCACGAGAGGGTTGGGCTATAGTCCCCACGCGAGCCCCTCACACACACATCTTTGAATTACTTCGCAGATGAATGCAGGTTTCCTCACGATGTTTTCCTTCACCGAAAAGCTCAGTGGTAAATTGAAATTGAAGTTCGCACATAAGTAAACTTAGAGGTGCGAGCGGGAATCGAACCTCCGACCCTCTGCATAAGAGGCGGTACGTCAAACCACTAGGCTATCACGGCTTCAGTACTTTAAATATTTCAGTGTTTTGAAGAGTTTTTGCACTAACACAATAAATGCTATAGTAAAGTGCAGTGAACAATCTTCAAGGCACATCACATTACGTAATAAGTTAAAAAAATTTTTAGGCACGACAAAATGCAATACTTTTAATGCTTTTTGCTTCGTATTTTTACAGCTTTACTCATAGGTCAATCAGGTTGCTGGGAATCCTTACTAATTCCTTCTTTCAGGTCGCAACGACTGGACCAATTTGGATGAAATTTGGTATGGAGCTACCGTAAAAAAATGTTAGAATAGACTACCCTCTTTACAGCGGTCGGCAACCCGCGGGCCGCATTCGGCCCTCTGACTCCCTAATTGCGCAAAAAGCACTAAAGCATAGTTCCTGCGGGAACACGATAAATTCCACGCGGGCGAAGCCTACAGAAGCTTGTATAATTTCTAAGTAAACGTCACGGCCTCACAGGTCGCTCGAGGTCTTGGGCGAACAGTAAGTATCGCGCATTGATCTATTAGGATTCACAATCAGCCGGAGAAAAATGGCCCCGTCAAAACGGATGCCCGAACAGCTCGGGCACCCGTATGGCCTTCGTTATAAAGAGGCGTTATTAGCATATTGGAACGTATTTTCTAATGTCAGTTTGCTCCATATAGGTATTTTGACACATTATGTTAGGCACTGTTCGTCCATAGGTTATTACTTATTATAGGTCAATCGCGTATCACGTCTATTCTTGCATGCATTTATTCTGCCTAAAGTTTCTCCTCGCGTAGGTGGATTCGTGAGAGAGCGCTCAAGTGTTCACGTGAACACAGTAATGAGATGTTGCTCGTTGACTTTATTATCCGTGTGATGCCCCAGGCAGGGGGGGGGGGGGGGGTGAAACTCTACCCATTTGGAGAATGGAGCGTGTTACCTAACAAACGATTTAAACTGCTCCGTTATCTCGCTTTTAAGCTTGATTCGAAAAATAAGGAATACCTACTAGCCTTTGCCCCGCGACTTCGTAACCGCGTAAACTTAGAATTAGATTTTTTTCCTACTTATTTGATATTTTGGACAATTCATACAATCTACTACCTACTACTACTACCTACTGAACACCGTTAGTTTCTACAGAATAATAAATTAAAAAAAAAATATCTAGAAATTAATTAAATATATTTTGTATTTAATTGATAATGTGTTTGTGTAAGCAATCACATGAAAGATGTAATAAAATGGTTCTGTGGAAGCTGGCAGCATAATCGTTGAGCTTCTTCTTCTCGTGTGAAGTGATCAGTTTGATTAAGTTTAATCTAAGATTGTTTCTGCCAAAATTTCGCTACTGCTATCCCTTGGAGAGTATTCCTGCAGATAATCCCTCGATATTGACAGATATCATTGTCAGATTTGGCCCCAAAAGGGGCCTTTTGTTTGATAGCATTGAAATTTGGCTTAGTCTTCGCAGTTCGCAGTTGTTCGCAGGTGATCACCTTCGGTGTGGTTTCACGGTGTTGTCTCCGCTACTCACAGAAGGGGCCCGAGCAGTAAATATGGCATATATAGCTCTGCTCTTCGAGAAGGCTTGCTGCTTTCCCCCACACACACATTTTCTTTCGAATTTAGGTATTTTAAGCGTAGAATCTCTAGATTGTTTTAATTTAATTATTAATTAGGGAAATGATAGGGCAGTGTTAGGACCAGTCTGCGTGTTTTAGCTTTCTTTATCAGCTAGACATTATCCTGCGAATCTGCGAGTCTCCGTGTCTTCACCTACTGCTGATCTCCGTGCCTACAGCTTCTACACGAGCTAGCATCAACCCCCTACCTAGTACCTAATAAATTATAAAAAAAAACAGTTTCTTGTGATGCTTTTGATGAATGAAAAGAAGAGCAGGTGGAGATGACAAAACGTCCTCGCAGCTTTACACTCCACCATGAGGAATATTTAAAAAATAGCAGTCTACTCGTGAATTTTATTTTCAAAGTAAAAAATGCCCATTGTAAACGGTTGCTCGAACTACGGGAAAATAAAATGTAAATAAACCGTACGATAAAAACTCCAATTTTTGAATTTACATTAATGATGTCTGAAAATGCCAAATGCAACTCATATTCACAAATACTAACTACCACTTTTGCAGTCTCGTAAATAGTGAAATTTTAGTACAGGTAGGGTAAACAAAAAAGGAATATTTCAGTTTCCATCGTAAACGAAAATGCCAGTTCGTATTGTTAAATTTAACATCTCTGTCTGGAATAATAAAGTCAGTGCAAAAATAAAATTTATCGTAAAGTTAAATTTATTTTTTGTGAATAAATCAACTGCGGTTAGTCATTGGAGTAAACGCGTTCTTGAGTGGAGACCACGACAAGGCAAACGAAGTGTAGGGCGCCCTGTTGCCACTTGCCAGGTGCAGTGACGATCTGCGCAAGGTGGCCGGCGTAGATTGGATGCGGCACGCCTTGGACAGAGCTCATTGGCGTGCATTGGGTGAGGCCTACGTCCACCAGTGGACTACTATGGGCTATTGATGATGATGATGATTATGAAATAAATCCTGACTGCCAGAGCTTTTAACCTGTGTACTGCAAACGGGTCACAATGGTTTGAAACGTAATTAAAAATGTAGGTACGTAAAAATAATGATATTAAAACTCTAAAAACTCGTTCTAAGCTTTTCGAACGAATGTTACCATAGTTTATTGAATTTCGTAATTCACTACTAGCACCACTAGGAAATTATCTATCTGACAAATAAAATTAAAAGTGATAAAAACATTATATTTATTTTTATTTAATATCATTTTAGTTTTTAAGACGTTACTAGATCTTTATTACTAAGCTTCTGCATACAAATTCGTCAGCGCGAATTTCGGTTAGAACGTTACCGCGGTACCTATAACTAAGTTCATTTTAATTGATACAATACGTAAGATATTATTCATACAATGAATGCTGTTGTTAGTGAGTATTTCTGTGAAAAGAAAACTTTCATTGCAATGACTAATAAAAATTCATTCATAACTGAAAACTCCCTCTGAAATGAGGTAACAGAACTGAAAACCCAATCTAATTTTCCTATTGAGCCTTCACTTTAGCGCAAACTTGTCTATGCTCGTGAAATACGGTTTATCGATAAAAAGTTCGATGAGAAATCAGAAAACTGTCCGTCAGAAACACCCGTGGGAGGAAATGACGGCGAAAAGCGAAATAAGTGAGGATTCCTTCAGAACTCAGTATAATAACCGGAAAATTAAGGCTTTCGATTATGTTCGTTTTTATCGGAAGCTAGCCTTTTGACTCTGGAACTTGGCTGCGTCTGTTATTACTGCGAATTACTCTTCAAGAGAGCTTCGCTAGTTTGAATGGTCCGAAGTAGGGCGCTTCCTTCTCAATCTCGCTCTTATTGTCCTGCTATGTGGAAAATGGACTCCAAAAATGACCGGCGATTAAGCATCCACGCTCATTTACTAAAATATATCTTTTTTACATCTACGCGGAGAGAAAATCTCACTTCTTGGCCAAGGCAAGACGTAAAACTTTTGACAAACCACGGGCGGTAATTCGTAAAGCCACAGATCGCATATTTATCCACAGAAACCTGCGATCTGGGACATTTACGAATTCACCACCCTAGGTATGTAATGTACTAATAAATTGGTCCTAAAAAAAGTATCACCTCCAGTATTAAAAAAAAACAAAATCATATGAAAAGTCCTATATTAACACGTATTAAGTTGATGAAATATGCATAAGCTTCCAATTACATGAGATTTTTGGATTAATGTAGTTACCTATTTGAAGTCAGTCGGAGAGGGGTAAGCCTAAAATACTTTACAAGTAACAGTTTATATTCAAATCGGACCGAAGTCGTCTTGAATTAGAGGAAGGACAAACAAACAAACAAATACACTTTCAGATTTAAGTATAGCCGTTTCCCGTGACTGCGTTCTGCGTTAACTTGTATGGATGTTCAATAATGTTTATGATCTCACACTTAGTCTTGACCGGTTTTTACCAGCAGAAGCAGCGGCTTCAAAAACCTTTTCTTTAAAGGTTTTAATTAATGACGTACACTACTTACCAGAGACAATGAAATTATATAAAACTGTCAATATCCTTATTAGCTCACCAAAGGAAGACACTAATTGCCGAGAAAGGACATTGGCTACTTTTTATCCCTTTTTATTTCTTTGAACTCCAACTATTTTCATACCAAATTTCATCAAAATCGGTCCAGTAGATTTAAACGAGACACACCACGTGTGCCCAGTCAACCAGGAACTCAATCAGCCGCTAGATTTATCGCTTTTGAAGCCCTTAAACGAAGTTAGTGACTGCCTTATGTAAAAATGCATCTTACCTCAAACACCATTTTCTGTTAATCAAATGAACTAATTCAACATTTTTTCTTTAAATGTGATAAACTGGATTCAATTTTAAATGAAATTCCTTGAAATTAACAATTTAAATGACTCATGATAATTAGAAACATTCAGAGTAATTGGTTACTATTCTAAATATTTTCTTTATTATTTAAAGAAGATATGATATGAGCTATATATTACGGCGTACATCAAAATAGCCAAAGAGCTTCAAATTTTCACACTTCGCCTGTACAGCGCCATCTAGATGTTGCTCATGGAGTTCATGGAGTTGCATGCAGGCTACCTAGGCAGCGACATCTATTATCGCATTTAACTTATTTCGGGCGTACATTGATTTGTTTGAAGGTTGTCATTCTAAGTTTACCTTACTTTTTCTATGTTATAACTAAAGTTGTAATAGTTCATCATTCCTTGCCTTCCGATCAGTCGCAGTAGATACAAATTATCCCCTCTGAACTGCCTGAACAAGGTTCAAATGAGTTATATTTTGTAGTCAGGCTCTACTAAATCCGTTTAGTGGTCTGATTTTTCGATACTAACTAGACAAACCAACACCATTATTTTTAACCAGTATAAGTTTTAACAAATTAAAAAGTTTAGCATCTGCCGTGACAGTAAATCTGTGCTAATTATGTTCGGTCGAAACAGATTAGCATCGTTGATATGAGTTGAGTTGAGGGTTTAGGAATAATAGACTATGTTGAATACACACAAGTGGTAGTTTAAAAACCCGTAATCTTTAACTCCGACGAAGCCGTGGTGGCCTAGTGGTTCGACCTACCGCCTCTCATGCAGAGGGTCGGGGGTTCGATTCCGGCTCGCACCTCTAAGTTTACTTATGTGCGAAATTCAATTTGAATTTACCACTGAGCTTTTCGGTGAAGGAAAACATCGTGAGGAAACCTGCACGCATCTGCGAAGTAATTTAAATATGTGTGTGAAGTCCCCAATCCGCACTGGGCCCGCGTGGGGACTTATAGCCCAAACCCTCTCGTGATGAGAGGTCTGTGCCCAGCAGTGGGACGCAAATAGGCTGTAGTAGTAGTAGTAGTAGTAGTAGTAGTAATCTTAACCTCCAATTGCACTTTCACTTCACTTTTTACCAATTGACTTAGTTGCTTTTGTTCTTTTACATCACCCTTGGCCGTAAAGTGAGATTTTCTGCCCGCTACGCGGAGAGAAAATCTCACTTCTTGGCCAAGGCAAGACGTAAAACTTTTGACAAACCACGGGCGGTAATTCGTAAAGCCCCAGATCGCATATTTATGGCCCTCACCTTCGGTTCGGGCCACAGAAACCTGCGATCTAGGACATTTACGAATTCACCACCCTAGGTCTGTAATGTACTATTAGTTCCGCTCAGAAATTAAATAGGTAGGTACTTATGAATTATATTTTATTTATTGACTAGTCGGCCCGGCGAACTTCGTTTCACCACGGATTGCCGTACAATGTTTTTCGTGTTCCCGAATCCCGTTTTTTCGTTTTTAAACATAGACGTAAATAATATAGACCCGGTCTAACGTACACGTAATATGTCTCCACTTCCACGGTGTCCAATCCAAAGTTCTGTCACCGAGCGTGCGTAACAATAAGCGTTTTTAAAAAACTTTTTTCGAAACTGTTTCTCAGTATCTAAAAACTCATCTCGTTGTTGAAAAAATGTGACCCAGCTTTAGTGTCACGATATAAGTTTAACTTTGGATTGGACACCAATGAAGTGGGGAAACATGACATGTATCTACGTTAGGCCGGGTCCATACGAAGTATTATTTATGTCTATGTTTTTAAACCTTACCTGGATCACGGGGAATAAAACAAAAAATAAACAGGCGAATCGGCCCAGCCGTTCTCGAGTTTTAGAGAGACAAACGAACAGCAATTGATTTATATATATATATAGAAGACTAGTGTCTGCCCGCGACTTCGCCCTCGTGGAATTCGGTTATCACGTTCCCGCGGGAACTATGTGTTTTTCCGGGATAAACAGTAGCCTATGTCCTATCCCGGGACCCCAACTATCTCCATGACAAATTTCATCTCAATCGATCCAGCGGTTGAAGCGTGAAGAGGTAACAGACAGGCAGACAGACAGACGGACAGAAAGACAGACGGACAGAGTTACTTTCGCATTTATAATATAATATTAGTATGGATATTAGTATGGATTATTAGTATGGATTGCTCGCAGGACTGATGGCCGATGGGGCCGGAAAGTTCTCGAGTGGCGCCCGCGAACCGGGAGACGAGCTGTCGGTAGGCCTCCAACAAGATGGAGCGACGACCTCGTGAAGGTCGCGGGAAACCGGTGGAAGCAAGTAGCACAGGACCGGTCTGAGTGGCGAGCCTTGGGGGAGGCCTATGTCCAGCAGTGGACGTCTTTCGGCTGAAATGATGATGATTAGTATGGATAGATCATGGCTCGGTTCTCTAATTAAGGCGGAGCGTTACCGTCCAAGCTAAATCAGCCGGTGCCTCAGTACCTAACCCTGACAGACTGTCCTACAGAGCTTTTTAAATATAATCTAAGTGGTAGGTAATTATCAAAAGTAAGTTCATAAGGTTTCGGTTATTTAGATTGGAAACAAGAAACCTTATATTATTTACCGGGTTAAGTTACAAGGAAGATATAGAGTCTTAATGTTAACGTAGAATTAAATAGATATATAATATATTTTCTTAGTTTCTAAGGACATATTTCGTGCCCTAGCAGGGTATCATGTACCTACTAATTTACATAATTAACATCTGATGTCAATGAACATGATAATGAAATAAATAATTGAATTGAATTGAATTGAATTGAAAAAGAGATGTAGAGGACACACCCCCCTCCCCCCCACACACACACACATGCGCCCTCACCTGTTTCCTTTGTGGATAATAGCGACACCTAGATTAAATAGTACCTATTTAATTTAAGTATCTAATAATATCTAAGTCTGTACCTTTTTGTTTCGCGTATTTCTACTTTTGTATTATATACCTTGTTCTTAGCAAATAAATAAATATTTGATTTGATTTTAACATGAGAAAGTAGTTTTAGCAACCCATTTCACTCCGTAACAGTACAAAAAGTATATTTAAGGCATCTGCGATAGGCTACTTGAAGATTTATAAGAAAAACTTTGCCAATTCAAGAAGAGGATTCATAAATATTGAAACGTGTTTTGTGGAAGCCGATGCTGGCAGTTTATCTTTTTCGGTGGACATAAAAGCTGAATGAACATTGAATGAAGCACTTTTAAAAAGGGCCCGTCAAATTTCTTTGATGGTAAGTAACCTTGGGTTACCCTGTCAGAAATATTGGGTAGTATATACATATAATAAAAGAGAATAACGATCGCACTGAGTCGATACAGATGATTGCACGGAATAGTATTATTTTGATGCAAGTGCGAAAAGTTTGTCATTTTATCACGAGTCCCTAGTTATGTTGGCGCTAGCGAAAGCGAGCGTTAACACTAGGGACGAGTGAAAATGACAATTTCGCACGTGTATCAAACGACATTTTTTAATACATTTGCGAAAAAAAAGAATAAAGAAATAAACGAACAGGATGAAGCTCAAAAAACTTTACGCACTAGATCGTAAAAAAAAACTTTAGGCACGCTCACTAGCTGTCAAAAAACGAAAAAACGCTCGTTCGGAAATGACAAACTTTTAACACGTTAAACAGGTATCGAAATGTAAACTTTTTGAGCACCTGTATTATAAAAGTTATAATTTATTATACAAGTTGTTAATTAGACCCGTCAGCTTAGAACTGACAAATCTTGGTATTTAGCGAGTGGAGTCAAGAATTAGCGATACTTCAAGACAATTCTTAAGAAAAATAATAACGGGAAAAAACTTCATCTTATTAACTTTAATCTTATTAAGGATTTCAAATTGTTTGTTAATATTAGTAGGTAATGAGAAGCCTAAAATCTAATAATACGAATACTCGTATTATTAGATTTTAGGCCTTAGATTTTAGGTCTAGAAAACTGGGTATACACCCAGGTCAGTTTTCTGGTTAAATTGGGAAATTGCCTACTACTACTACTAACTACTACAACCTATTTGCGTCCCACTGCTGGGCACAGGCCTCCTCTCATCACGAGAGGGTTTGGGCTATAGTTCCCACGCGGGCCCAGAAAGGGTTTTCCACGGGTCAAGCCAATTTTTCAATACTTCTATAACTATAATAACTGTCTATAATGTAAGTATAGTATCATCGGGTACGCAAATTATAACGAAGTCGCAGGCGAACGGCTAGTACAATAGTTATTTGTTATGCAAGGCTGCAAAGTTGTTGTTTGCTGTGAGTGCGTGATTGAGACCCGAGTGAACGAAGGATTCTAGGGTTGAACCACGAGCGAAGCGAGTGGTTCAAATATAGAATCCTGAGTGTAACGAGAGTTTCAAGGCACGAGACCGCAAACGACTTTGCTGCTGAGCGAAACACAAAATTTTTCACCTCACGCGCGATTTTTCGGGAAGAAGACTTAGTTCGGCGTCACGTACAGTTTGTGCTAACTCTGGAGGAGTTAAATTCGTATCGTCATCGCTAGAATCGCTCATATTTTCTTTATTACTTCGTATAGGTATTCTAAATTACAAAACCAGCAATCTAAAACTTTTGTTTTTTTTTTAATGTTTTTTTTCCGGAGGTTGCGTTCCAAATCACTCTTACTCGTACTTCAAGATTCAATTATTCATTGCATACAGTTAAAATATACACATATTTAAGTATTTTTGTGATAAAACATAGTGAAATAATGAAATACATCTGAAACGGTGTATTATTAATATAATTTTATTAATGATGATATTAAGTAAATTGAACCTTTATTTTAATAAAACTCTCACGACGAATTGCGTTTCAGAACGTATCGTTGTTTTTTTATTGTGACAGTGGCGTCATGCGTCGTTCGAATTTCAAAAACACTTTCCACGCTAGCGGATAAAAACAACTTTTGCGCTCGGATATCAAGCTGCAAAACGACCACTTTCGAGCCAGTGAGGTGAAAAATAAATTAACATTCGGCGCTATGAGGCCGCATATTAATGCGCCAGTGAACCCAAACCAAATATCATCTAAAACTTATTTGCGTAGTACAACATTACTTGCATGTCAAATAATTGGTTTCCCACAGCAAACTGTAATTTAATTAATTTGTTACGAGAAGCAATATTATATTTTCATTTTTAAAGCATTAGCATTATTAAATTTTCGGCGTAAATGTTGGTAGGTAAATATTTAGCGAACTCTATTCAAGTGTACATTATTTTCTGACATTTTGGAAGTAAGTAATAGCAATACTATAATTTTCATCACATTTGCTCGTAAACAGTGTCATTATATACGGGCAGGCAAAGCGGACTCTAAAAGCCACATGGTGCTATCATTATATTTTTATACAAAGTCTTATTTTGAAATATTCTGTAATATTGACCATTCAAAACCTTTTTGCCGTTATTTCAATTGAAAAAAAAAATAACCTGACGTTTCTCGCCATTTTGGTCAATTTGCTGTGTGATCATTAGGTACTTATGCTTACAAAATTTTAAGTGATTGGAAAATTTTACAAAAATAGCATGCTTGTTTCGGGAAATGTTTTCTTGACACGAAAATTGTAAATAAGTAATTGTAATGTTCTGATGACCTAAAATACCGACTGTCGTTTTGAGCTTTCTCTGGTACGATGACTTAATGATATTTTTGTGCCTAAAACGGTTTAAAATTTTAAAATTCTCGTCGCAAGTTCGATGAAAATCATTATGTGGTATCACGGGCGATATAGAAATTGGAAATCACGAGCTCACAAATATCTCGACCTTTGGTTTCTGGCTTATACCCCTCCCGATTCCAATTCCTCGTTTACCGCCCATAATAAATAATGCACTATTATAGTTATGTACAAAATGTGTAAAAGAATCTGTTTCTCCCTCATTCACCAGCAAGTAAACCATTGAAAGCAGACTAAAAAATTGCCCAGCGAAGTAATAAATACTTTATTTCTCTCAAAGTAATAATCACTTAAATTATATGAAACAACACCATACGTCTCATAATTAAACTTGATATAAAGCAGTTGGAGCTTAAGAAGATAACAAACTGAATCCATTTCACGTTTTTCCACTCGATTTAGTTAAGTTTCAAACATACGGCACTTCGTTAAACTTATTCCTTGGGAAAATCTAGTTCTATTTTCAAATAGCTCCTCAAGCATTAGTAAGCTGATCAATGGAGACCGTTGGGAGCGGAGTGCAAAACCTTGTTAGCGAACGCGACGGAACACGGTCTTTATTCCGCAGTCAGAACTGCAGGAAATATGGGGTCATAGATATTGTTTGAACTGGTACGTGGAAGTATGCGGAACAGAAATCATGTGACAAACCAGGTCTTTCCCGCGACTTGGTCTTCGTGAATTTCCATTTTAACCTCCAGCCACCTATATTAAATCTGGGATAGAAATACTGTATTCAAATTTAATTAAATCAATTGAGGTAGTTCTTCCGTGTGCGGAACAGAAATCATGTGACAAACCAGGTCTTTCCCGCGACTTGGTCTTCGTGAATTCCCATTTTCACGAAGACCAAGCCTCCAGCCACCTATATTAAATCTGGGATAGAAATACTGTATTCAAATTTAATTAAATCAATTGAGGTAGTTCTTCCGTGTGCGGAACAGAAATCATGTGACAAACCAGGTCTTTCCCGCGACTTGGTCTTCGTGAATTCCCATTTTCACGAAGACCAAGCCTCCAGCCACCTAGATGAAATCCGGGATAGAAATACTGTATTCAAATTTAATTAAATCAATTGATGTAGTTAAAGCGTGAAGAGGTAACACACAGACAGACTTTCTCATTTTTAACATTTCCTATAGTCTAGGGATTGACCTCATGGCTTGACATTTTTGATATGATTAAGTATTTCATTGTTCCGAGATTTTAATAATATAAACGATATGCATACAATGTACATTATCTGGTACTAATTTCTGGCAACGACTTCGTCCGCGTTGAATTCGGTTATAAAGATATAACCCCGCGCTTTCGGGGATAAAAAGTACTACCTCCATACTTACTTAATTTCACATTATTTATTTAATCCTATGGCAATATGGTCACAGAGTCGTTTTTTTATAATTTCACAAAAACCCTACCTACAAGATTAAGCGTAGGTACCTACTTTTGCTTCTATAATTACTTATTAGAAGGTATGAACTAGCTTCTACCGGCGTCCGCGTGAAATTTGGTCAGAGCGTTCCCGAAGGAACAATGCGTTTTTTTTGTAAAAAGTGGTCTATACTTATTATATGTTGACCCGTGTTAAATAGTTTTCGAGTTAGAACTGGACATACCATAGATACGATCACGTGACTTCTATCGAGTTATTATAATAAAGAAGATATTTTTTGTTTAATTACTTACCCAAATGAGTGAAAGATGAATGTACTTATATAGGTACTTATTTTTCTCACTCTTATTTTTCTTCTGAAATTTCTTACCAACTGGGAAAAGTGTAAATGTTCATAAACCCAGCTTGCTTGTATTCAGCGCAGCGAGGCGGCACGCTAATGATGCTTACGTAGAACAGAACATAGATTTCTGTGACAGCCGGCATAAATTAGCCGTTTCTAATTTGTTCGCGACCCTGATTCTAGCTTTAAGTAAAATTTACCGAAAATGCATAAAATGGTAAAATAATTGCATTACTTTTTTACGTTTCAAAGGACTTGAGAAAAAAAAATACCTTGATGTAATTTCCTGAAGACATATAATAATAACATAATGTAATAAGCAATTTTTTTTACCAAGTCGCGTAGATTTGGTATCCTTCATATTTTCTCGGGTTGTGATTGGGCGCAGGACACAAAGACACTGAAGAATTTCCCATAAAGTCATTCGTCTTGATAATTCAAAATTAAAGGAAATAAGATACAAGATTTTAGCCAGGTTTCGTGGAATCAGCGCTGGGTGTCAATGTTCTTAATCAATCAGTCACGCCATCAATCATCATCGGTTCGACGTTACCGACTCGCACTTGATTTGATTAATCGAATTGGCGAACTTCAGTGTAAAACCAGATTCTTATTGGCAGTGTGCACGACGACAGCGCCAACTAGCGGATGCGAATATGCAACTAAACTCTTGGTCGACCAACCATCTAATAAGTGTAATGGGGGCTATCGCGTGTGAATTTGCCACTAGAGGCGCTAGTATCGCGTGAGGTCACATTCAGTTTTCACTGGTATTAGCGGGCTTCCTGATAAATAACATAATTTCTTTAATTATCTGTTTGAAAAAGTGATCTCCTTCGTGAAATTATCGCAAATATGGTTTACGAAAAATATGGAAACGCTTTTTAAAAAAATATATATTTATTCCAAGCAAAACGGAACTGCACAACTTTGCCGCATAGCTACTCGATATGACGATAGTTATTTATAATTAATAAACTTAATGAGATTCAAGATTGAAAACTTTGTTTCGGCGCCGATCTTATAAAGTCGCCTTTGACAGCTATGCCTCTGGACCTTAGTCGACAGTGGCGCGCCAACTGGTGAGCAGAGAAACGATAGTCCCCATTAGGTACCACTGTGGTGAAAATTTGTGGCAAAAAGGCTTGTATGTCTCTTTATCTAACCTTATAATGAGAGATAAAGACAAATAAAGCCTCGGATGACATTACTCGCTCCAGATGTACTTAATGCAATGCAAATAAATACGCAACAGTAACAGTTCACTTCACTGAGGTGTCGATCAGAGTTTTCATATATGGCTAAGTTACATGCTGCGATCGTATTCGTTTCCCCACCACTGACTTTGTACACAGCGAATACAGTATAATAAATTCACAATAAGACTGAATACATAGGTAGGTATTATTATTTGAAGTTGAAGAAGAAATTAATCTCCTTCAAACTCCAAAAGCGGGTCTGCGATTTCAAATTCAGTAGAAAATCTTCAGTGCCTTGGGTCGCTCGGTTCACTTCACATCGAATTTTTTTTTCGTCTACAGTTTCCAAACATTGTTTTATTTACATTGTTAATACGTACATTCTACATTTGAAATTAATGCCAAAATCACATACCTACGTATGCCAACCTTATTTAAAATTATCAAATCGTCGACATAGAGATTAGCTTTTGTTTGAAGGGTATGCTATAAAGAGTCCGTTAACAAATCCTCTTGCAAAACTTAAGCCTACCTTAAGATTTATTGTTCCAAAACGAACCGTTCGAAAATCCAAAGCGAAATTCTTAAAATTTTGCAAAGCTAACTGATTTCCAGAGGCCCTACAAAACGAGCTAGAAAGCTACATTCAATTTACATGGTTCCAGAAAATAAATATAAAAATGCATTAAATTGAATCCCTTTAAACTCCGAGACAGTCGCCACATGGGATCCCCGAGGATAGGACATACGAGTAATCCCATAAAGTCCATACGAATCCCGCAAATGCAACGGTCGACGTCACACGTCCGCAAATCTCGTACACGATTAAATATTTTTAAGAACACAAAGTTCCACGATCCCCCGGGAGGGATTGCTCGCGAAATCTTCTTATTCTCGTAAGAAGCTTACCCGGTAAGTCTTTGACAATCGAATGCGAGCAAGATTGGGGTCCGGGCCGTTACGAATTCTGCGAATTTAAATTTTCCGTTCTCGAGGTGAATTAATTTGGACGCGATCCGAACACCTCGGTTAAAGACCAACATCTGTCAGACGTTTTTTACAATCCCAATCCCGATGCTTGATTTGTATTCGTCGTGTTTGTAGCTTGAAAAACGGCCGAAGGATAAAGTTGGGAAGCGTCCTTTTAGTTTTCAACTAGAATTTAGAGTTGAACTTGCGCGTGATAACGGGTGTTATCTCTTCTATTGCTTTGTGTAATTTATCGAACTCCCACTGGTAGTTTAAAGTTTGTTTTTTAACTTTAGTTTATTTTAAGTACCCTATCAAACCTCTGTTTGAAAATGTAATAGAGAATATGTTTTCCAAATGGGTTTTTGATTGAAATGGGTTTTATGTTTACAAATAAGTAGGTACCTAAGTAAAGTCGTCATTTTCATTTTATAATTACATTCTCTACACTCTTATTGTTTACTTTTTTGATTGAAAAGTAGCCCTACCATAAAAAAGATTAAAGCAATGTCCATGTAATCCAAAGAGGTTAATTCTGCACCTACTTGGGGAGATAGTTTATGTAGGTACCTATTCAAGTTTACAATCTACATATACCTATTTATACTATACTACACCATAATAGGAGTAATGTCTTGTCTCTTTAGGTATATCTGTCTGTCTATATTTATGTTAGAGTTAATCTCGGGAACTACTGAACCGATTTTGGGAAAACTCATTTTTATAAAACTTTTTATACGAACTTTTGTATGAAAAAACTTTTAAAATGTCTTATATCGACTAAAATTGATTTATGGTTTCTGTTATTGTATCAACTTGATGCATATATAAACAAAAACACGGTGTATTTTGTAAAGCTATCGCAGAGGCCATAAATATTATTTATTTAAAAAGAAACTAACAAAGGAATTTAAAAAAAAAACGGCCAAGTGCGTGTCGGGCTACGCGCAAATTATAGGGTTCCGAAGTTGAGGATGCCCACAGTACCTTTCTAAGACTTATTAACATCTAGCTAGCCTGTGGTATGACGTGCCCGCCCGAGACGCCCCTGCCGCTCGAGAAAAATCATCATTATAAGTTGGTCGACTATTACTCGTAAGTTTGTACAGCCTACTTAGCTCTGATAGTTTTCCTTTCAACTACGTTATATATGCCACAACCGTGATTTTTTTCAGCCATCCAAATACCACCATTTAGCTGGCAGGGGGGGGGGACACGTGACTCTAACAAAAAATAGCACTTTAAAGCTTAATATTTCACAAATGCATCACTTAATCAAAAAATGGTTTTAACAAACCCACAATATTTTTTTAAGACCTATTCAACGATATGCCGCACCATTGGGTACGCAAGAAAAAAAAATTACATCCCCACTTTACGAGTAGGGGAGGTACCCTATAAAAAAATATATTTCAAAATTTTATTGTACCACTTTGTCAGCATAACTAATATGCATATTCATGCCAAATTACAGCTCTCTAGACCTAAGCATCTCCGAGCAATAGTGCGGACAGACGGACGGACATGGCGAAACTATAAGGGTTCCTTGTGGACTTCGGAACCCTAAAAACCTCATCGCACACAAAATTACTTCAAATCATTATTTGTAAAAAAAACAATTCACAGGTAACATTGTGGTAATACTGGCAATATTCTCTTTGTTTCATAACAATGGCGCTATACACGTTCCGAATTCTAAATTCGAATTCGAATACAGAACAAAACAATTTTACTTATTGTTTGTAGCGCAAAAATGGCTTCTCTGTATTTTTATTATTATTACAAATGCTTTTTTCCCGTTATTAATTTTAAATTCTGTTTTACGAGTCGAAACCACTTATTAAGTTATCATATAAGTAACGATGTTAACAGATGATGTGGTAGAACTGGTGCTAGGTCTGTCCGAGTTGGTACCGCCGCGCCGTCTTAACCACTAACCTGCCGCCAAATAGCAGTGCTCACACTGTTGTGTTCTGCCGGTGAAATTTCTGGCACAGAGGCATTCCATCTTAGGCCTCAGGGTAGGCAACGCATTCGAGAACTTATTCATTTCAGTGTCCATGGGTCGCAGTGACCGCTTATCATGAGATGGCCAGTGTGCTTGTTTGCCTGTGACATGTAAGTATGTAGTAAGTAAGTTTTGCCGTGATTATTATACCTGCCAGTATTTTTATAAAACCTCGCTCAACTATTAACGCATTCAGTGCCACTTCTTTTTACGAACTTTCGCCAGGTGCCACATCTGTCATTAAGGGAACATTGCAACGCACATGTGCGTTCGAGGCACTGCGGGAAAGTCAGCAAAACGCATATATGCGTTGGTGGCAGTGAATGCCTTAAAGTTGTCCGAGTTCAAAATTACTTGTTGTGTTTTTAATTTTACATGATAGGGGTTTGGGCATTAAATGGGGTTACGCTGATATTTAATTTAATATTTACAGAAAATTTAAATGAAAATGCGATAATTTAATGTAGAGAATTTGTTTGGCGCGATTAAGGAAATTATTTCGAGAATCTTAAGCAGGGCTTCTGTTTGACGGAACGTTTAATTAATTACGAAATGTATGTAAATAACGTGATTTATTTATTGAAGGGAGAGTTAATATTTTAATTCCTATTTTTTATTTTAGATATTACGGTACGGAACCCTAAAAATGTAATAAAATATCACTTTCATAGACTAGAAAGTAATTCTGTCTGTTACCTAAGCTCTTATTCTTTCACGCATAAACCGCTGGAACGATATAGATGAAATTTGGTACCTATGGGCATACTTTGAGTCACGAGGCTACTTTTTATCCCAGAAAAACGCTTAGTCCACACGGGAACGCTATAACCGAATTCCACGCGACAGAACTCACGGGCAGATGCTAACTTAGTAGATATGGTACCTAATTCAACGTCGATATCTTTTTATCCAGATATTTATGGGCCTTATGCATCTCACTCCCACTTATGATAGATTTCAAAAGAACAAAAGGGAAAGCGAATAGTTATTAGATACCTATGACGCCAAAGCCGGGAGGCGCAGTCCTCCACGAGTTAAAGAAAATGGAACAGATATTTAATCTCCATACTAATATTATAAATGTGAAAGTGTGTTGGTTTGTTTGTCCTTCCTTTACGTCGCAACGACTGGACCGATTTGAGTAAAATTTGGTATGGAGATAGTTTGAGACCCCGGAAATAACATAGAATACTTTTTATCCCGATATTTCCACGGGAACGGGTTTTCAACGGGCCAAACCAGTTTTTCAATTCGTCTATTACTATGTATATTCCGTACAAAGTGACCCGAATTCATTTCTGTTGAGTGTAAGTATATGTATAGTATCACTGGGTACGCAAATTCCAAGTCTACGCGGGACGAAGTCGCGGGAAAACGGCTATATTTATTTCATAGTTTTTGCTCAGTGACTATGCTAAGAATTGGCGCGTCCGAATTCTTAGACATTGAGCAATTGACGTATGAACAGCATAAGCCTAACTACCTATGACTATACTTAAACTACACTCGTACAGTTTCATACTTACTATATTTCCGAAAAACAGCTGACTGTTTTGCGGTCCGAGAGGCATTTCGAATCTATTAAAGACTAGTTGGCTCGCTAAACTTCGTATCACCATGGGTTCTCATTTCATTCTGCCATATTTTGTCTTTCTAAACCTTCCCTGAATCACAGGGAACAAAACAAAAAAAGAATGAAAGAATGAACTAAATCGGCCCAGCAGTTCTCGAGCTTTAGCCAGACTGACACACGGCGATTCATTTTTATATATAAATTCGCCTTTAAAAGAAGATGTGAAAGAATCTTCGCCAGTGGTCTTTAAGAAGTGTGTGCACGATCATAGTCCAGGGCTGCCGTGCCAACGGTTCGAATAGCCAACACGATCGCCGATCTTCAGAACGAAAATGGCACTCTAAGAAGAAGAAAGATGTGGTCATCATCATCATCATTTCAGCCGATAGACGTCCACTGCTGGTGATAGGCCTCACCCAAGGCGCGCCACTCAGACCGGTCCTGTGCCACTCGCATCCACCGCGTTCCCGCGACCTTTACAAGGTCGTCACTCGTCTAAGATGTGGTCGCATCGAATAAACTAAGGATTCAAGTTAAGTTAAGAAATGGGGCGTCTGCATAAAAGAGTTTCATGGTGCATTCAATTTTCGAGACTATAGCCAAACAAACCCTAGTTGCTTTGGATACACATTCACAAAATTGCAATGTCATTCCAGTGTAATTAGGTCTATGGGAGTTCCTATCGGCCCGCAAAAGAGTTTTCAATTGGCGCGGATTACATTGCGAGAAACGTATAGCACACTTAAATCTACCACCGGAGATAACATAGTAAGTAGCGCTTTCTAGAGTTATTTAGCTCGATAATAGCTCGACGTTTGTGAGCTATGTTTCTGAGAATTTGGCAATGAACTAGTTTTGACAGCGAAAATATTAAAATCAATATTACAGGTGACATTTTTAGTAAAATAATATTTGATGGTAAAATCCACGTAAAAACGAATGTGTGATTTTATTTGATATCTATATCTATACTAGGTAATAATAAATCTGTGGAAGAATCTGTGGAAGGACGATTTTTAGAAAAAATGGCTGTAATGTATGTATTTGTATGTCCAGATTTAACTCGAAAGCTACTTGGTCGGATTGCAACAAAATTTGGTATGGGGGTAGTATATAACACTGGTCAATATATACTTAGGCTACTTTTCATCCCAGAAAAATGCATAGTTCTCGCGGGAAAATGCTATAAACGAATTCCACGCAGACGAAGGCGCGGGCAGAAGCTAGTTGTGATATAAACGAACTGTGCTTATATTTGTTTATATACAAGAGATCTCAGAAACGGCTGTAGCGATTTGGACGAAATTTGGAATATAGGGATCGCTCAAGTAAGTACTATACTTAAAACGACATAGTGCCTGTAGGTGTTGAGTAAACTTTCTCTCACAACGAATGTAGGTACCTAAAGAAACCATATTACAAGCTCCATCCGTTAAACCCGCTCAAAGAGGAACTTTTAACGAGATTTTAGGGTTTAGGTATTAAAATATGTACCAGAAAGTTTCGCGTTTTTCTAGTTAATCAAGCACGCTACACGATCCATCGCCTTCTGAGCCGACTCAGTGTCACTACATGTGCAAAATTAATTTGGATTTACCACTGAACGTTTCAGTGAAGGAAGGACTAGCCCAAGCCCTCTCGTGATGATAAGAGGAGTTCTGTGCCCAGCAGTGGGACGCAAATAGGCTGTTGTGGTAGTGATTTATTTATTTATTAAAATACCAACAGCTATATCATAAAACAGAAGTCTTAAACTAAAGATACAGATGTTGAGTCAATAACAGGTCTCCCTAAATAGTACATGTAGGTAAAGTAGTTACACTTAAATATAACTAAAAATATTGTTTACAGTTCTGTTAACTTACTTACATATTGATTAAGAATTACAAGTTACATATTGTTGAAAACGATGGTGCGAATGAATGAATGAATGAAACATGACGACTGAATTAATGAGCGTCTGTGTGTGTGTGTGTGTGTATGTGTGTATGTATGTGTGTGTGTATACATGACACGAGAATGATAAAGATGCCTACATAAATAGGCTGGTTTTTAACCGACTTCAAAAATGGGATGTATGTATTGAAATTTTCTACTGGCAGCCCTGGTATGTTATTGGAACACATTATGATATAGGTGCCTATGATAATCTATTTGGAGTTCTAAATAAATATAAAAAAAGATTATTGGTGTATGTAAGCTTGCCCACGTTTTGATCGGATTTTGATCATTCTTTTTTTATTGGCATAAAATGTAATAATTCAAATTAGAGAACAGTTGAAATTTAATCAAAATTTGTGCAGTAGTTTTTAAGATATAGACTAATACAAGTAACAGCCTGCCTGACGTATTCATACGAGTCCTGGTTGGTCTCAAAAGGGAAAATTTAAAGGCTACAATTAAATATTCAAAAAATCAAGTGACCTACGTCAAAGGCGAAATCACATATCTAACAACACTTCTACGAGGGGTTGAGGGGTGATCCAAAAGAAATGATAACTGAATACTTATTGAATCGGATTAAAATAAATAGGTATGCCGTTACTGGCCATAAAGACTCCTTAGTAAAAAATATATATATATGTATCTGTCAGAGAGTTGCAGCTGTTTGTTCACGAGCAGTCGGAACAATAACGCAAAAATGGAGAAAACTGAGGTGAGAGCGGTTATTAAATACTTCTGTTTGAAAAAAATGTGTACTAAAGATATATACGCTGAATTAATGGGAACACTGGGCGAGTCCGCTCCACCGTATTCCACAGTGGCACGGTGGTCAAAGGAGTTTAACTTGGGAAGAACATCCACTCAAGATGAACATCGCGAAGGCCGTCCATCTGACGCCATTACTGGAGTAAACGTCGAAAAAATTCATGATCTCGTTTTAACAGATAGAAGGATGACTATCAGGCATCTAGTTGAGCTCACAGGCATCTCGTATGGCAGCATTCAAAGAATCTTAACTGATGAACTACACATGAAAAAAGTCTCCGCTCGTTGGGTGCCTAGAATGTTAACGGCTGAACAAAAGAAAATACGATGTGAGATTTCGAAGTCTAATCTTGACAAATATCAAACTGATCCCGAAACATTTAAATTAATTAAGAAAAATAAATTATTGTATTAAACATTTTATGTGTCTTCATACTGATTATCATTACTTTTGGATCATAGATAGGTACTAGATAGATGCTTTTTTTTCACTTCGATATTTACAAGAGTTCTACGTACTATGTCTAAACGTATTAGATACAAGAGATAGTTGTGTCACTGAAAACCTTCATTAGGTAAGAAATTGTAATTGAGATGCGTCCATTTGTACTCGTATGCATAGTATGTAACTCACACAAGTGACACAATTGAATTTTAATCCATCACAAAGCATGCAATTGTAAGTGATGTCCGGAAGAAACTCCGAGGATAAGGTGTTTCCTTGGAATCATGATTACACGCACTCACTTACTCCAAATAGATTATCATAGGCACCTATATCATAATGTGTTCCAATAACATACCAGGGCTGCCAGTAGAAAATTTCAATACATACATCCCATTTTTGAAGTCGGTTAAAAACCAGCCTATTTATGTAGGCATCTTTATCATTCTCGTTTCGTATAAGTAATAATTACCGTAGAGGGTACCTATACTGTCCTCGGGCTAGGAACAGCCATCATAAGCCCCATGAACCACTGGGCTTAAAGCGGGCTTAAAAACGATTATGTAAATCCGCCTTCATTAAACGTAACGAACTCTGTCCCTGCGGATTACTCGTCTATACAGTTTTTTTGACATTTCTCGTTACACCCATTGTTTCGTTGAAACGTTGATTTGAATTCCGAATGATAAATCACCAGTGCGATAGCATTTGGCGTCGGTGTGCCAGGTACGATACGTCTTGAAATATTGTTAATGGCCAGTATTTTAACTTAGGTATTTGTTACTGGCCAGTTTTAGATAGGTGAATACCATATTTGATTAATTTGATGTATGACGGATTTGAAGTTTTTTGAAATCCCGCGTCATTTTTCTGTCCTGCAAAGAGCGAAATTACCAGCACGGGATCCGCGGGATTTGCGGGACTGGAAAGTAGCATATAACGCATTCACTGCCACCGACGCATATGTGCGTTTTGCTGACTTCCCCGCAGTGCCTTGAACGCACATGTGCGTTGCAATGTTCCCTTAATGACAGATGTGGCACCAGGCGAAAGTTCGTAAAACAGAAGTGGCAGTGGATGCCATAAACGTCCTCATCAGGTCAACTTCGACGTTGGCCGCTGAGTTGGTTGTTACATTACGACAATTTATTTTACAAAGGCGCACAGACACGACTGCACTCTTTATTTATTTCCAAAATCCGAGTAGCTACTACCATTTACTGCCAACTAGCCTCGATAAACGACAAAACATTCAGTTTACCATCGAAAAATGTACTATGAAAGGAATGAAAGGAGTTTGACCAGAGGACGAATTTAGTAAGTAAATTAGTTTTACTAACTAATAAAACTAATTTACTTACACTTGAGTAATAGGCAACTTACACCACTTACATTTGTACCGTACTTCCGAGATTCCGCGGGATCGTAAACCATCGGTCCCGCAAATACCGAGATCACAAATAACATGTGGGATTGGATGCCCTAGTACCTACCTTTTTATAGTGTCATCGAGATGCAACACGGGTAATTTGGTAATTTGGTTTTCCATCAAAACGGCGAAAGGCTTTTATAATTCATTTCCTTTCCATAAGGGTGAACTTAATCTCTTTGAAATCGTGATTGACCCCATCAAATCCCCCATCAGATCAGAACACCATAAAAACTTAGCGCAGCAATCAATGTATTAATGTTGTTCAAAACTCCCGAGGAAGTTAAGAAAATTAAACATTAAAATCAAAATGTCCGTAAAACGCGATTCCGACACTAATGGAGCAAGAGGTGATTAATGCTGGTGCCGACATTACCCAAATGAGGATAAATTACATCTTTGAGTGTCCCTGTAATAGCTTTCTTAATTATTCTTTTGCTTGGTTTGAAGCTGTTAAAGCGTACTTAGCGATGGTCTTCAGGTGAACAGGTTTCGGATTCGGAAATAAAGTTCGCGGCGACGTCGAATACTAAGCGTGGGACTTGAACATCGATAAGTAATTTATACGTAACTAATTAGACGGCACCGTCGCCTCCGAAGTGCAAATTAAAATGAAGCCATGTTTTTGTTTGGATAATGAAATACATAGAAGACATACTATAACATAATACAGTTACAGCGCACAGTGTGGGATTTTTGGTCAGATTTGATCATCTTTGTTGTTAAATTCAATTTATCAATCTATTCAAATTAAAGCCCAAAGTGAAACTCCGAAATTGTTATGTTGCATAGTTTTGGAGATAATAAAAAAAACTCGATAAATTTCCATAGAAGCCATAGAAACGTAAGTTCTCATTTTACGTGTGTCTTTTTTTTATCAATGTAGTTTAGGTCTATTAGGGTTATTTTGAAGCATCCATTTCACCAACAAAAATTTATCCCAATTCCACACTGTGCAGCGTAGTTCCTAAGTGCTTTAAAAAATTCGCACTAAAAATGAGGCGCGCTGTTGTTGTACGCCCTTATCCGTTCCGTAGATATGTAGTAGAGATCTTCTACTATCTAAAGTCCCGCGCCTTCACATTTCAAAACGCTTCAATTTTTTCATTATTATTTAAAAAGCACCGCCAACACTCTCAACGCATAGTTGATGGCTGTCTCAGCACGCACACATGTGTTGAGAGTGTTGGTGGTGCTTTTTAAATACATTGAAGAGTTTTGAAATGTGAAGGCGCGGGACATTAGATAGTAGAAGATCTCTACACGTATCCATACAGTGAAGAGAGCAATACCTTCGCTTGCTACAGGTTTACATAACTTAGAAGGCGCGTGGATTAAGCAATAATAGTCACTGCGTCAACGGCTTAAGTGCTTTGCCACGCGCCTTCTAAGTTGTGTCGTGCTATACTAACGAACGCGCTCTGCAAAATACTCGTATGTCCTAGAGAGCATTTAAGAATTTCAAATTTTACGTTTTTATTTCTTGCAGTGTTATATAGTGGACATTTTTGATAAGAAAAGTACCTACCTACGAGTAATAGAAAGGGGAAATCTATAATATAAAAACTCCATATATTATTTTTATATTTAAAACAAGTAGGGTTAGTTACACCACTTATAACTCAAGAACGGCTGAATCGGTTTCGAGGATCTTTGATTTTTTGGATTTGTCTCCATCCCGAATGGAATATAGGTATTTTATTACCATAAAAACATCAGAAAAATGCACGCAAAAAAGTTATGATGCTTTAAATTAAATTTAAATTAGATTACCTATTATTATTATGACTAGTTATTTAGAGGAAAAGAAAAAAATATGCTGTAAACGGAACAACTCTTCGAAAGTAGAAGTTAACCCTTAAGTGACGCTTGAAACGTTTATAGCCAAGTTTGCAAATAAAATGGCCGTAAGCCTCTGAAAAATATAGTGGCGAATTAGATGAGATCTTATTTAAACATTAATCTCAATTCCAGTAGCCTCAATGAAATGAAATGAAATGAAATGAAATGAAATGTTTATTTGCTGAATATGGTAAATACAGGTGGTTCTTAAGATTGAGGTTCACATATTCTACCGAAATTTCGGCGTGCAAATACGTATTACGTTTTAAAATTATACCTAATAACTATACATCATACCTACAAGTTATTCATTCAAGTATATAAGCATTCTTATAATACTTATTAAATACACAAGAGCTATTTTGCAGGAACTCATTGGTAGTGTAAAAACATTTTTCAATCAACCACTGGTGTAACGTTTTGCAGAACTGGTTTAACGGTAGTGAGCTGATATGAACAGGGATGGAGTTAAATACCAGTGATGCCATTTAGTGACAGTTCTTGCGATACAATTGTAACCTAGGGCCGGGCATATCTAGAGGTAGAAAGGTCAGACTTCTCTTATTGTCATTATTTTTTACTTGAAATATTGATAAATTGCATTTTACAAACTTAGCTGTCTCGTAAATGTAAATACTGGGCAATGTTAACAACTTGTACTTCAAAAACAGTGGTCTGCAGGATTGAGTGCTTTTTAGACCCCAGATTGCTCTTAAGCACTTTTTTTGTGCTACAAAAACTCGATTTATGTCAGATGCGTTTCCCCATATGACAATTTGATACCTTAAAACCGAACATACATAAGCATGATAAGCGGTGATAGCTGTCTCAACTGAGTTGGTATTTTTAATTGTTTTCAACGCAAACACGAAACTATTAAGCTTCTTACAAACGGTGTCTATATGATCATTCCAGGATAGATTTAGGTCGATATTAATCCCCAAAAACTTAATGTTATCAACCTGTTCAATGCTTTTATCCTCAAGACATATGTTAAGATTTATTTTCCTGGCTTGCTTAGTTCTGAATTGAACGAATTTAGTTTTGCTTACATTTATTTGAAGCTGATTGGCTTTCAACCATTGTACAATATTATTTAAAGCATTATTTACGGCAAGTTCATATGATCTAATATTAGTTTTATCGTCACAGTCTATCATTACTGTAGTGTCGTCAGCAAAAAGTACACATTTTTTCTTTGTTGCTAGTGGAAGATCATTGATATAAATCAAAAACAATAGAGGACCCAGTATACTCCCCTGAGGTACCCCTCTATAGTTGATTCTTGGATGAGAGTCATAATTTTTTATAATATTTGTTGCTTCATCCAGTTTTGTTATTCGAGTTATTTGCTCTCTATCATGTAAAAATGATCGCAACCATGCATATGCGGTTCCTCTTATACCATATTTATTTAACTTTGTTAGCAATATATCATGATTGACGTAATCAAACGCTTTACTAAGGTCTAAAAATAAACAAGATATTGGTTTCTTTGCGTTTAGATTGCACAAAACATTTTTTAGTAAGGTAAAAGTTGCTAAAGTGGTTGATTTATTTCTCCTGAATCCAAATTGTTCCGTTGTTAAAATGTCGTGCTTGTCTAGAAAATCCACCATTCTCGTATAGATAACCCTTTCAAATATCTTTGATAGAACTGATATCAACGCAATGGGTCTATAATTTCCCACATCAGTTTTTACCCCTTTTTTATATAGAGGTTTTATTATAGAGAGCTTGAGTTTTTCAGGGAACTCACCATTTTCCATCGATAAGTTTATGACATAAGATAGATGTTCTGCTATTGTTAAAGAAACTAATTTAAGGCACTGGATAGTTATATTGTCATAGCCCGTTGATTTTTTATTTTTAAGAGACAGTATAATTCTATTTATTTCTGTTACAGTTGTAGGCCTAAGAAAAATACTTGATGATATCGATTCTATTAAGTTATCGCTTTTACAATTTAAACTAGTACTACTGGTGGGGTCAGAAACGCCGTCGATAAAAAAATTATTAAAAGTATTTGCTATGTCAAATCCGTTCCTTATATTACAATTTTTTGGATCGGTTATGTCGTTAATGTTACATTTGTTAAGGCGTTGACCAGTTTTTTGCTTAACGATATTCCATAGGGCTTTACCTTTATTATCAGAATTCAGAATATACTGCTTGTTGCATTTCTTTTGTAAACTGAAAATACATTTTTTTAGGATTTTGGAATAAGCTTTGGCTTTTTGCCTGTTTTCATTTGTTCTATGTAGATGATAACTTTGTCTCAATGATCTTTTCATTTTACAGCTTTTCCGAATGCCCTTGGTTAGCCACCTGAGTTTCTTGTTTCTGAAGCTTAATTTTACTTTAATTTTTGGGAAGCACAGGTTGAAAAAAAGAGTTAAATTGTCATGGAAATATTGAAATGCTTCCTGTGTGTCAATTGTTTCATACATCTCCGAGAAAGATAGATTATTTATACAATCAATAAATTTTTTCATGTTCTCAGGGGTGTAATCGTACTTAAACATAAACTGATAAGTCATATTCGAACTTTGATCACATATTTGACTTATTTCTATAGATTGCGCAGTATCGTGGTCAGAAAGGTGTAGCTGATGTGTTCTACTTAGCACGTTGTTCATGTTGCTTAAAATATTATCGATGCAGGCATTTTGACGAGTTGGTTGTGTAATGTGATGCTTTATACCGAAATTAGATACTAACTCACATAGAAGAGTTAATCGAGTACTTGACTTTGAAAAATCGACGTTAAAATCGCCACTGATAACAATATTGTACGACTCATTTTTAAGACTTAGTAATAAAGATTCAAGCTTCTCTATAAAAATGAAAAAATTTGAGTCTGGAGTTCTGTACACACATATCACTATCATTTTGTACACTTTTATCACTATGGCACATACCTCGAAATGTTTATCTACTGCTATATTGCTGATGTCTAATTCATTATATTCTAAAGATTTTCTACATAATATGCAGGCCCCGCCTCTTCTTTGCGTGCCTCTTGAGTAATTAGAACACACTTTATAATTGTTCAGTACAAGATTTGATTGGTCTTCTTTTCTAAGAAAATGATGCGCAAACTTTCGTGCTCCTTATTAATATACCGTCCATTTTCTACTACTGAATCATCACACTGAAAAAAAGGATTAGCCGAACTAGTTGAAACCTGAGTTAAATTAAAAAAGGAAACTACTAATAAGACTGTTTGGTTACTAATAAGACATAGTTAGTAGTAGTACCTAGTGCTTTTTTTCACCGCCATAACAATTTCTGTTTTGCCCAAAGGTTAACTGGTAGAGAATGCCTTATTAAGTTCGCGTTTTGTATTAGTTTTTTACTAATGCGCAATAAAGTTTAAATAAATAAATAGTTCGCAAGTCGCTTTTTTTTTGTTAAGCAGTATCAAACTTTGATTATGATTAGGTCAATCATTGGTAATACTTTTTTTCAGTACATCATCATCATCATTTCAGCCGAAAGACGTCCACCGCTGAAGATAGGCCTCCCCCAAGGCTCGCCACTCAGACCGTCCGTGCTACTCGCTTCCACTTCACGAGGTCGTCCCTCCATCTTGTTGGAGGCCTACCGACAGCTCATCTCCAGTTTAGCGGACGCCACTCGGTAACTTTCCGGCTCCATCAGTCCACTGTGGAATAGAGGGGTTTTATTCATATCTTTTCTATGAAAGGTGCTACGAGCAGCAATTTCGCTTGACCTTAAGCAATCAGCGCCGTCCATACACATCGGCAGATACAATGGAATCACCATTGCGATGCTGATCTTTAAAATAAATGGTGGCTATGGGGATGGCATAGAATTGAAGTTGAAGGTGGTATGGGATTCAGAACTCTCATTGTACGAAACGCAATAGCGAGCTTAGAGTAGTAATCAAAGAATTCAGTGTGACACCATTTAACTGGGCGTCTATTCGAGTCAAGGAAGTTATTCTATAAATCTATAGGAAACGAGAAAGGAATCACCCTATAGCTTCTCGGATACACTTATTATTCAAGACGTCAAAAGTGCCTGCTAAGTTAGTCACTAGATCCCAAAGTCCAAACGTCGTTCGGCGCGGAAATAGTTGAATCCGCGCAGTCCTATCGTGTCCGTCGTTAAAAAAAGCCGTGGTGGCCTAGTGGTTCGACCTACCGCCTCTCATGCCGAGGGTCGGGGCTCGATTCCGGCTCGCACCTCTAAGTTTACTTACGTGCGAAATTCAATTTGAATTTACCATGAGCTTTTCGCCCGCACGCATCTACGAAGTAATTCAAAGATGTGTGTGAAGTCCCCAATCCGCATTGGGCCCTCGTGGGGACTATAGCCCAAACACTGATGAGGGAAGGCCTGTGCCCAGGGACGCAAATAGGCGGTAGTAGTAGTAGTAGTAGTAGTAGTCCAATCGTAAATGACGCACGGATGGATAATTTGTACTTCTTGGTATTGTATTCTACGAATAATTTGCTCTCTTGCAAATATTGGGAGACTGCCTATCCTATGTGAGATAGTGGCAAATCCTATATCTCTACTCTATGTATGGTCTAGAATGAATCCCCTGAACTTCCAGTACGCTATGCTACTGGAAATCAGTCAAGTCAGTTAATTGTCGCATTAATTTCAAAATAATGAAACCACCTTTAATCCTTTATCCCTATTAGTGGTTCCACCATATATCCTACAAGATAGCCAATATGTAGCTAAAGAAGTTAGCTGACTCGAGAGTTCATTATAGATTTAGGGGAGAGGCACTAGAATGTATTTTTTTGAGCGCGATGTAAATACGTGAAGAAAATCAAGTACTTACGTTAAGTTTCAGGAACCTAAACTGTAATTCCACATTGATATATTGCCAAGGTCGTAAAAAAGGGAAACAATATTATAACTTATACTTAACTCAAATTCCCATTCAGAATATAATTTATCATCGACAAACGGATGCAAATAAAGTATCGGAAACTTTATAATCATTACGAAGTTTTGATCGAGAAAATGTTTCCGCGCTAAATAACGGTCCGTTCTGAACTTTTTTCTTCGGTATTTTTGCATGATTGGTTTCTGCGGGTTCGGTAAGCCATATCGGTATCCTTTTTAGTGCATTGTTTGACAGAAAAGCACTCGCCACCCGATGATAACTGATCACTGTGGACATTATCAATCATTTATTAGATTCCAAATACGTCGCTAACCCCAGGATTGAAATTAATGCCTCTGTGCTAGTAATTTCAATTATCTTACCCGTTTCCCGTTTCGCACTGCTCTTGGGCGGGAGGTTAGAGGGTAAGATCATGGCAGCCATCCCGACGGACTCTAAATCTTACTAGCTTCCCATCCTTGCTTTGCACGTGTGTACGCACTAACGACGAAAAGAAAATCTATTTCTTTTTCCGATCATTTTATACAGGTTTATGCCGTAGTTTATATACGCTTGTTTTTTTTATCCTTACCTAACCATTATATTAACACACTTCCGTTACTGACTGACTGACTGATGACAATGCCCAGCCGAAACAACTGGTCGTAGGGAATAAAAATCCTGAAATCCGGACGTACTAACGCGTTTTGCCCAAGTGGAAATGGAGACGCTTTGCCCGCTTCGTTAACTCGATCAATTATAAGTTTGTTTTCTTCAGATTATCATTTGAATTTACTGAAATATACCCTCAGCTCACTGAAATTGTCGCCCTCTGGCGATTTCCTTTGGTTTAGGGTAAGGGAAGGGACACCATTGCGGGAAGTTACGTGTATACATACCCCAAATCGGTTTTAATGTTGAAAATAATGTAAACAATTTTGAAGTATACCTACTGGGAAGCGATTAGAAATAAATTGAGTAAATATTATGAAAAGTTTGATAATTTGTTGCATGTTTACCTCTCCTTCATTGATGATTTCAATTGAATGATGTTCGTAAAAAAAAGACTATATAATTAAAGTTTCCTAAAAGATATTTACTTACCTACCTATTTAATTGTATTCAAACTTGCAAGTTACGCATAAGTACATTATGGGTTCCATATAATTTCCAATCGGGAAAAGTGCAGTCGTATACGTTTCGAACTTATAGGTAGGTAGAGCCTGTTTTCCGCGCGGGCATAACTTTTAGTTATTTTCCACCCCGATGACGCCAAATTTGAAAATTTCAATCCCTCTTTGAGCAACATTCAATATGGTGGTTTATTTTGTTGGCCTTTTTGTTTGAAAAGTTTTTTCATCAGGATGACAGGGTGAGCGACATTTTTTTTTAATATTACTATTAGGTATTAGAAATGCGACTCATGGGCTCCTGTCAAATTAGATTAGCTGGCTTAGGTTTAGTGTTAGTTTAGGTTGGCTTATTCATAAAGTCTCCAAAATAAAAATAATTTGATTTTTTAATAATTATGACTTTGTTATGAGTTTGAGTTTCTTGTCTTGTTTCTCAGCAACTCCCGCAGCTCGGCTAGATTAAAAAAAAAAAAAAAAAACGTTTATTCAGCTAAAAAAGTACAGTTACACAAAAAGATAACAAAACAAAACACAGTATACACACCATATAGATATATGTAACAAATGATTTAATAACTCACGGCACGGCATAAGTACAGTCGAGTTCTCCAATATAGGTATACACACTTTTACACCTTGCTCCCTTGTAATTAGGTCCAAAAGTTATCATATATTAATGAACTCTACTGTACAAAGAAGGTGGTTGATGGATGTCGTTAAAGTCCTGTAAATAAGACTCGTAGAAATTCTTCGTGTAAACTAAAATAGACCAGTTCATTTTATTTTCTTAGCCCTTTGGAGTGTCCCACTGCTGGGCAAAGGTCTCCCCTTTTTTCCGCCAGCCCGTCTTCAGTGCCTGTGTTTGCCAAAGAAGTCTAGGTTGTCCCGCCATCTCATTTTTGGTCTGACTCTGCGCCGGCTCATAAATACTTAGGTACACTTATAGTAGTTTATGTAACTGCTACATAATAAAGGTCCTTAAAATATGAGTGGGGTTTTATGAAACGAGCCGCCAGGCGAGTTTCATAATAATATCGCACGAGTGTTTTAAGGCCTAATTATGTACAGTTGTGTAATTCCTCTAAGATGCTTCAAAATCGGTCAGCAATGGCGGCAATTTGAATACGTCAGTGTCTCACATTCGTTTTTCAAAAAGGTCATAATATGCGGTTTTCGAACGCATCATAGATTGTTTATGATATGAGTTTGAGTGTAGATAAATTACCATAGTATCGTAAAGCATGAATTAGTTCTGATTTGTTTGGTATGTTCTATATTATGGACTAGTAAAGCGGAATTTTTATAGAGGAGAATATTATAAAGTTGCAACACCTAAATGCCCATGGTCTTCATCACTTCACTACATAGTATAAAACAAAGTCGCTTCGCTGTCTGTCTGTCCCTATATATGCTTAGGTCTTTAAAACTACACAACGGAGTTTGATGAGTTTTTTTTTAATAGATAGAGTTATTCACGAGGAAGGTTTTAGTATATAATTTGTTATAGTCTAACGCTCAATTCCCGGGATCGCTATAACCAAATTCCACGCGGGCGAAGTCGCGGTCAGAAGCTAGATGTTAAACACACTATTATCGGGACTTAATCGCGTAAAAACTATTTGTATTTTACCTCGACGTTTTTACGCGATTAAGTCCCGATAATAGTGTGTTTAATATGAGTGTGTATCGCGAAAGTTTGAGACAATGTAGAAGCTAGATGATTATAAAAATAAAAACGAAAATGTTTTTTTTCTACAGTTTTCTTTTTTTATTCAATTTCTGGCAATACTATAACGGTGTATTCTGTACTCTTGAGTCATTCCATAAAAACCATACTATGTAATTCCCGCTAAAGCTTTTCATAATCATAACGCAGAACAAATTGAATGTATTCTGTACCCTTACCGAGGCATAATACGAAGCCAATAAAGGCCGAATATAGAATGAATACATTACTCCATTGATTTTATCACGTGGAGCATATTCGAAGCGATACGAACAAATTTCCGTTACATGGAATATCTTTGGTATTTTACTTGTGTTACGGAATCATATTGCTACGGGTATGTAATGCAGTATATTATAGGTTTGCGAGAATAATGGCATATATCCTTTGTACTGAAATCATTTCCCTTTAATTTTTTCTTCTGTGACCATTGATTTATAATAACATGTGGAGGAACAGTGCCTAACAGAAAAAATATTAATTAGAAAATACGTTCCAATATGCTAATAACGCCTCTTTATAATATGTGGCAAGATAAATATTTTTTACAAAAGTAAACCTAACACTATGAAACGGGTGCCCGAGTTGTTCGGGCACCCGTTTTGAGGGGCCATTTTGAATCCTTACTTATAAAAGATCAATGCCTGTGACAAAGAAATCGATTTATGAAGGCTATAGATTACTGTACGATTGGCGATAGTTAAACCAATACAATTCCATTAATTAAAATTTTAATTAATATTTAATGGAATTGCATTGCTTTTAAAATTTTAATTGAAAATTTAATTGGTATGGGCATTGGTATGTGCTCAACTGATCAGTTGTTTGAAATTAATTCAGTAACACCAAAATAGACTGTTCCATTCCACGGTTGAGGTTCCAGGCAAAAACCGTGGTTTGACCTACCGCCTCTCATGCAGAGGGTCGGGGGTTCGAATCCGGCTCGCACCTCTGAAATTATTTGGTTCCCCTTGTTTACGCATATTTTTTTTTGGCAGAATTCGATTTTGCATAATAAGTATAGGCATAATAGTGTTTACGCCGAAACGAAACTCGCATAACGATCTTTCGTCGCATTCTATTACGCATAATCTATTTACGCCGAATGGTTTTCACGCATAATTTTCGAATTTCGAATATTGTTTAGGCAGAAAATTACTTTCGCCGAAATTCGTTACGCCGAAAACTACTTTCGCATACCTTTATTCTCGTCGATTTATTAAATGAGTATCCTGTATAACATCATTCATGATATTGGGGGGAAGGGGATTTTTACTAACTGATAATTTCGTTTACTTATATAAAAAATAACCTAACCTAACCTATGCGAGTCGGCTTTCCTCCAAACATTGGGTGTTACCGCGCACACCGTCCCTACATAATTTGTTATTTCGGACATGAATTCGGACAATATTTCGGCCTATCCAAATTCTGGTAAATTACTAGTATGCCAAACAATATTACGCATAGTAAAATTCGGCCAAGTCAACATTATGCCAACACAATATTCGGCTAAACACCCAATCGGCCAATAAAGAATTATGCGTAATAAAAATTCGGCAAAGTCGAGATTCGGCGTAGATAAATTATGCGAAGCCTGTTATGCGTAAACAGTTTCGGACAAAAAGAATTATGCCAAATAGAGGGCACCCAAATTATTTATGTGCGAAATTGAATTTGAAATTACCACTGAGCTTTTCGGTGAAGGCAAACATCGTGAGGAAACCTGCACGCATCTGCGAAGTAATTCAAGGATGTGTGTGAAGTCCCCAATCCGTACTGGGCACGTGTGGAGACTATAATAGCCCAAACCCTCTCGTGATGAGGGAAGGTCTGTGCCCAGCAGTGGCCCGTAAATTGGCTGTTGTGGTTTGGTGGTGGTGAGACATGCGCGCGATCGGAAGTATTTCATCATCGAAAAGCTCATTGATTTATTTTGAAACCATAACCTGAAAATCCTAAAACCTCTAGTTTATATAGATTTGAATTTTCCTTAGTCTCTACCGTGACTATAACCGTGACTTGAGAAAACATTTTCTTATAGTTCATTCTTCATATGTTTGATTTTTATTTGTCGTACACTTTTCTTGATCGGAATTTTCAAAGCAGAGAAAAAATATCGAGATTAGGTAGTAGGTACGTCTTAAAAACATATATTTTTTATTCTAAAGCGAGATGACCTTTATGTGTTTAATATTCTATTCTAATTTCGATTCGCGGCAGCATAAACCATTTACCCTACAACAAAGTATCGAAATGACTGTATAGTTTTGCGATGTGTTTTATTAAAAGTAAAAAAAACTGGGTCGTCGCTTACGCCGTTCCGGGATGATCTAACGCCGCATTTCATAAAATGAAAATGAAAATGAAAATATTTATTCAGCAAATAGGCCACACACATCTGGGCACTTTTACACGTCACTTTTAAATGAATTTAACAGAAATTAATTTACCAGCGCTTCCTAGACCCATTGCTTGAGAAGAAACGCCGCAACAAACTCAGCAGAAGGCCTTTTTTCAAAATTTAAACATATAGACTTACATTACATTTACATCAATATGTATAAAAATACATATAGGTACATACTAAAATTACATTTAAGGGATGTATAGTCCCTAACTTAACTTAAATCTAAGATCTTAGAGATGGTCTTATGTTAGGTACAAATTAATGAAAATATTAATTAGTGGCAGTACTTAACTAAATATGTATAACTAAAAATAATAATAATAAAAAAGGTATACCTACATCTCTATAGTATTTCATATTCTATGAAATACGAATTTGTACGAACAAGGAATTTGAAATGGGCTGAAATAAAATCATAGTTTTGTAGAACACCTAAACGTTGCATTAATATGAAAGAAGTTATAAGCATAATGGGATAAAAACGTTTTTAAACACATTACTTACGTACATGTGTTCCGGTCTCTCTCTTCTAATCCGGCGCCCATCCGGCATTACGCCGTAACCGGCCAGATTACTTAATAAACGCATCGTTTTAATCTGCGACCCTTTAGGATTTACAAAATACCGCCAACATTTAACTGAGTCGCCTTAAATACGTATGAGATCTGAATTTTTAACGCTTACGGCCTTCGTAAGTACCTACTTCGATAGCAACGCAAAAAAAACCGGCCAAGTGCGTGTCGGGCCACTTGCAAAGTATAGGGTTCCGAAGTTGACGATGCCCACAGTACCTTTCTAAGACTTATTAGCGTCTAGCTAGCCTGTGGTATGACGTGCCCGCCCGACGCCGCTGCCGCTCGAGAAAAATCATTGGTTTTTTAATCATTTCATAAGTTGGTCGACTATGACTCTTAAATTTGTACAGCCTACTTAGCTGTGATAGTTTTCCTTTCAACTAAGTTATATATGCCACAACCGTGATTTTTTTCAGCCATCCAAGTACCACCATTTAGCTGGCAGGGGGGGGGGGGACACTCGACTCTAACAAAAAATACCACTTTAAAGCTTAATATTTCACAAACGCATCGCTTAATCGCAAAATGGTTTTAACAAACCTACAATGTTCAACGATATGCCGCACCATGGGGTACGCAAGAAAAAAAAATTACATCCCCACTTTACGTGTAGGGGATATCTCCCCTACACGTAAACCCTATCTAAAATCTACCCTATAAAAAATATATTTCAAAATTTTATTGTACCATTTTGTCGGCGTAACTAATATGTATAAGCATGCCAAATTACAGCTTTCTAGAACCAAGCATCTCCGAGCAATAGTGCGGACAGACGGACGGACGGACGAACGGACGGACGGACATGGCGAAACTATAAAGGTTCCTTGTGGACTTCGGAACCCTAAAAAATAGGGGTGTTATAAGTTTGACTCGTTTGTCTTGATAGCTGATAGTTACTTAATCGAAATCGGTTCACCGGTTATAAGAGTAAACAACTCTTTTCTAATATGTGTAGGTACCTAATGTTTTTATTTATTTACAATCAAAATCAAATCACTTTTGTAATTTCTTTGCTTTCACAAACATAAATATCATGCAGAGGGTCGGGAAAATTCAATTTGGATTTACCACTGCGCTTTTCGGTGAAGGAAAACATCGTGAGGAAACCTAAACGCAGCAGCGAAGTAATTCAAGGATGTCTGTAAAGTATCCCCAATCGGCACTGCGCCCGCGTGGGGACTATAGCCCAAACCCTCTCGTGATGAGAGAAGGCCTTTGCCCAGCAGAGGGACGCAAATAGGCTGTTGTTATGGTGGTATAGTAAATAAAGCATTTTGTATTTGTATTTTGTATAGTATGTTTGTTTGTATTGTATGTACAAGTAAGCTGTTTTCAACATACGGTGATGCAGCAAAAGTAAGTAGATAGACCACGAAGTGACCAACATATGCTGTACTAGCTTTCCCCCGCAACTTCGTATGCGCAGAAATATTAAAATGAAAAATTCCGTTTTTTTCCGTTCCCGTGGGAATTTCGGGAAATCCTCCCTTTGTGCTCCCCTACGTTCCCTAAGGAACCTGCATGCCAAATTTCAGTTCTCTACGACCAGTAGTTTCGCCTCTGCATTGATCGATCAGTCAGTCAGTCAGTCAGTCAGTTTCTTGTTTTATATCTATCTATATATATATAAAACAAGAAACTGACTGACATATACTGACTGATATATAGATAAACACGGTTCTTTTCATAGTAGAAGGTTTGGGTCTAATAATTATTCATTATGACATATTAAGTTCGTCTTCAAAAGAAAAATAATTTGATTTCAATTTGAAATCTCCTGTTAAGTATAATAATTTTCCGACTTTTATTAAGTAAAATCTGTAAAGCCTTCACGGAAATAAAAGGAGCGCTTTCAAAAGCTTTCCGGCCTACAACCAAAGAGATCCAGGTGTAATTTCCTTTGGGAAAAAAATCTTGAGGGCTCTGTATTGTTAACGCTCGTTACTGATGTGGAAATATTTATGATGGTAATGATTCTGGAATCCTCGGTGCCGGGAGTGCCTAAAGGAGTCCGCTGTTACAATATCTTACGAACTTTGGTAATGAAAAATACTTAATTTACTTAGGTACAGCGTTTACAAAACTTAGAAGGCGCCTGTATTAAGCAATAATAGGCTCTGGATCTACGGCTTAAGAGTCCCCGAGTGAGTACACGGCGTTTCTCAACTTTTCATACAAACGTAGTTTCGCTTTTATTCCCCAATTACTAAACAGATTGACTCAAAACTTGGTACACATAATAAAATCATTATTGTGAGTGTCCGATATTAGTAAAAGTCGTGGTAAAATAGAACACAATTAAATTACAGCCAAAATACTGAATTTTGAAGTTTGTATCGAGGAAACTGAAATGGTCCCAGTTTCTTTGTTATTAAATTTATTACAATTAAAGTGTATTTCGGACACTAATAACTCTGCTCCACTATTACCTGTAAAATTTGGTGCCAATCTGATAAGTAGTTTGCGAATTAAAACGTAACTACGTTTGTATGGAGAAAGGAGCTTACTGGGGACTCTTATTAAGTGCTTCGCTTATACGTACTTATTTCACCACAACATCCTTTACGTCTCTACCTACCTGGCAAATTTTAAGAGGTAAAAAAAACAGTTTCCATAGCCTTGTAGCTAAAATAATTTTGTTTAAGTATAATAACATATAACGTAGGTAATGAAAATTGTTATTAATCGTAATAGGCCTACGTATTACGATCGACGTCAAAGAGATGTTTACACTTTTTCACACTATTCCGTTGTATTAAGGTCCAAAAGTGTAAACATCTCTTTGACGTCGACCGTAGGTATATTTTATTTCGCCGAAAACCCAGAAAACTCCTTTCTCATTGAAATATAAAAATGTTAAAGTACTAAAGTATACGTAGAGATCTTCTAATATCTAAAGTCCCGCGCCTTCACATTTCAAAACGCCTCAATTTTTTTTATTAATATTTAAAAAGCACCACCAACACTCTCAACGCATAGTTGATGGCTGTCTGAGCACGCACACATGTATTGAGTGTTGGTGGTGCTTTTTAAATACATTGCAGCGTTTTGAAATGTGAAGGCGCGGGACTTTAGATAGTAGAAGATCTCTACTTCGATGTGTGTGACCTCTAATAAATTAGTACTTTCACAGTAGATAACAAAATTATACCGTTTTAGTAAAATTTCGTATGACAATAAGCTTTAACTAGGCAAGTACCTACAGTGAAGACAACCGTAATATGAGTGTAGTACCTGGTAACTGTATGTTTTGCTTTGTGCAAGGCGGCAACTCTCTCCCCAACTTTAACAAAAAAACAGCTGTCAAAACAAAAAGGATCGATTACAAAGTGACAATCAAATCGATATTCCAAATCGGTCTGATTCAGTAGCGTGACGACTCGTATTAAACCAGAGTCACTCGACAACTCGCTCCATTATACAACGTTCATTCAATTACCGTGCGCTGACTATTACAGGCAATTATTTTAAAAGCCACTGTGACCAGCTCTTAAAGCCCCCGTCCCTCCCTTATGACACATGTTGCTTGGAAGGGAACGGGGTAACTTTAAGTTGGAGTACGGGTCAATAATTATGGCAACTATAGTTATTTCGATCATTACCATGACCAGTTTGATCATTACCATGAAATTGTGAGGACGGAAAATGTCTGCAATATTATATGATTCAAATTGAACAACGATATATTATAAGTTATAACCAGGCATCGTTAACTGCGAGCGAAATCCATTGAAATGACGTATGACAACCAGTTAGGGATGGCGATGGTTCTAAATTGATGAACTAAAATATTATGTACTAAAATAATACAAATAACACAATTTTAAATGACAAAAAATTATTAGATAAATTAATGTAAATTGTCCCGTATTTATTGCAAATATAGAAAATATATAAATTTCAACTCGCGATTCTTTTTTTCTCTATAATACTTAAAAAGTAATTTTTCCGATTATATTTTGCCCATAACCCAAATGCCATTTTCGCGGCCACATGCATTCTAATATTATAAATGTAAATGTCTGTTTAAATTGTTTGTTTGACTTTGATTCACGTCAAAACAGAGTTACAAATTGATGTGAGGAATTGATGCTTCGAGGACTGGAGGGTAACATTTTTTAATTTACCACAAAATTCCTCTCTTTAGGAGAGTTAAAAGTGACATAATAAAGCGTAAATTCGCGTTGGTGAATAAAGATTTAAATCTGTAATTTTACGAATAACATTAAGATTTTTTACTTAAGTACTTAGTATCAGTGAAGGAAAACATCGTGAGGAAACCTGTACGCATCTGCGAAGTAATTCAGAGATGTGTGTGAAGTCCCCAATCCGCACTGGGCCCGCGTGGGGACTATAGCCCAAAACCCTCTCGTGTTTAGGGGAGGCCTGTGCCCAGCAGTGGGACGCAAAGAGGCTGTAGTAGTACTTAGTATCTATCAATTCAGCAAAACGAGACGCTCACGCATTAGTCGAACGACTAATCCTTGATCACACGCCGCGCGCGCAACTCACCGTGCAGTGTATCATCCTAAGCGGAGTGCTTCAGTTGTGTGACGGCGCGGCGGTAAAGTGAGAAATGGGATCTAAAACGGCCATCACCGCTTTGTGGTTATTGTTATTAGGTAATGTGATCCTTTTGTTCTTTTTTAAAACGTGTACAATTAATGTATGAGCTCTTTATGGCGCCGGGTTAGTACCCGGCACATTTGATTTGGTGAGATTTTAAGCTTTTTCGTTTGAATTTTTTAAAAATAATAGATTTCGCGATTTCGTACGCGCATAAACATTAACATGTAAAATCCCATTTTCCCCCGACATACAGGAATGTAAATCTTTCGGAAAATCCTGTCTTAGTTCTTCTTAGTCTTATAAAGCTGAATTTAAATTTACATTCGAGCTTTTTGGTGAACGAAAAGTATGTGAAAAAACCTGCATACCTGCAAGATATATTTGAGGTCTATATTCAAAGTCTTAAATAGGGATCTCGCTGTTCCCTATAAGATCACTCACGCGTCAAGTTGAACTTTAAATCTAGCTGCTGAAAGTTCACGCGACGCGTGAGCGATCCTATAGGGAACAGCGAGATCCCTATTTTAAGACTGTGAATATAGGCCCAGACCGCATTGTGTGCTCGCGTGTCATTCAGTCCTCGTGATGAGAGTTGTGGGACCTCAACAAGGCTGCCGTGGTGTTAACCTTAAGATACTTAAGATGTACGGATACTAAGCTGAGGGTTCGGTAGTGGCCTCGCCAAGACGAGCAAAGCAAAGCGAGGCGTAAGGGCACTACTATCTTTTCTCGAAGCGCTTCGTCGTTTTTTTGAACTCTCATAACTTGGGTTTGGATCATAATCCAACACATCTTGCTTTATCTGGCATACCAGATAAACAAAATTCTCAGGATGTGATGTCGATAGCAGACTTATTAAACGTACGTTTCTATAGCATAACTCTTATAATTTGGATTTTACTGATAGCTAAAAAACCCCGATTTCGTCACTGACTGATGATCATCAAAATGTTTAGGTCCATCCTGAAGACCTAGAAATCTGAAATTTGGTACGTAGGCTAGTAGATTAAGTACACAAATAACGGAAAAAATTCAAAATTGTAACTTTCACTCCCCAACCCGTCAAATTATTTTGTATGAAAATTCCACAAATTTTGATGGTAGAGGTCTGAATATTGATGAAGGGACTCCTTGTTATCAATAATAAAATACATGTGTAAAACTTTCCATATAATACAATTCAATTTTTTTAATTAGGGGATTTTATTACAAGGTTTAATTTGGTCATCGATATATATATAGCTGTTCCCAGCGCAAACGTGCTAACGAAAGTTACATACTCTGAATATTTGAATAGTCTGAATATTTCCTACTTGGTTCCCTCATACTTAATTATAAAGCAACTTGCAAAAAAGAGTGAAATCCCACCAAAAACATTTTCATGTAAATTGATGCCAAGACAAGAGACCATAATATGGCCCGCAATGTAAAAAAGTTATCAGATCATATGTATGTATAGCCAAGCTTCTAATTCTACACGCCCTAACTCTGCAAATCCTAACTTCACAAACTCTTCACCTTAGCCAATTATATGAGGGTTTACTGCAAGAATCTAAATATATAAAACTCAAAGGTGACTGACTGACTGACTGACATAGTGATCTATCAACGCACAGCCCAAACCACTGGACGGATCGGGCTGAAATTTGTCATGCAGGTAGATGTTATGACGTAGGCATTCGCTAAGAAAGGATTTTGCGAAATTCCCGCGGGAACAGGAAAAAAACGGGATTTTAGATTTTAATATTCCTGCGCATACGAAGTTGCGGGGAAAAGCTAGAGTTGTATAAAAGAAAAGTAATGATTACCTATACACCTCACACTCAGCTCATGTGACGTTAGCGAAACGGCCAAGTGACATAAACCTATATAATTGGCTAAAGTGAAGAGTTTGTGAAGTTAGGATTTGCAGAGTTAGGGCGTGTAGAATTAGAAGCTTGGCTATACATAATGAATGATCTGATAACTTTTTTACATTGCGGGCCATATTATGGTTTCTCGTCTTGGCATCATTTTACATGATTTTTTTTTGGTGGTCGTTCTATCTGTAGATATTCCCGAACGCTGTACTACATGCATACCAATTAACATCTTAATTAGACAAGGCGGTTACCACAGTTTGATTGACCCGGCTTGAACCGCCATTACGCACCCAAATGTGTCGCTCAATAATTAATTAACCCGTTACTTTTTAGCCGACTACGTCAATGCCAAAATAAGGGTTATGATTTTAGCACGCTATGTACCTATGTTTGTATATGTCTTGGACCTTAGTGCTGATCTGATTTTGGTGAAGAGGTGCACATCGATTTTTCATAATTGTCCGAGTAACATTGGGAAATTTAGTACCAACATTTCGTACAAAAAAAAAAACAACATGGCGGATTTTACCTAGTAGTTCGTTGTTACTTTTGAACTTCTTGAAATTTCAGTGATTTGTGGTTTATGTACTTAATATTCGCAATTGTCATTATTGTCATACCATATAACCAACATCAAATATTTCTGAATACAGGGGCTATAATCGAAGTCTTAAATAGGGATCTCCCTGTTCCCTATAGGATCGCTCACGCATCAAGATGAACTTTGAATCTAGCTGCTTAAAGTTCACGCGTCGCATGAGCGATCCTGTAGGGAACAGGAAGATCCCTATTTTAAGACTTCGAATATAGCCCCTGAGCACTCAAGATGAAAGGTTTGGAATTAAACTTGCATTTGACAATAGCAAAGAACTTGATAAGCATAATGCTTAAGAGTCTCCAGTACGCTCCTTTCTCCATACAAACGTAGTTACGTTTTAATTCGCAAACTACTTATCAGATTGGCACCTTTTACAAGTACTTAATAGTGGAGCAGAGATATTAGTGTCCAAAATACACTTTGATTGTAATAAATTGAATAGCAAAGAAACTGGAATTGGATTTTTGGCTGTAATTTAATTGTGTTTTATTTTACCACGACATTTACTAATTCCGGACACTGACAATAATGATTTTATTATGTGTACCAAGTTTCGAGTCAATCTGTTTAGTAATTTGGGAATAAAAGCGAAAATACGTTTGTATGAAAAGTTGAGAAACGCTGTGCGTACTTGGGGACTCTTAAGAATTAAGCTTGGACAGTTCGAAGACAGTTGCAGTTTTAATTAACATTAATAAAGTCAATTGCCAAGTTAAGAATAACTCAAGTCTTTTGACTTGAGTTAGGTATAACGATTGAGCAGAGCAACAGCATTTTCAATTAGCCTTATACACGGTGGGTCAGAAAATATGGCAAATACCTAATTAACCCACCGTATCGGCTATCGATTCTAAGTATATTGTATAGGTCTTTAATTTTTTTGAGTTGGTAAAAATATATATATATATATATATGGGATTGGTTGTGTGAGCGACGCCTGAATCCTATACAATTTTTTTTTTACCAACTCAAAAAAAATAAAGACCTATACAATACACTTAGAATCGATAGCCGATACTGTGGGTTAATTATTTGCCATATTTTCTGACCCACCATGTATACTTACATAATAGCAGTTTGTAGTTGTTGCCTTTTGTTTGTTTTTGACGTGACAACGTCTTGTAATTTGATGAACGTCGGCTGCGCCCACGAAAAAAAAAATGCAATAGTAAAACGTTCCGTGACGTTATCACGTATAAAATTATCATCCGTAAACCGACTTTACAGACAACCAATTTTTATTATTGTACCTATTTTATTATTATTAAAAGCTTTTTCTCAAACATGCAATTAAATATTGATATTATGTTCTCTTCTTATTAGCCTAGGAAGTATCACGTTTCAGGTGCGGCTAGACAATTGGTCTATAATGAAATTTCAACCTGCATTGGCCTGCAACGTTTGTATGAAATTTCATTATAGACCAATTGTCTAGCCGCACCTGAAACGTGATACTTCCCAGGCTAATAAGAAGAACATAATATCAATATTTCATTGCATGTTTGAGAAATGTACCTACTATTATTTAACTTGCAATGTATGTATGTATATGTTTGTTCGGGTGGAATCTCGCAACTCAATTTTGAAGCAGATATCTTGACACGATTGTCCTGAAATTTTGTATACACGTTTAGTTTGGAAGACAATACTTAGATTAGCTGTGTGACATCATTCTAAATTCAACATGGGTGAGCACCCAAGATGGCGGACTAGTTATTTTTGAATGAACTCCTACAATATGGGTATCAAATGAAAGGGCTTGCTGAGAGTAACTTGAAAAATAAAGTGACGTTACTCTAAATCCAATATGGCGGACAAAGTTTTTTTATGTTTCTGCAATTATGGGTATGAAATTAAAGAGCTTGCTGAGATTAGCTCGAAAAATAAACTGACGTCACGCTACAATATCGCGGACTTCTAAAGATGGCGGACTAAGAGTTTTATGCTTTCCTACAATATGGATATCAAATGAAAGGACTTGCTGAGAATACGAATTCGAACTCCCATCCGTGTGAAATTCTGGTGTAGGTTTTTAGTCGTAAATCATTATAAGTCTCCTTATTGAAGAGTTAGACTGTTCGAAATTAACCAGCCAATGACCTAGCAACAATGATGCGTTGAATGAGGTGAATAAGTCTGCGAAATCTGTCCAGCGATAACTAAAAAGTTAAAAATAAATTAAAAGTAAAAATCTTTTTTTTATGTAATAATATAAATATATGTCGCGAGAACTAAGTACTCATATTTGATTTTGAAAAGCACAGGTAAATCTCGCGACAAGCTTTTATATCATAATACATTTCGTAGCAAATGACGTAATCAACTTATTGATACTAAAAGTTTTTAAGGAAAAGTTTATTTTGTTATTTTTAGCGCATTGAAATAAAAGCTTGTTTTTAAAAAAGTTTTTTACTTTTAATTTTATCAATCAATCCATACTAATATTATAAATGCGAAAGGACCGAACTCTGTCTGTCTGTAACGTCTTCACGCTTAAACCGACCGATTTAGATGTAGAACAGCGATGTTCCATGGATAGAGATGCCATCGATATGTCGCTGCCAACGTATACAACGCTTTACCGGTTTCGATTAAGTCCTTACCAGATACAAAATTCTTGGTTTCTCTAAAAAAGTATCTCATTGAACTTTGCCCGTATAACTTGAGTGAATATTATTACGCAGAATCAAATTTTATACGTTAAGATTTACTGTGAAATCTCCAGTTGCTACACCAAAACGGTAAAATTGTATTGAAACTTATTAAACATTGTATACTGGGTGCTCGTGAGCATTGCGAGAGATTTTAACTCCTAATTCCTGAGGCTATAAGAAGTAATAAATGTTATATGAACTTAGGTCGAAACACGTTTTTTTTATTATTATTTTCATACATAATAATTGCTAACGTAGTATAAACGTGCCTTTGGAAATGGAAATATCTCGATACCCGAGCCGAATTTAGTCGAAGTTAATTAAGATTTTTAACTTAAAATATGGTCAGGAACATGCTGTTAAAATCTCTCGCAATGCTCACCAGCACCCAGTATATTAAACCTAATGTACATACAATTTATGGCAAATAAAGAACTATGACTATCACTATGCCTAGTTACATCATGAGAACTTATTGTCATCAAACGTCAGTGTTAATTCATCTAACTATGCACTGTATCGTTGGATGTGTCCTAAATACGCTACATTAAAGTATTAAGGCGCACACGACCGCCCAATTGAGCGTATTAAAGAGAGTCTTAGAGATCTTCCGTACTGTTACAAGTTAACTTGAGTTTGAGCGCTCGATGTTAATACTTATATTTTTTTACAGAATTTTTACTTAATTTTGACTTAACATGTTAAATGAAATTGATTTTTAACACCGAATGTAGGTATTGTTAAATATTGTATTGCTAATGACGATGGTTGTTATTGCTATTCAAAATATAAAATTGAAATTGATTAATTTATGATTTCACCATTTAAAGCTATCATTACCTATAATCCTGCGAGCAATGTGCCGATCAATGATGTGCAATGTGTCTGATGGCCGATGGGGCCGGAAAGTTATCGAGTGGCGCCCGCGAACCGGGAGACGAGCTGTCGGTAGGCCTCCAACAAGATGGAGCGACGACCTCGTGAAGGTCGCGGGAAACCGGTGGAAGCAAGTAGCACAGGACCGGTCTGAGTGGCGAGCCTTGGGGGAGGCCTATGTCCAGCAGTGGACGTCTTTCGGCTGAAATGATGATGATGATGATGATGATTACCTATAATATTTTTGCAACCAATAAAATTTAGTACGACACTTATCTAAAGCTTATCATCATGCCCACACATTGTGTGATTATTACCTATGAACGTACCCCAAAAATGTATAAATGTATTACTGTTACATCAAAACTTATTATTGTTGGTTAAATGAAATGTATTATTATTGTTTTAACTCATGTAACTATAGACACGTTTTATTACTCAGACATGTTCAAAGGTTGACAATGTAATAATAAAAAAATAGAACCGACTTCAAACTCCGTCAGCCTGTGTAGTTGGTATCAAGTTCACTATAAGATAGTCATAGCTTTGGGGTGGTTCACTTGACACCGACTTCACAGGCTGACGGAGTTTGAAGTCGGTTCTATTTTTTTATTAAAAAATTTTTTTCGGCTATAATTTCCAAACATCTGTACGATGGGACTTAAGTCTCACTGTAGTCTTTGAAATTGATGCCAAAATCATACACATGCTAACAAATTTCGAGGAGTTCCCTCGTTTTGTCATGGATCCTATCATCAGAACTAAACCAAATTATTAAAAGGGTTCAAGTTGGAGGTACACCTTTCAATTAAAAAAAGAATCATCGAAATCGATTCACAATTGACGGAGATATGCGAACCTCGAGAGAATTGAGAACCTCCTCCTTTTTTTTCGTCGGTTGAAAATGATCGTTGCCCAGAACGAAGTGAATTAGTTATTTAAATAAAATAATAACCAACAATTAGGTATTTTGATCTCTTCCTTGTGAATAAAAGCACTTGTTGAGCTTTCATAATTGCCTAACGGACGTCTTTTATCGACTTTGATTAAATAATGAGGCTTGATTGGCCTGGGCTCGGCGCAATCGCTGATTTATAAATAATCATGTACGTCTCACACTGTCAATACTAGGAATCAATATAAATGCTATTATCATAATAATAGAACTAAACGGGATAGTGAAATACCTACAAACGAAAAAGCTGTAGGTAGGTACTTATTTGTAAAAACATCTTCATAAAACGTTTCTGCGTGTTTTTGGATCAGTATACTGCCTGCAGTTTCGATAAAATATACTAAAATCGTGAATGTCAAAATACGAGACAAGAAGACATTTACTAATACTATTAGGTATTTAAACGGAAGTTTTTTTAATATACTATTTAGTGCCATAAAAAAACGTAGCACAATCATATTGTATGTACATTCATTTAAAAAAAAATCAAAGAAATGATCACTTAGACTCGCTAGGTACGACAACGGAGTCGAGCGCTCGGATCCAACTAGTCAGTTGACAGCACAATTTAATGAGATATGATGGCGCCTTTCCCTTCGTAATTCGTCTAATTTAAAAAATAAAAACACAACGAGGCGAATTGTTATGTAAACTGTTGGTAGGGCCGTAATGTCGACTAATTTATTTCAGTTTAGTCCTAAAATACGATGATTCCGGTAATTTCTACGCTTCCGGAGTCCGGACCCATTACCGTGTGGCCGGTAGCCATTTTGTAGAGCGTAAGCTTGCGGTGTTGAGCTAAACACCGAACGCTTAAAGTTGTTATACTTAAGTGAAATTGTCTGCTGACTTAGTCTTAAGGTGTTCGGAACACTAAGTTTATTATTATGTATAATGAATGACGTTGGAGGTCTTCTAAAATAGGGCATTAATATCATGGTACCTACGAGATCCTAGATGGCAAGATCGTGTCTCGAACTCGAAAGTTCTGCGTCTTGGAATGTAATACCTTCTTATGAAGGGTGTGGGCATCTCGTGCGTATGGAGTCATCCAGACTGCCTAAGACCAAGTATATTTTCATCACACTTGCTCGAAAACGGTGTCATTAAGGCAAAGCGGTCTCTATTAAGGCCCAGATTATGACCACGGGCTTTCGAGATTTCTTATGAGCCCACGGGCCGTAATGTATTAGTTTTCAATTGTTTACTTCGAAATAATACAAATTAAAAAGTAAAACTACATAAATGGCGGCACAATTGTTAGTGGCCAGTACGAAATGAATATTTAAAAATAAACAAAAAGGTTTGTTCGGGATGCCGATTAACCTACAGGCACAAGTTCACAGGTCGTCCTAGTGAATATTTCCTGTATTTTCCTCGCAAGTGTGATGAAAAACATTGTGTGTATCACGGGCGGTATAGGAATTGCAGTCTCGAGCCCCTTTAAAGCCCTCAACCTTCGGTTTTGGGCTTATATATGCTCTCGACTACCATTCCTCGCTTACCGCCCTTAATACACAATTTACTATTTACTCTGAGCTCGCCTCGGGTAAACGTAAGTCTGGTGGATAAAACCTGCGTTACAAGGATGTCTTGAAACGCCATCTCACTGCAACCAACATATCTCGGGAGTCACGGGAAGAGCTTGCTAATCGGAGACCGGGCTGGCAAAATGCCGTCGAAAAAGGCATCACTAATTTTGAACACACCCGGATTGAAGATATCGACGCCAAACGTGAGTTGCGAAAAACGCTGCCCAAGCCTCCTACCACTATACATATGACACATGGAGAACTTTACTGTAACCTCTTGCAGCCGGACTTTCAAAACTAAATTTGGTTTTGCGAGTCACGTTCGTGCCCATGTTCGTAGAGGTCAATAGAGGCTTAGACATTGAGGTGCGTAGTAAGGTGAAAAACCCAATTTGGGCACGTTTAAAGATATAAAACTAAAAATTAGGCCGAGATGTAGGTCTCGAAAAAATACATTTGAGAATTGATATGTGCTTTCACAAGCATCGTCCGCGCACGTACCGACCGCAACTTTTATGACGGAAATGGTAGTTATTTACGGTTTTTGACCAAAGTAATGAGTATTTTACAATATCCACAGCTGAGATTATGAAAAACTGAATAAAGTTTCATTTTCTGAACAGCCCATGTAAAATCATGGTCCAGATATTGCGCAGTACTAGCGATTTCAAAGGTTGAAAATGCCTTACTTGATGTTTTTTTTTTGCAAGGACGACCTGGACGTATCGCAATTTCCGCAGCCCAGATTAAAGAGAACATATCAATTCTTCATATTCGAGATATATATTGCTATATCTTGGGCAAATTTTTAGTTTTAGACCTTTAAACGCGACTAAAATGTGGTATTTCCCCTTACTACGCGCCTTAACTACTAAAATCTTGCCAGGGTGTCGCCGTCGTCGGATACTCCTGGGAGGACATCATCATCACCTACGAGTTCCTATACGTTTTTTTAGGGTTCCGAAGTCCACAAGGAACCCTTATAGTTTCGCCATGTCCGTCCGTCTGTCCGCACTATTGCTCGGAGATGCTTAGGTCTAGAGAGCTGTAATTTGGCATGAATATGCATATTAGTTATGCTGACAAAGTGGTACAATAAAATTTTGAAATATATTTTTTTATAGGGTACCTCCCCTACTCGTAAAGTGGGGATGTAATTTTTTTTTCTTGCATACCCCATGGTGCGGTATATCGTTGAATAGGTCCATTTTTTGATTAAGTGATGCGTTTGTGAAATATTAAGCTTTAAAGTGCTATTTTTTGTTAGAGTCACGTGTCCCCCCCCCCCCCCCCTGCCAGCTAAATGGTGGTATTTGGATGGCTGAAAAAAATCACGGTTGTGGCATATATAACGTAGTTGAAAGGAAAACTATCAGAGCTAAGTAGGCTGTACAAACTTACGAGTAATAGTCGACCAACTTATAATGATGATTTTTCTCGAGCGGCAGGGGAGTCGGGCGGGCACGTCATACCACAGGCTAGCTAGATGCTAATAAGTCTTAGAAAGGTACTGTGGGCATTCTCAACTTCGGAACCCTATAATTTGCGCGTGGCCCGACACGCACTTGGCCGGTTTTTTAATGTTATTATTACTTATTAGGCATACGGACACACAGCAGGCCACCTGATGGTAAGCGGTCTCTGCGGCCCATGTACATAAGAAATCATAAGTTCTTGAATACACGTTACCAACCCGGAGGCCTAAGATAGAAGAATAGAATGGATGGATCTAAGCGAGTAATTTCGCTGGCTCTTACCCCGCCTTTTACCGGAACACAAGAGTGCGTAGCGTGGTAGCCTATCCAAACGGACTTTGTACCAGTTGTCCAATAATATTTAGTCAAGGAAAAAATATGGCATTAGGTAGGTACTATTAATCGATCACTACAACAGTCTATTAAGACCGAGTCCCACTGCTGGGCACAGTGTACTCTAAACATGTTAGGAGGTGGCTCGAGCTACATTATATTACTTAATTAGCAGGTCATACGCGGGCCCGTGCTGATTGGAGACTTCATACATCTTTGCACACTTCGAAGATGCGTGCAGATTTTCTCACGTTGTGTTACTTACCTATTTGAAATGAAATCTGAAATCCTTAATGGCTACCAAAACAAAAGAAGAATTAAGCCGGATTCGTTATTAATTCAGCTCAAGTTGAACTTTAAATCTACTCGTAGCTGCTTAAAGTTCGGACGCCGCGACGCGTGAGCGCAGCGATAGGGAACTCCCTGTCCCTATTTAAGACTTCCGCCCATTATTTTTCAATCTTAATCCAATAAATTACTGCAAATCACTTAGGTACACGAATCGTAAGCACCAATGGAGTTATAAACAATTCGCAAACGCCCTTAACATAAAAAAAACAACGTCCCTTTATACGTTTTACCGAAATTGCCACAATAAAAACTTTTACGATTATTAATTGCTGGTTACTTACATCATAGAGGAATAAAATAAAAAGAGAGCAGAGCCTGCCTATACTACAGTGCTTTCGCCGGAACGCGGGCTAACATTAGATCGACATCTAGCGTCCAATGGCTGAACCCGACCGTTTTAGCTTTAGCAGTTGCTACCGCTACTTGAAGCTAGATGGCGAGCCGAACGCTAAGCATATTTTATTGCTTATTAGTTTACAACTTACAACCCGAAGTCTATGTATAACTAGCTTTTCCCCGCAACTTCGTATGCGCAGAAATATAAAAAGGAAAAATCCCGTTTTTTACCGTTCCCGTGGGAATTTCGGGAAATCCTTTCTTAGCGGATGCTTACGTCATAACATCTACTTGCATGCCAAATTTCAGCCTGATCCGTCCAGTGGTTTGGGCTAGATCACTATGTCAGTCACCTTTGAGTTTTATATATATATATATATATATATATATATATATAGATTAAGAGGATTTCTAGTTTTAATATTAGTTGCAAATTGTTTAGAAATCTAGCTTCAAGTAGCGGTAGCAACTGCTAAACGGTCGGGTAATGCGGGGTTCAGCCACTGGACGCTAGATGTCGATCTAGTGTTAACCCGCGTTCCGGCGAAAGCACTGTAGTATAGGCTCTGCTCTCTTTTTATTTTATTCCTCTATGCTTACATACATCGTACATTATTAGATTGGTTCGTGACGTCCGCCGGTTACGGTTGGGTAAGTATTTAATTTACATAATTAATTTGTTTAATCCGCCACTGGCTATATCGCTGTGCGCAAAGGTGGTGGGGGGTACAAAAACGATCGCAGCGAGTCACACGGCCAAACGCTAGCGATAATTTTGTTATTTCCAGTTTAGTATTTTTTATTTACCATATTTTTTTCGAGATAAATTAATCGCTACAGATAGTTATAATCAACAAGGAAATCCGTGACCGTCAAGACAGCGTACATCGTAAAATTATCCAGGATCTGATTATGCCAATAAATAGTAAGTACCCAAATAGTACCTACGGAATATCTAGGTTATAAAAATAGTACCCTTAAACTTCTCGAAATATAAGGCTTGTTCACGCGTACGCTACCAAGAGTCCAGCTGGCGTACACCGCGTGGATCTCTGGAACGGCTTGATTCTCAGGAATGATTTATAGCTCAATAAATAGTACCCAAATAGTACCCTACGCCTGTCGAATTTCACCGTTTTATCTATAATAGATGCTGAGATATTCTACTACGTAACTTTCTACGAACGTGAGTGAATACTGTGTGGGTTTCCGTGGTAACGCTGACAAATTTCGCACACCGTTAAATGGCAATGGCAAATATCTCGGCTTCTATTATAGATAGAGTGAGAAAGGCCAAATGCAATACCTACCGCTGCTGGTCGATCATGGAAATCATAATAAATGCCTTTGTTTGCTAACTCTGACGAGAGGACTACTATATAACTACATTGAATGGCGGTCCAAAATTTTAAAACGATCATACTACTACTACTACAGCCTATTTGCGCCCCACTGCTGGACACAGGCCTCCTCTCATCATGAGAGGGCTTGAGCAGCTATAGTCCCCACACGGGCCCAGTGCGGATTGAGGACTTCACACACATCTTTGAATTACTTCGCAAAAGCGTGCAGATGTCCTCACGATGTTTTCCTTCACAGAAAAGCACAGTGGTTAATTCAAATTGAATTACGCACATAAGTAAACTTAGAGGTGCGAACCAGAATCGAACCCCTGACCCTCTGCATGAGAGGCAGGTCGAACCACTAGGCCACCACGGCAAAACGATCATAGATTTGGCATTGAGTTTGGATCCTAAATAGTTGAATGCTAATCGGTTTTTGATCGTGATGAGAGGAGGCCTGTGCCCAGCAGTGGTACGCAAATAAGGCTGCAGTAGCATTCGATTTTTGTAATATGGTGCTATTTTTCTTCTCTTTCAGGGTTATCAGATGGAGTTGAGGTGCGCATGAAGGGAGAATGGGTGCCGGAGATGGGTTGGGAGATTAGATGCGCGTTTAACCTGAGACGACAGCTTCAGTCTGTCAGGTTGTACATGGACGGCGTACAATTCGAGGTCTACAGGCCTGAGGTGAGTGATCATAGATACTTACCTATAGAATATAGGCATACCTACTTCAATTTAAATTTTACCATTGAAGAAACTTTTCGGTGAAGGATAGCACCGTAAGGAAGACTGCACGCATCTGCGAAGTAATTCAAGGGTGTGTGTGAAGTCCCCAATCCGCATAGGGCCCGCGTGGGGACTACATCCCGAACCCTTTCGTGATGAGAGGAGGCCTGTGCCCCGCAGTGGGGCGTAAATAGGCTGTTGTGGTAGTGTTGATTCTACTAGGGCTTCAACTGACCTCATTACCTACCATTTCTCCATTTTTATGCAGATAAATGTGAGAAGACACCAAATAAGTATTTTTATTGCATCTGAAACTACCATTATACCTACTGCCGCGCTAACGATATTCACAGTAAGTATGTTTTTTGCCAAAACTGAGTTAACCATATATTCGGAATCAGCGCGACGAGCTCTACAAGAGGGTTTTACCGCCATTTTGATAGCACACCGGGAACCCATAAATGTGAATAAGCATAACGGCAGTAAGTCTAATTTTCAAATATCGTTCCTTACCATAACAACAGTAAGTGTACTTGCGGCGGCTTTTTAACTGTTAACGCTTTCCTGATGCTAATGATAAACACAGTAACTACACATACTGCGGTTATGATGAGTAAAGTCTACTTACTATTCGGTATTTATTACTTAGGATATCAGCAGTAACTACACTTACTGCGGATATGGTAAGCAAAGTCTCTTACTATTTAGTATTTATTGCTTAGAGTATCAGCAGTAACTACACATACTGCGTTTATGATATGCAAAGTCTACTTACTTTTCGGTGTTAATTGCTTAGAATGTCCACAGTAACTACACATACTGCGGTTATGATGAGTTAAGCCTTTTAACTATTGAGATTAATTGCTTAGCATGTTAGCAGTAATTACTCATACTTTGGTAATAATAAGCGAAGTTTATGTGGTTTTATCATTTGAATATATTTAAATTGCAGTGAATATAACTTTTGACAAACACAAAAATCAGTTTTTGGGATTCTAGAGAGCGAGGGGCAAAGTGAGCGGAGGGTGCTGAAGCGCTCGCGCATGGCACGGCATTAGGTATAATATCTACGCTCAATGCATTTCTTTTGCATGTTTATGCCAATCTGAGAAAATAGTGCTATGGATGGATAATTGTGCGTCCATAAATAAAAAAATTGTCTAAATTGAGTTTTCTTGGTAATAATATTATTAACAGTAATAATATGAAGGTAAATAACCTTACCTTTCTGAAACCTGCAAACTTAACCAAAATACTTTTCTATTTTCCGACATTAACGTTACTAGTTAATTATTATCCCATTTTTCATGGATTCCTATTTATCTAGGTAAGTATTTTACATGTAAAAAGTCTAAAGTCTGTTTTTCTCATCACTGCAGTGATTTTTTATACCATTTGCTTGTTGCACTGCATCGACAGTCTTCGAAATCATATCTAAACCTTATTTTTTCTTATAGGTAGATACTTTAATATGTTTTTTTTATTGCGCCTTTATAAACTTTCATCTCAGTTTTCACCATCAAGTGGAGCAGACTTTACTAAGCAAAAGTAAGATTTCGAAGACTGTCGATGCAGTAAGCAAATTCTGAAAAAAACGTTGTAGCAAAATGGGGCCCAGAGAATACCTTGGAAATATTGGTTCTCATTGCAAATCGGGGCGAGTTAAAGCTTCAGTATAAGTAAAATAAATCACAGTGATGAAGAAAAACAGAGTTTTTCTTCATCACTGTGATTTATTTTACAGTTAAACTTTACAGTTAAAGTAGGTACGTAAAATCAAAAACATTCCCTGAAATTAGGCTAAAAACGTCACCTAGAGGAATATCAGAATCCACGAAAAATAGGATCATAAATTAAGTAATGATTTTGATTCAATTTGCCGGTTTCAGACGACAAAGTGAATGAAAGTGATATTGATTAAGTACTTAAAGCATAAAAATAAGCTGTTATTTCTTAGATAAGGAAGATATTGTATGATTGTGGGATGCTCAAATAATTACTAAGTTGATTGATCTCAAAATGTGACAATTGTGATATGTTTTTCTTTAGTTTGTTTTTTGTATAAGGTACATTTTAGTTAGTTTTAAAACATTGCAGTATTTGATTGGTCTCCAATTATGTTGTAAAGTAATGTGATTACTATGATTATCGAGAAGTACTTACATTTTTATTACTTTGTACTATGAGTAAACTATATTCGTGATTGTTAGATGCTCAAATAATTACTCAGTTGATTGATCCCAAAATGTGACATCTAATATATAAAATTCTCGTGTCACAGTGTTTGTAACCAAACTCCTCCGAAACGGCTTAACCGATTCTTATGAAATTTGGAGTGTATGTTCAGTAGGTCTGAGAATAGGGCGTAAGCTATTTTTCATACCCAAAAAAAATAAATCCTAAGGCGGTACGAAGTCCGCGGGGCCAGCTAGTCTAATCTATAAAATTCTCGTGTCACAGTGTTTGTAACCAAACTCCTCCGAAACGGCTCTACCGATCCTAATGAAATTTGTAGTGTATATTCTGTAGGTCTAAGAATAGGGCGTTAGCTATTTATCATACACAAAAACAAAAATTCTAAGGCAGTACGAAGTCCGCGGGATCGCCTAGTTGTTTTATAAAAAAAAACAAGTTTTTTTTAGTATTAGGTTCATTTTAGTTAGTTTTATATGATTGAAGTATTTGATTATTGTGATTATGGAGAAGTAATTATATTCATATTCATTACATTCTCATGCTAAAAACCCAATTTGTATGAGTTGCTTAGTATAAATGCAGTAACTACGGACTTACTGCTGTTATGATAAGCATTCGATGTTGTTGCCTATATAGAAATACTAGACATAAAAGGTTTTTTGCAATTTATACTTGTTACAATAAAGATTATATTAAAACGATTTGTCAACATAAAAGTGCTTAAATTAAGCTACAAATATATGTATCAACCATATGGATAACTAAAAAAATCAAGTCAGAAAATTGAAAAATGTGACGAAATCTTTGAGCGCCATTTACTCGAAACTATACCAACATGACTTACTGTGAATATCGTTAGCACGGCAGCCTAGTGCGAATGTTTTCCTATACGGTTCCTAGAGGTACATTATTATACATATATTTTGAACATACTTAGCCCCTCAAACGCCTTAGCCAAAAAAATTGAGAGTTCGAGCCTCTTCGCTATTCGATACTACTACTACTACTACTACTACTACAGCCTATTTGCGTCCCACTGCTGGGCACAGGCCTCCTCTCATCACGAGAGGGTTTGGGCTATAGTCCCCACGCGGGCCCATTCCCGCTCGCACCTCTAAGTTTACTTATGTGCGAAATTCAATTTGAATTTACCACTGAGCTTTTCGGTGAAGGAAAACATCGTGAGGAAACCTGCACGCATCTGCGAAGTAATTTAAAGATGTGTGTGAAGTCCCCAATCCGCTATTCGATAGTTCTATCGAAAAGCATTAAAAAAAAAACATGAAAAAAACACATACAAAAAGCATGTCAAATTTTGGGACGGATCCGGGACAAGGCGTTTGAAGGGTTAATCGCGATGACAGTGTTACGATAAAATCTCGGGAAAAAATTATCTACTTAGGTGCCTACAGCTTTCTAGACACCAACAAGGACAGTTATAGTTTCCACCTTTAACCCTAAAAATATGTAAGTTGGTAGGTACTTACACTGAAAATGCGTCTTTTTTCCTCAGAAGCAAGGCGGCATGTTGCATAGCACCTACACGCCACCGCTGGGAGGGGTGAAGCTGGTCCTGAGCTGCGAATACGACATGATGTATACAGGCTCCTGCACCATCCAGATGAAACTGTTGGCCCCGCCCATGTTCGACACGAAATACAACTGCGAAGTCTCCGAGGAAGCGCCTAGATTTGACATGCAACAAGCTGAATATATGCAGGAAATTTATGGTGAGTTTAGAGTTTTAGACTGTGCCTGTGGAGGTAAATAAGCAACATGTTACCGGCCCAATCTGTGTTTTTATATAGGACATCCGTACTAAATGCGAAAGTAACTGTTTGACTGACTGTTACGCTTTCAAGGCGCCCACTGAACCCATTTCATGAAATTTGGTAGGTACCTGCGATTGTTCAAATGTTCATACGTAGCCTGTACCTATAGCGCCTCCTGTATATTGCTCGTGGATATTTCACACAGGCCACCGAGGCAGCGCCATCTTTTATCTCATTTTACAATTATTTCGGACGCCTACGCTGATTTTTGAAGGCTGTCATTCAAGGTTTACCTACTTTATTTGTATATATGCCTAACGTTAGGTATACATTGTGTTAGAGCCACGCGGTAATTTTTGATTACTGTTTGTACAGGCCCCTGTAACTTTTATTAATCTGTACCTCGGCACGGATCTTGAGCGGTGAGCAAAAGTAGAGCGGATTTATGCGCATGTTTACGACTGAAGGGCCAATAATCGTGCGCGCACGACAAAGCGCCCGCCTGCGTCCCGTGCCCTCCCCTCTGCCGACAGAACGTTATTTTCGGCTTCTGCGCATCGAAGGCCTCCAATTCCGGTGCTCAAATTCCGTCCCAATGCCTGTATTTAAGTTGGCTTGTACGAGGAAGTACAGCGCTCTCACATAGTTATATCTCACATAAATTATGTTTCAGTGCCTCAAACCCCACCAAAGTTAATTGTGAGTAAAGTAAACGGCACTACAGTGGCGAACTGCTCATCGACGGGTATTCCGGCGCCGAGGCTACGGTGGCAAATCGGAGACCATAAAGTAAGCGTAGATACCTACAGGAGGTTTTTTTTTATGTCGATGGTACAGTACGACACAACATAGAAGGCGCGTGGCGAAGCACTTAAGCCGTTGATGCAAAGGCTATTTTTGCTTAATCCACGCGCCTTCTAAGTTATGTAAACCTGTATATGCAAATGATCGCACAGCCCACCTGATGGTAAGTGGACACTGCGGCCCATGGACATCGAAATCCTTTGATCCCCACGCACGCATTTTTCCGGGATAAAAAGTAGCATAGGTATACGTTGGCCAGTGTTATAAACTACCCCCATACCAAATTTTGTTGCAACTTGCAATCCGTCCAGTAGTTTTCGAGTTAAATCCGGACATACATGAAATTTTTCAAAAAATCGTTAATTTGTGTTCAGTATCGTTTAGATAGTCCCCTTCAACTTGATAGTTTCTTTTAATTCTCAAGTTTCAGACGCGACTTCTTCTTAAACTTAAATTACTTACATTACTTACTGACTTACATTACTGACTTAAATTATTATTAGTACCTACTTATAGATTAACAATTTAATTAATAAAGTCAGGATCAGGTCGCTTAAAACTTCTAATAGAGCTCATCCGTTTCAATTTACCTATGTTTTTTCAACAGATTCAGGAAACTTTCTCCAGTCGCATTTGGGACATCAAAAGCAAGCTCTGGCACTCGTGGTCCGTGATCTCTATACTGGAGCCGTCCGAACTGCCTTTGATTTGCTTATCCACGGTTACAAGAAATAGCACTTTTGACGAGCTACTCGCTGATGTAGACATAAGCTCCGCACGTGTTTTGGGAGGTGAGTTTTCTCATGATCATCAAAGGGCTCCATTAGATGGCGCCACCGAGCCGTCGGACCTAAAAGCTGTAACTTAGTTACTAAAGGGATGATTGTGAAATTTTGAAATTTCTTAAATTTCGCTCGCACATAAACAAAACTCAGAGGTATAGATAAGAGCCGAATACGAGCCCCCGTCCCTCTGCATCAGAAGTGGCAGGTCCGACTATTAAGAAAATATACCACGGTGTGCCTTGGAAACTTTGGGAGAGCCATATTAGGCCGGGATATACTGACAGAGAATTCCGAACCATCTGTACTAAGCTGGCGACTCTACAGTGGTATAATTATGTAATGACGAAAAGGAAAATCATGGTCATAGCGCCAGTACCGGCGGCCCAATCGCGTGTCTATATTGTTTTTCATCAGTTGCCTTATTTCCTTTCTGCTGAAATGATAATAAGTAGTGCAACAGAACATCTGTGTGAAAATAAGTACCTAAGGAAGAAGGCTGGTGGCCTAGTGGTTCGACCTACCGCCTCTCATGCCCTCTGAGTCGGGGGTTAAATAACGGCTCGCACCTCTAAGTTTACTGTTTACTTAAATGCGAAATTCAATTTGAATAACCACTGAGCTTTTCGGTGAAGGAAAACATTGTGAGGAAACCTGCACGCATCTGCGAATTAATTGAAAGATGTGTGTGAAGTCCGTAATCCGCACTGGGCCCGCGTGGGGACAGCCCGAACCCTCTCCTGATGAGGCCTAGGAGGCCTGTGCCCAGCAGTGGGACGCAAATAGGCTGTAGTAGTAGTAGTAGTAAGTACCTTAGATCTTTGTTAGTAAACGCCTTCATTTACGATTACGACCATGTCTCACGAGATTTTTCTTTTTACAGGAGAACTATTGTTACTGGGTTTGGCGATACTAGTGGCTCTACTTCGATGATAAAATCACCAGTACATACTGCAGAACAATGCAATACAGGTCAAAGTCGATAGACGTTAAATAACTAGATATTTAGCAACCCTGGTTGCTTCAACCTTCCGTCAACCTCGTCCTCTTCGTCGTCCTCGAGTTATGGATGTTTGGTATTTATATATGTATGTATTTCTCTATATAAGTATTTATATCGTTGTCAAGCACCCATAGTACAAGCTTTGCTTAGTTTGGGGCTAGGTCAATTTGTGTGAAATGTTCCAAGATATTTAGTTAATTTTTAATTTTAATTTAACTAAAATTAAATAATACACTGCGGAAAATATAAGGTTTATGTATGGTATGTTATGAAAGCTCGGCAGCCAATATTTGAAATTGACGATTCCATCAAAAGTGGTCGATACCACACTGACCACTTAGAGGCGAGGCGAGTTTGCAGGACCAGTTTTGAAGTCCTCTTCAGACATTATTTTTACCATTCCCACATTGGGATCAGTTCAAGTATTCTTCCCCCGTTTTTTCTTATGATTGAAGCATCTCATTTTATAAACAAAAGCAATGTTCTAAAACAAGGTTTTGAAGCAGACTTATCAAAATAACGTTTCAATTTAATTGTATTGAAAAATAATGTTTTTTTTTTATCGAATGCATTACTTTGGTATAGAATAAAAAGCAGCTTCAGTTGAAATAATATATTTTGTTGAACATCACTGAATCAGTTTTAACTTTTATCGTGTGAGACACAACATGAAATCCATGAACATTTGAACAACACAACATGGAAATTCGATTAACAATTACATGAAAAAATCGACCTTCTGCTATTGAAAGAATGACTAAAATTTCCATGAATTCTTAAGTCTTACTGCGTTTCTTTTCGCAAAGATATTGAACTTCAAACTAATTTTAAATCTTATAAGAAAGTTTATTATTTTAATAATAAAACTACATATAAGAAGTCTGTGTTCCATCAATCTGTACATATTTATATGATTTTAGTTCATGAAAATTTCGAGGCATGCCAGATTGTTTTAAACATTATTCAATTAACCCGTAGGTAAAATGTAGTTTTAGTACAATTTGTTCATAATCTTTTACGTGTAACTAGCCGTTTGCCCGCGACTTCGTCCCGCGTAGACTTTGAATAGGGATGACGACAGGGTGAAGAAATCGAAAGTCCGTCGGTAATAAAAAAATACGACACGTATTTTTTGTTTTATCAAATTAACCAAGAATGACTAAGTTAAAACGCATTCAAGTTGGAGAGTGGGGCTAACTACGTCACCGTTAGGCTTGAATCGTACCTAACCGTGACGTCACGCGACATTTCAACTCAATATATCCGTATAAGTTTGATTACGTGAAAAAAGAAAAAATACGTGACCAATATTTTTCAATAATTTTCCTGATAGACTAAGGAAAAAAAAGTTGTCGTCATCCCTATTTGCCCGTACCCGATACTATACAACAAATAGATGGTTATTGTTATAGAAGTGTTGAAAAAACTGGTTTGACCCATAGAAAACCCATTCCCACCCAAAAAAAAATCTATCCAGGGTCTCAATCTATGTCCAAACCAAATTTCATCCGAATCGGTTACTCGTTGCGACGTGAAGAAAGAACAAACAAACAAACACACTTTCACATTTTATAATATTAGTAAGGATAACTCTGTAGGTTAAGAACACTCACTCGCTTAGCCATTTTAAACCAAATTATGATTTTGAATATTCTGAACTGTAGGGGAGACCGGGTACAAAAGTAACGGCGGGTCGAAAGTAACAAATGCTCTCTAAGTTTATCCAATGGTCGAACACCGCTTCACAGCCGTCAGGTGATAGCCGGGAGCGCCCCCCACACTTGCATTCAGGCGCCGAGTGCGCCACGCGCTGTTAGTTTGTGTGACAGGACGCTTTGCGTTTTCGCAAGTCAAAAGTAAGTTTTTCGACGTTTTCTTATTTCATGTTTACGTGGACGTAAAAGGATAGTAGTAATCTGAATGTTCGCATATCCATTCTTGATTAGATTGATTGTACATTGTTAAAATTCATTTTTATGTAGCATGTTCCGTTTTAAGGTTATATTACACGTTTTAACAAAAATGAGGACGGGTACAAAAGTAACATAGCCCTATGGGTACAAAAGTAACGTGTTACTTTTGTCCCTGTAAAGATTTAATTACATACATCATATTTTTGCTTGTCTTTTCTTCGATAGAATGTCGCGACAACGCATAAGAACTACTGCACGAGGAACTACCGACACGGAAGTGTACCAAAAAGCGGCTGAAGAGCCTTTCAAAGATGGTGCAAAAATTAGCAACAGTCGACCAAATAAACTATGGATACAATGTGTTGAATGTAGAAAGTGGTCCCATGCAAAATGCGTGGCCGATGACTAAGACCACCATGTACCATAATTTGAGAGTCTCAGTAGAAGAATGATACTAAATAGTCCGATTATAAAAGAATTATTAACACATATTAACGATCTCATTACTTAAACTAAAAATATTTTTAATTAATTTGTTTTCTTAAAATATATAATTTTCGAGCATTTAAATTGTAGAAGCTTATACGTGCTAGTAATACAAAGTCTTCAAATGAATAATTTGTTGATTTAACATGTAATATCGTATTAATTACCAACCCCTTTCTCTTGTTACTTTCGACCCACAACGTGTTACTTTCGGCCTGCCTACGTGGTCGAAAGTAACGACGGACATTTTTTTTTCAACTCTCTGTTATTCATATAAAACACACTATAATACAATAAATTGAGTTACTAGTATAAAGAACATAAACTGAATTTACATATGGTTATATTTATTTAATGATAAGAGTAATACCTAGTCAGAAATCAAGGTAAAAGTACAAAGTGCCTTTTGTACCCGGTCTCCCCTACATGTTTTTGTTTTGGTCGAGTGTGTGGACATAAACTTTATTGTTTCATTTGATAATTACAATTTATTAAAGTTTTAATTAAATTTGTGCAAATAGAATATTAATACCTTTAACAAATATTTATAAGTGTAAATAATTATGTTGGACATTATTCTTTAAGATTTATATGCGTTGAGCATTTTATAAGTTAAATAAGGAGGTAATTGTAGCGTACTTAATAATAAATGGCTATGTACATATTGTACATTATGTTATGTAGAAGTATGATTCATTAGTTATAAGTTTAAGACCGTAATCATTACACAATCAGAAATAGCACTTTTTTTTCGTCAAAGTCAACTAGATTAACTACAATTACCTTCTAGCAAAAAACATTTTGTTACGAATTGACATTTCGTGTATAGCACGACACAAGTTGGAAGGCGCGCGGCGAACCACTTAAGCGCGCGCCTTCTAAGTTATGTCGTGCTATACATATTTCTAAGAATGTTGGAATTCAAATAGTTAAAACATGTAACCCAACCAAAGTCGTGTAATTAAAATTTTAATAAAAGAAAAACGTTTTATTGAGCATCTTTGATAGTTGTTTACCGAAACAACCCATTGTTTTACGCTATTTTAGTGCCAAAAACGCTAACAATAAGTTCTGAAATGGCTTGTTAAGTAAACTGAACTTGAAACACAGAACTACAAGGAAGTATGCAATATTTTCCTATACAGAATCGGTGCGCCATTATAGTACATTACAGACCTAGGGTGGTGAATTCGTAAATGTCCCAGATCGCAGGTTTCTGTGGCCCGAACCGAAGGTGAGGGCCATAAATATGCGATCTGGGGCTTTACGAATTACCGCCCGTGGTTTGTCAAAAGTTTTACGTCTTGCCTTGGCCAAGAAGTGAGATTTTCTCTCCGCGTAGCGGGCAGAAAATCCCACTTTATGGCCAAGGGTGATGTAAAAATATTTTAAGTACACATTATGTTATGAGGTATTGGAATGCATAATCAAACATTTACTAAGATTTCTTTGATATCTTTTTTACTACTTAATTAAGAAAAATGTCTAATTTACAATCTTAAAGCTACGAACAAGAAAGTAATAGATGAAATATGACAAATATGAATATCATGACATAATTTTATGATTATCACAGTGCCATCTCCCTGCGGCTGATAATTTTGGTATAGTCATGAATTTAAACCCACTATAGATATAACTATATTTTGCGCAAAATTGAGCCCTTCACTTTTTTTGCTAAGTTTTTGGAATGATATCAACATTCTTTCAATGATTTTATTTTTAATGGAACTCTATCAAAATTATCAGTCGATTCAAACACCACTTAGCTCAGTCAGTCGAGATCCTAACGAACGCAATCAGAAATCTCACGAGTCTATACATAATATATCAAAATTAAATATACCTACAACAAATAGCAAATAGGTACTACTATATTTCATAGGAATAAATTAAGGTTTAAGTAGTTGTATTATTTATATTTATGTAATCTATTGGATAATAGTTTTTACGTATAATTTGAAGAAAACACTCCATAAATATCGATTGCTCTTTTAATTAAATATGTTACCATAAACACAAATGAACATTTGGCCATAAGCTATTCGTTTTACGCCAACTTAACACGGTCACTGTCGTCAGCGCATAACTGCGTTTTGCACGCCTTTCACAAAGGGCTTTAAACGCATATGTGAGTTCAAATGTTTCCTGAACTTCACATTAAATAGCAGTGGCTGTGACGAATATTAACAAACCCAAAAACGTTTCAGGATAATTCAAACGAAACTGACTCGCCTAGCTACTTTCTTGCCTACTCTCATTATAAGTGTTATATTTGACTAGATGTACCTAAATGCATTACTTTGGCTATAATTTTATAGTCTATTATTTATCATGGCATCTATTCTGAAACACATAGTTGCCCGTCCTTCTCACACGATTCGCAAACCTGCGGTGTGAGCGAGAAAGAGTAGCAATTCGTTTTTCGAGTTACACTGACTTGCAATGAAACCAATGAAGCCCCTAACCTCCGGGCTATCCTCTAACTGGGGTTGATACAACTAAACCAGAGTTAAGAGACTAACCCGCAGTTAGCAGATTGGTGCAACTTGGACTTATACGTAAGAGGAACGGGATCTAGACACGCACAATACCAAAATCGGAATGGGTCGGGGCCATTGATCTATTATAAGTGAGGATTCACAATCAGCCGGAGAAAAATAGCCCATCGAAACGGGTGCGCGAACATTGTTCGGGCACCCGTTTGGCGTTCAGTAAATTTGACACTTCAATCTTATAGTGTTAGGTTTACTTTTGTGTAATATATTTATCTTGACACATATTATAAAGAGGCGTTATTAGCATATTGGAACGTATATTCTAATGTCAGTTTACTCCATATATTTTGACATATTCTGTTAGGCAGTGTTCGTCCATATGTTATTATAGGTCAATGGTCGGGGCACATTTACGACTTAGGTAAAATCTGATCTTTAATACTTGGTTGAATGTGAAATAATATTATTATAAGATATTTGGCATCTGCCACTTATTAAAGATTAGACTTCTGAAGGTTAGTTGATCACAAATTTTAAGTAACTTATACTTTTCGTATGCTTCAACCGTCGTATTCAGATTTAATTTTCATTCTGTAGCATTCCCGGTTTGTTTCAATAAACTTGGACAAGTTGGTCCTTCGAGAAGATATATACAACAAATCGAGTTGGAATGGACAACCTTTTGCGTAGACTGAAGCATTTTTAAAACAGAATAGGGATGACGACAGGGTGAAGAAATCGATATTCTAATTAGTCCGTCAGTCAGGTAATAAAAAAATATTACACACGTATTTTTTGGTTTATCAAATTAACAAAGAATGACTAAGTTAAAACGCATTAAAGTTGGAGAGTGGGGGTTAACTACGTCACCGTTAGGTATAAATCGTACCTAACCGTGACGTCACGCGACATTTCAACTCAATATATCTCCGTGAAAAAAGAAAAAATACTATTCAATAATCTTCCTGATAGACCAAGGAAAGAAAAGTTGTCGTCATCCCTATTATAAGATCGCATTAATTTGACCACCAGTATACGTACATGCCATAAAATTGCCACCACAAGAGATGTAAGAGACCTGCGTTCGGCAATATGCAAGAAATTCAAATTGTCATTTTTGAAGTGAAAACTTCTTTAGCGGCGCTGTGCACTTTTTGTGATGGGGAAAAAATGTTAAACTCGCGACAGATCACGTGACCGTAAGACGGACACGTGACCTGATCGAGAAACTGTTACAATGTCATTGAAGCCAGTAGACCGCCGGCGCGGCGTAGGAGAGGAAGTATCCCCCTCTCTTTCTACCGCGCGGCGAAAATGTATGCCTGTGCAAGTTTTCACTTCTGCCGGCACTCCCAGAGCCCGTTGTCTTTTTTTTTCAAATGTGGCTTGTGGCGGTTGATGTATACGTACCTATCTCTCAAAGAAATCATACCTTTTACTTGAAAAAAAAATGAAAATTAAGTAATTTTGTAACTTAAATATTTACTGAAAACATTTTACTTCTGTCAGGAATATAATAAGTCACACAAGTCGATCACAGGAAAAAAAACTATCTTTAAGTATAATAAAGGCAAGTTTTCCAGTGAACCCTTAACACACAAATAACACTAAATAACTGACTAGAATTTAAAGCAGTTTTAAATCACATTTTCAAAGAGGAAAATACACGCTATCATTGTGCTAGCATATTTGATAAATAAATTTCAAGGTGGAATCAATATAACACACAAAGGAATGTATAGGCCACCTTAAGTCTAAAAATATGTAGTTTTACGTCAATTTGTGCGAATTCATCTGTATGACCCACATTAAGTCGACACTTACTTCTAAAGCTATAGATAAACGTAAAAAAAGACATATCCGCTCAAGAAATGTCAATTAGATAATACATTATCGGAACGCCGTATGAAAAATACGTACAGTCGAGTTCGCCAATAAATACACACTTTTGCACCATACCACGTTGTAATAAGGTCCAAAAGTGTACACATATTAATGAACTTGACTGTACCATACTCTATCGTCATATTATATTTATGAGAAAAGTTTAGCTATTTATTTTATATTATTGGTGATTCTACTACTTCCCAATTACTACACGGTCTTTGAAGTTTCTCTCAAGAACATTAAGTAGAGTACTATTGTTTAATAAAAAAAGAAAACACCATTTATCTATAGCCCTCTCAGTCCACGATACTTTACTACCTCCATATTAATATACGGTATATATTTGTCACGATTTTAGCTCTAGTAGAGAGCATAGTTTATTTATGTAACTCGACAGTCAGGAAGTCAGAAGTAGCTTGTCTAATAGTCCAAAACGACAAACTACAAACAATCTCATTTTGAGTTGTTCGTCTGCTTAGCAACTTCTTGCTGCCAGATGCATTACCCCCCCCCCCTCCCCCCTCCCCCCATACACGCACAAGATAGACCCTGTAGACGGCTTCGCCTACCGAACACACATTTTGTGCATAAGTATTTTCTTAAAATTTGACGTTGCCTACTTTGATTGATTCAACAACGATTTGAGCATTTGAGCTAAATCTATAAATATTTTAAGATATTTTTTATAACTATCAGAAACAATTGAATCTATTTTTGGGCACGGAACAATATATGTACGTCTTGATAAAAAAAACGGGAACAGGACTGTTGTTAGCAATGTAGCTAGCAAGCGAAAATGAAAAATTTTTTAAAGGATATTTTTTTGACGATGTTATTTTTTTTTGTTTTCAAATTATTTTGCTCCATGCCCATTCAATCACACAACTAAACTGCTATGCATCTAACTCTCTCATCGCATCGAAAATATTTTATGCAAATTGTTGAACAATTTAGTTTTCCGACTAACGCTTTAGGTCCTTTAAGAATACCCAAGGAAGCGAACAATGTCATAAGATTATGAATCTAAGGTCTGTGATTACTTTCAAAAGTTTAGCACAAATCGAAAATACTCGCAGACATTTACACGACCATGTCGAAACTAATCACAAACGTAACTAAGCCATCAAGCTCGCATTCCTGTTTGGCTGGCGTAAACCGTTGAATGAGGAGCACCGCGAGTGAATCGCCGCCAGAGGCGCTTGAGTTCTATGAGGTGCAGTGTTGCCATTTTAGCACATCATGTGCCATATAACACGCTAAATTGGCAACACTGATGTCTCCGAAACGTCAAATGTCACAGTGACATTAAAACTATCGCAGGAAATGTTAAAGGGTTAAAATAAAGGAGCGCAATCTTGATACTTCCCAAAGTGTGCACCGAATCTGGATAATTTTATGACGCTGCTGTCGCAACTGTAAAATGTCAATAGTCAAGTCACCTATGCGGGTAGTCTGCAGAAGCGCCTTCAGATGGCACTGCTAAGGCCAATGGTGACGAAAAAGGGGAAGGGGGGGCAGGCAAGTATGTTGCGTATATAATCCGCTGGACTCTTCAACTGTTTTGCCATATAAGATTGCGCTCCTTCTCTACCCTCCATATACATGACATGACAAACTTTGACATTGGCAGCCAACACCTTATAGATAGTGGCGCCAACTGGTAAGCAGGAATACAGTGGCCCTCATTGACTTAAGGAGTAGTTTGTAGCCACGCGCGGAGGCCCCGGGCCCTTTCGGTGACGCCTTCAGAATTGTCCTGGAGCGATGGTTCGGGCTGAAAATAATATAATAGTAAATTATGTAACTGCTACATAATAAAGGGCATTAAACACGAGTTTGGATTTTTTACGTCATTGGTATAGGCAAACGAGCGCACAGCCCACCTGATGGTAAGTAGTAACTGCGGCCCATGGACACCGAAATACTATGATCTCCCATTAAGAAACCATAAGATCTCGAATGCGTTGCCTACCCTGAGGCCTAAGATGGAATGCCTCTGTGCCAGAAATTTCATCGGCTAAAATCTATTCTAAATAAACAATTTATATTAATGCCGGTCATAATTTGCGGTTTGACGGCATCCTAGAGGGTTTTAATATGAGTGTACATAATAGTACATTACAGACCTAGGGTGGTGAATTCGTAAATGTCCCAGATCGCAGGTTTCTGTGGCCCGAACCGCAGGTGAGGGCCATAAATATGCGATCTGGGGCTTTACGAATTACCGCCCGTGGTTTGTCAAAAGTTTTACGTCTTGCCTTGGCCAAAAAGTGAGATTTTCTCTCCGCGTAGCGGGCAGAAAATCCCACTTTATGGCCAAGGGTGATGTAAAAATATTTACATCACCCCATAAAGTGGGGTAAAACTTTTGACAAACCACGGGCGGTAATTCGTAAAGCCCCAGATCGCATATTTATGGCCCTCACCTTCAGTTCGGGCCACAGAAACCTGCGATCTGGGACATTTACGAATTCACCACCCTAGGTCTGTAATGTACTATTAAATGTTCCAATTGTACCTATTTAAATAATGTATGAAATAACTTATGAACATTTTTCTTTAAAAAAAACGCGCTTATTTTCCTTAACATCTTTTAAAGTCCTAATGTTTCATTTCTTTTTACCACTTTTAAGCCAATCAGTAACCATTTGATTATAATTACTCTAATAATCGTAAAAAATCCCATTACATAAATGGTTTAAAGAATGTTAAAATTAGGCACCGTCGGTTTATCGAAAACTTAAATGACCTTGTATTTAACCATTATGATAGTAAAGCATTTCATACAACGTTCGTCAACATGGTATGCGTCAGCGAAAAAAAAATGTTGTATTTATTTTCTAAAATCGACAACTCTTTACTCAGTACTAGGACGTTGAAATAAACT